>VZTN01006389.1:136903-211179 GCA_013400515.1 Erpornis zantholeuca
CTGCGCTCCCCGCCGTCCGCTCACCCCGAGCCGCCCCGCGCCCAGCCCGTGAAAAAAAGCACATTTCTGTTAAAGGCTGTAACGATCACTATTGAGTCTCTCGCTACAAATCGATGGCTTCTTTTCCATACAAATGCCTGCTTATGCCTTTATGTTCTCCATCTGTTTGTAGCTAACACCTGCCATTCAATAAATCGATTTGGCCATTTAATGTAACAGCTTCCCGGGACATTTTTTCATGCCAGATGCCACAGCAGCTCCAAACCTCTACCCCAACCCAGCGCCCCATCAGCACAGCCGCCCAGCACGGGGCTGTGCCTTGGCAGAAATCTGCTGCTGGGGTGTGGAGCAGAGCTGAAAAGTAAAGAAAATATGAAAAAGTGGCTTTATAAAAAAAAAAAAAAAAAAAAAGAAAAAAATAATCAACACTAACACCACCGATTTCACCTTTTTCTTCAGTGCTGTGGTTTCTGTATGCCCGAGGAAGTGTCATCTTGTCCTAGCTACCAGCAGCAGGTGTACAGGTGGTGCTGGGATTCCTATGGGTCACAGGCATCAGGGCAGTTTGTGACATTTTTGGTTCCCTTTTATTTTAATCACCAATAGATACTTTGCATGTTTTAGGGGATTTCATGTTTTAAGGACACAAAGACACTGCCTGCAGTTTATCACCTCATGACATAGGGCAAGGTTCCTTACATGGACTTGTGGGATGAGAGACATCAACATTTTACTTGTTTGAGGGGATTAACCCCTCTTTGAGAGGCCACTTTGATGGGCATCAAGGTTGAGCCCCCCAGCCTGCAGTCCCTGATGGGAAGAGCAAGGGGAGGTGAGTGCTCGCCCATGTGCTGCTCTGACCCATACCATGGCAAACCTTCGGTTTCCTTTCAGCTGCCCCAACACACTTCCCCTGCTAAGCTGACAGAGAGAGACAAAGGTGATGTCTTTCTAGGTGTCATCCCATAGGTGTCAGGGAAGGGAAAGCAGCATCTGGGGATATGAGAAAGTGATATAATAAGCATGGGGAAGTTACAGGGCTGTCTCCTTATGGAGGAAGGG
Source organism: Erpornis zantholeuca (assembly GCA_013400515.1). Taxonomy (NCBI): domain Eukaryota; kingdom Metazoa; phylum Chordata; class Aves; order Passeriformes; family Timaliidae; genus Erpornis; species Erpornis zantholeuca. The sequence continues at coordinate 137,966 of VZTN01006389.1, forward strand.
AGCAGCTCTGAACTGGCTGAGTTCCTCTAGAGGAAGTGATTTCAGTACTGCCGGGATTTTGTTTGACTACATTTATTGTATAATTTATTGTGCCTAGAGCCTTTGAAAGGTGCCTTTCCTTTAAATTGGAATAAATATGTAAAATGAAACGTAATACAAAAAATAGTTAGGGATATGCACGTATTTCAGTTACGTGGATCTGTTTCTTTCTTAATTAATTCAGTCCAGGCCATGGATACCATTCATAAATGCACTTGTAAAAGCCTAATTTGCTTTCAAATACAGAAAGTAATGAAGTTGTTTGGCACTTTTACCCGAGATAGCTGGATAAAATTGGGATTTCTCATAAAAAGCACTGTTGGAAGCTATAGCAGGAACTGAGAGTAGTTACCTGGGAGATGACCAAATCTTTCTCTTTGAGTCTGAAAGTTGTGGGTGAGATTGGCAGGGGAGAGTTGGAGGGGAGATTTCTCACTTGGAGCAGAAGCTCCCACATTTGGTTTCATATACAAGTCATGTATGGATCAACATTCATGGATGGGACAGTGGCCTGAAGCTGCATAACAAAACAAGTACAGGGTGACTTCTTAAAGGGGAAGAATTCCCTTTGCAGGCTCCATAGTAAATGTCCCATGGGCCAGGCTTTGGGAACTCCTGCATCAGAGGGTCTGTGTCTTCAAACAGATGGCTGGGCAGCCCTTGGCTACTTAGAATATGTTTGGGGCTATATTATATAGCACTGAGTAAAGAGATCTGTCACAGAAAACCAGTAAAAGGCAGCTTTAACCCTTCCCCTGGGAAGTGGCGTGGATCCACACTCTGCCTGTGTAGCCGGTCCCTCCTCTCCTGTCCCCCATCTCGAGCCCACGGGATGTTTGGTAGGGGCCCAGCATTGTGGTGCTCGCTTCAGACAGTCAGAGGAGGAAGCCTCAGACCTCTGGCATGTGAGAGTTGGCAGAGCAAATCCCAGAGTATGGCCTCAGTGCAGCCACTGTGCAGCTTGTCCCAGAGGACAGAGAGGAGAGCAGAGCAGTGTTGGGAATAACTTCTGGAGGGGCCAGAGGTGCATGGCACCCAACCCTGCACTCATCAGAGGCTGATGACATGCCATCATCCCCAGTGGTGCTTGGGGCTGATCCCTTCTAGCAGGAGGTGTCCTGCTATCAAGGCATTGTGGCTGTGCTGGGTATTTTCTGAGCTCTTCTGCTTTCCTCACTCTTCTGGTAGTCTGGTGTTGGGCAGAAGCTGTTAAATGCCTAGGGCTGAATTTCTGGAGAGATGTACTGGCAGAAGAAGGTCTATGGGATGCAGTGGAGTTGCACCTGCTTGTGAAACAGGATAAGCTGCAGCAAGGCAGCAGCATCAGCAAACATCTCAGAGCTGCACACTGGTAAAAGTTAAAGGTATTTGAAATACAGCTGGCCACTTAAGTAAGAAAATTCACTTCACCAGAGGTAAAACTTGCTAATCACTCGAGGGAAAGACCATCCCGACCTTTTATTCCTAGCATTTATATTTATTTCTAGTAAAAAAAAAGGTTTTAACCAGGACCAGCTGCTTCCACAGCCAATCAAAACCAGTCCTAGTTTGTCCAGATGGAGTCACTCAAGACAGAGACTTGAACAAGGGCTGCCACCGGCTCCAGGATTTCTGGGTTTGTCCTATTTTAAGAAGATCTTGCATCCTGCAAACACTGCTTATGGGAAATGATTGGGGTCAGAAATCCTAGTGGGGGCCCATGAGGCAGCCTCATGTGGAGATGCGGCGATGCGGCATGCTGACATTTTGGCATAACGTGGTGATGATTTTATGTTAGCATCAGCCCTCCAAGAGGAAAGTAAATATGTGACATATTGTTCAGGGAAACAAAACAAACCAGACAATGAAGTCCTGTGCCCAGTGACTGATGTAGCCACTGCAGGCCCATGCAAAACCTCTATTCCTTTGTGATCTGGGTATGCTGGGAAAATAAGTGCATCAGGGTATCCAATACCCATCCCTGGACCATCCAGCCCTCCTCCGTTTTGTCTTTGTGTGCGGCCATGCAGGGAGCAAACACAGAGCACCCGCTGAGTTTCTATTGTTTCTCCTGTCTAATGGCCCTACTTAGCCATGGAGGAGCGGGATGGATTTGCGCCTTGTGCACATTGTTCTTGGGGTTCAAAAGAATACTTAAACTAGAGCAGTAGTTAGTATGACAATGGAATAGAAATGAACATTCACTCCAGTTGCTGTGGATGGCACAGGGGCTTAGATAATGGGACAAGGGAGAAGAAAATTAATGAATCTGTCTGTTTGTCTGTTGACCTATCAGCATAAATATCTTGTCACTCATCTGTGACAGCAAATCTAGTTGGCTGGTAAGACCCTGGCTCGCCCAAGCTCCCAGCTCTATCCTTTAAATCAAAAGTTTCATCAGGTAATTTAGCAGACTGAAAAAAGCTGGTACATAGTGAGCCCCAAATGGATGAGCAATAAACACTTCATCTGTGAGTGTTAAATGGTGTTAACCAGTGGTACACTGATGGCACGGGTTACAACTCCTTCCTCCTGCTCTGTACCCAAGGATGGTCACAGAGGTGCTCTTTTGCAGCCTACATAGGAGCCTCTCTTGAGCTGAGCAACTGTGAGGACTTCCCATGAGGCTCTTAAGTGCTCTTATATAGAACTGTGCTGCCACCCTTAGCCAGCAGCAAGGGATTGAGAAGTCTTCTGTCACTGTCAGTCTTAAGAGCCTGCTTAAGAGGTCTCTCCAGGTGACCAGATCACCTGCAGGAGGGCAGACAGCAGCATCCATTGCATCCTGAAGGGAATGAAGGGAATGAAGCTGTCCTGAAGGGGCAATTAAACAGTTGGGTAAGGTTGACATACTGTCCTCTTTAAAAGCCTGGGGTGAGGCAAGGCCCCATTCTGCATGGTTCTTCTTGTATGCACACACACAAATGCTGCGTGGAAACCCTGCTTCTCAGAGCCTCTATAACAACCTTTTAATAGGTACACAGGCTACATGAATTATCGACATTCCCTCTTGAGTCAACACTGAGAGATGGGACCATATTGCTCATTCTGGGAGGGGCCTCTGAGTTAGACAAGAAGAATCACCATCGGCAGAAACCCCTCCCCCTCCATTAACTCCAGAGGACCCTGCATGACTTGATCAGGTGAGACCCCTTACTTTTAGAAAGCTGAAGCAAGGTGAGGTGAATCCCTTCCTTAGTGCCTGAGTAGAGCAGGGATGATGTGGTTTACCCTGATGCACAACAGCTCAGGTGAAATTTGAGCATCAGCCACTGGCCAGTGCTTGGAATGTTTGGCTGAGGTTAGGATCAGGAGTGTCTTAGTTCTGTCAAGAGCATAATCCTTACGACAAAACCTGCAGAACTAGGTATAAGGTGCAAATAAAGACAGTCACATAGACTGCTTGCATTTTGTCACTATTTCTATTGAAACCTGCCTTAAGCCACAGCAGGACGCCTGAGTAAAAGGCGTCACTACAACCCGGAAAGGGTGCAAGATGGGATATCTGGATTAAGCCAGAGATCTCTACCACAATCATGATGCTGAATGGATTAATTGGTAAAATCGGGTTGTGCACTGTGGATTAGATTTTGAGCACCCTTCCTACTTTGGGGGCAGGGGAGTCTTATGCAGAATTCTGTTTTAGGCCCATTCCTACCAAAATCTGGAGAATTGCAGTAATGGCAGAGCAAAGAAGTTTCAAATAACATATATCATAACTAATAAACTTTTTGTAGTTTGCAGAGCATTTCCATTTTATTGTTTGTACATTGACATACTCCAAAACAGATAGTGTGATGAATCAATAGCTTTTAAAATATGTCTGTGTTTTATTACTACATTAGGGGATCTCATAGTTAACCCTTGAATAATCAGCTTAAAAGCAGAAGGCAGATTTACTGGCATACGGTTTTACATGGACACTTTGCTGGTCAGGTGCCAAGATATGGAACAATTTAGATGTTCAGTGTGTTTATTATCTAGTATCTAGCAGAGGCTTTAGCCTTTAGTCTTGATTCATATATGGTGGCAGCTCAAGTTGATGGATAGTATCATCAAACTGGGATTCTTCAACTCTAGTACTGGGAAACATCTTATTCTGTTCATGATGAATTGACCAGTAAAGACACTTTACATGATTATTTTGGTGCCTGCTTGTTTCCCCATTTAAGAGTTTTGGCCACATTTTCATGTTGTGTTTCATTTCATTCTTGCTTCAGACCCCCTGTGGATGAGTGCTCCTTTTTGTCTCATTTTAGAAACAATTCACAGCTGATTAATTTCTGCTAACTCTTCAAGTTGATGAAAATAGTAAGCATTCATTTGCAAGGACTAATTGCGGCCTCAAAGAATTCCTAGATGTAGATTTTTTATTTGAGTTTTTGCAAGGCTTTTATGAACCTTTTTCCTCATAATTTCCCATTTCTTCTTCCATCAGACAGGGTAGCAGGAGTTGCAACAGAAGGGTAGTCTATGTCCTAGTGCCTTGAATTTTAACCACTATGATATCTGTTTTTTCTCAGACCAAGTCTGTATGGCAGGGGACAACTTGCCTTACGTTAGCTCTCCAGCAGTGACTGCCACCAGTGGAGGTCTAGCAGAGAAGCAATGACAAAACATGCTGAAGATAAGAGTCTGTGAGGAATACAACTGGTAGTCCAAATTCTGCTTGCTCTGTCCTACCTGCCCTTCTTGCCTGGGGGGAGCCCAGTTCACTGGTACACTAAGGGTGGGTGGCACAGGAGCCATATAATCCCACAAAATATCCTCTGTGATGAACCTGTTTCAGAGTATCTCTTATTGCTACAGGTGGTGAGAAAGTGGTTAAAAATAGGAAATATATTCACCTGAGAACCATGAGAACCACGAGAACCACGAGAACCAGTACTTTGGTTCTCATGAGGCTCTTACTGAAGGTGGCATCACTATTCTTACCTGAGGCAAGGCAGCCCTGCCGGGAAGCTCTTCCTAAACCCAGAGGCAGGTGTTCCATGTGATCTGCACTGACCTGAGCTCTGTTGCTAGCCAGCACTACAGCAGCATAGGAGCAGAGAATTGTAGAGAGAAAAGCTGTGTGGCAGGAAAGACACTTACCTTTGGTCTGCTGCTGGTACAGTTTTGCTTGGAGTTTGCAGCTGAGGCCAGAGACTGTGGGATATTTTGCATGGAGAATAAGCACTTGATAGGTGCTGAAGTTGATGTTGCTTGACAAGATCTCAGCATAGAGAATGAAGGAAAGATTAAAAAGGACATAAGAAAACAGTAAAAGGAGAAAAAGTATGGAGGTAATTTCTTTGTATGGGGTGGAGAAGGAGATGGGACAGAGGGCAGTGGGTTGGGTTAAAGAGGTGCCCAGGAAGTCTGCTTTAGCCCACAAACCCATGATATCCCAGATAGGTGTGTATTTGCTCTTCTGAAGGCAACCATTTGGGAAAAAAATGATCAACAGCCGCATGCCTTTGCTGTGCACTGGTTGGCATTAGTTCTCAGAACAGGTTCTTAGCTCTTGGCTGCAGTCTTCTTATTTACCAGATTGGCAAATTGGTGAAATCAAGCTCAATACTAAAATCTCTGCTCACATTACTTTCATTCACATTACTTTTATCTGCACAGTCATTCAGAGGCAGCCAGCAAGGGTGATTAGAAAATTCATAAAAATCCCCACACACAGTGGCTGCAGCCTGGATGAGGAAGTGCCAATAAAAGCTGCTGTACAAGTACAATACTTAAAGAACAGGACCTTTCTTAGGAAAACATAGAAATGTTCACAGTATGGTTGAGTTTTGTGGTGTATCAACACCAAAGTGTTTTCAGTTNCTCTTCTGAAGGCAACCATTTGGGAAAAAAATGATCAACAGCCGCATGCCTTTGCTGTGCACTGGTTGGCATTAGTTCTCAGAACAGGTTCTTAGCTCTGACTCTTTCTCTTCTTATTTACCAGATTGGCAAATTGGTGAAATCGAGCTCAATACTAAAATTGCTGCTCACATTACTTTCATTCACATTACTTTTATCTGCACAGTCATTCAGAGGCAGCCAGCAAGGGTGATTAGAAAATTCATAAAAATCCCCACACACACAGTGGCTGCAGCCTGGATGAGGAAGTGCCAATAAAAGCTGCTGTACAAGTACAATACTTAAAGAACAAGACCTTTCTTAGGAAAACGTAGCGATGGTTGAGTTTTGTGGTGTATCAACACCAAAGTGTTTTCAGTTCACTCCTAAAATAACAGAGATTAGCAAGTTTTGTTGCTTAGAAATCTGCTGGAGAGTCAAAGGCTTGTATTGCTGTGGACACCAAAGCACCTCTAACAACAGACTCAGTACTGCCATATTTATTGAAGCGCTTTGTGTAGAGCTTAGCTAGCCTGGAAATGTGCTGCCCATAATCCTATCAGACACTGTTAAACCAATGAAAGCAGCCACCAAATTCTGTGTCAGTGGGTCACGGTTCAAACCAGGCTCCTGTGATGCCCCAAACTAATTTTTCTTGAATTCAGTGCAGCTGGGAGATTTTTGACAGGCAACTTTATAGGCTGATACTGTCCCTTACTGATGGATCCACTGCAAAAGCAGACAAAGTGCAAGATAATCTGTGACACTCATCTGTTGTGGTTTAACTCCAGCCTCTTGCTCACTCTCTCCTAGTGGGATGGGGGAGAGAATCAGAAGGGCAAATATGAGAAAACTGATGGGCTGATTTAAAGACATTTTACCAGGCAAAGGAAAAACTGCAGGTGTGAACAAAGCAAAACAAGGAATTAATTCACTGCTTCCCATGGGCAGGGAGATGTTCAGCTGTTTACAGGAAAGTGGGGCTCAATCACACCTCACAGTGACTTGGGAAGACAAATTCCATAATCTCAAATATCCTCTTCACTTCTTTTTTCCCTCTTCCCATTATAGTCTATATACTGAACATGATGCCATAAGGTATGGGATTTCCTTTTGGTGAGTTGGGACCAGCTGTCACAGCTGTGTCTCCTCCCAAAAGCTGTGCACCCCCAGCCCACTTGCTGGTGGGGTGAGACAGGAGGCAGGGAAGGTCTCGGCACTTCTGTGCAATAACGAAAACATTCCCATGGTATCAACGCTGTTTTCAGCACAAATCCAAAACACAGTCCCCTACTAGTTACTATGAAGAAAACAAACTCTATCCCAGCCAAAACCATCACAACATGTAGTGTTCCTTCATGCCAGTGTGGATGGGTAGCCAGCAGCATTAGAAAGTTTGTACTACACCCATCAGAAAAGATGCTTGCATGCTTTGCATATGGGTTGGTACCCATGGGCAGTAAGGCAGAAGCCATCCAATTTATTGTATGCAAGACAGGTAGTGTGTAGAGGTGACAGTGTCTTTTGGTCACTAACATGTTGGGTGGTGACTTGGAGAGAAGCCACCAGTTCCTGAGCCAACAAGTCCAGCTGGTGATTTTGTTTTTACTGCTGAGCTGCTGTTTTCCAGCAGTGGTTAACTTTGGGGATTGTACTCTAAAAAGTCTCAGGGTTGAATGAAATGTGGAGCTCTCAGTTGCTAACAGATGAACGTTGATTTACATTGCTTTGACCTAAAGGTTAATAAGTCATAGAAGTTTCTATCTATGAGTTGTTTGTAATTTCAAGTCCTTGAAATTTGGAGGGCAAAGTCTGTGTCGATACTTGGTAAGTTATTTAGGGATGGTCAGAAAGTACCTGACTCTCCAGAGTTTTTGTCTCTATCCTGTCCTAATGCAGTGCCACAGTAACGGGAAGACTTCCCTCAGCTGGGCTCAGGGCAGGGTTGTCCATCAGGATTTAGATACTACCACTTTCTTCTCCTCTGTCTAGATGAGATCTTACTCTGTTTGGGTGCTAGACTGCCATTGCCTGCTGGGATATCTGCAGAAGGAGAGCATTTGGGCAATAGGGAGCAGAGCAGCACCAAGCAGGCTGTAAGCCTAATTCAAACATGCTAATCAGGATCAATGTTTTGCATTGATCAGAGAGGGGGTTTTTTTGAGAGATCCAGATCTCCACTGGCTGTGAGTAAGTGCTGAAAGCTAGTCTAGCAAAGGAAGCTATTTCTGTGGAGATAACATGTGACAGTTTGTGTCAGCTCTTTATCAGTAAAGCAGCTCACAAATCAGAGTAAACCCAAGTATGAAAACTCTGGGAGCAATGACTGTTTTGCCCTGGCCATTTCCCTGGAAATTGGGTGTGTGGACATGTGGGAGTGTGCATGCTAGTGTTCAAGTGAGATTGCTTACTACACCTATTATTAATGTATGTTTTCTCTCTCCCCAAACCAGGGAGTTACTTAAATAATTGGTCAGAGGTTTATAGACATGTGATGATTTTGTGGAGTTTGGTAGTGAGCTTGCTGGTAACACCTAATGCTGGGTATCTTTCTGTTTTGATAGACTCTAATTCCAAAAGGATGCAGAGAACCTCACCACATCGGCACCATGTTCATAGCCAAGGCAAAACCCCACTGCTTTTCTAGGGCATTACTGGATACTGCATGGTAATGAAAGTCCTTCCCTTGCTCTGTGCACAGGCAGGGCCTGAATCCCAGGTGACTTCTGATGGCCCCATATTATGTGGCAGGTGGTCACTTCTGCCCACTGAATCTGTGAAGCTCACAATAGACCAAACTGCCTCATGCTTGCTGTCATTTTCACACCTTCCTTTGAGAACATGCAGGTAGAATCTCAGATGATTTTAGGACAGGACTTGGGGGATAAAACTCAACTGCCTGTACTTCAGATCTGCAATATTGTCATCTTTGGAGCTCTGCACAAGGCTCTGGTCCCTCCATCCGCAGGAAAGTGGCAGGAAAGAACTACAAAGCACTTGAGGAGGTGGAGTGGCAGCTCCATTCACATCTGCCAGCAGTGCAGTAAGGGACCTGTGAGAACACACTCTGCAAAATCTGAAGACAGAGCTTGAACAATGCAGTTACTGGCAATATATATGACCTTGGACTGATACAATGAGAAGAGACTGGTTAGCTCAGTGGTGTATTTTCCACGTAGAGAGCAAATTAATGCTTAACTGATATCATTTCTTCTGTCCATCCAGGAATCAAAGCTATAGGAAACCACTAGAATAAGAGCTGCCCATTTCTTTGGTGCATTGCCACCCACTCACAGTCATGGGCTATTAATGTTTACAGCAAGTTCTCTTTCACCTACAAGCTCTGTCACTCAGCCCATTAACGTGGTTTCTTTGAATCTTGGTTTTGTCTTGATACAGCTATTTTAATAATAGCTGAAGCTGTAGAAAGCTGTTATCACCTTGAGATTATGGTCCTGATCTTATCATCTGGTGAACACAAAGCAGAGTTTAACCGAAGTGCAACTTAGAGGAACTGAAAGTGGGCTGTATGCACTCATTTATGGTAAATAAGAAGTCTGCTGAAAAAAGGTGGATTGTCTGTGAGTCAACACCTGTACCTGCTTTTGTGGTGTGTCATACCCTAGTATTTGCTGGACTGTGCAGGAAGGGCTGCATCCTTGTTCCTGTTATGATTAAATGCTACCCTACCTGACAGCAGGTACCTCTGTAAGCTATGCAGAGAGTCATGCTGATGTTGTTTCACCGGGAGGACAGAAATGGTGACTGTGCAGTGGATCAGCGGATGTGTGGCAATCTTTTCTGCTTTTTAGCTCTCCCTCAAAGAAGAAAATTAGCGCTTTTGGTTTTGTTTTTGGTTTTTTTTTCACAGTCACAGAATTGCAGCTGGTTCAGCCAAGACCCGTCAGAACATGGTTTTGTTGACTCAAGATCATTAATTTAGCAGATTTCCATTGGAGTTGCTTATCAATGTGGGACTTTCTGGGTTAATCTTCATAAAAGACAAAAAAATTGGCAGCAGAAGGAATTTTTGAAAAAGCAAATTAAAGTAAAGGAAAGAAGCGGGTGTGAAGTAAATTATTTGCAGTGGAGTGTTTTCCTTTCTGAACTCGCAGAGAATGTAAGGGTATTTCCTGGGGACAAGAATGTCACATTTAGAGGTGTCCTTCCTTTGCTAATAGGGAAAAATCCCTTAACAGTTAAATATTTCCTGCTCAAACATGCCCATTACAGGCAGAAGAGGTTCTGTGATTAGTCTTTACTGGACCTTTGGGTCTTTGGTTTAGTTCCCACATACATTTAATTTGCTGTGAAGAATAAAGTTGCAGTACAAATGATTAAGGAAGTCTTTCCAAATCATGTTACTGTTTCATTTGTGCCTGAGCAATTCCTGCAAAGAAGGAAACATGAACAAATATAACATATGCATCACATTTCTCAGAGAATGCTGTAGCCATTGCCAGAGAAGATTTCTCTTCATAAACTCACCTACTGGATTTTTTCACCAGAAACAAAAAGTTTTATAGGTGGCAACTCAATTCAGTGCCCTGCCCTGTTGGTGTCTTTTTGAGAGCAGCTGAGCTTCTGTGAGTCCTGAAGAACAGAGTGCGCCACAGGGTTCTTGAAACATCCTGGAGATTTTCATGCTTTGGGTCCAAAAACTGGTGCAAATCTTCTGGAGGGAAAGAGTCAGCAACATAGGAAACAAAAACCAATCAGTGGATTTCTGTCATCTCCCAGATCTAAGCAGCTAGATCAGGGCATAGCCTTTTTGGCAGACTCTTTCAGTCTGGTAGACCCTTCACTATTTACTGTCTGTTTATACCTTGTAACCCGATCTTGTTGAAGATGTCCTTGCTCATTGCAGGGGGGTTGGACTATGTGATCTTTAAAGGTCCCTTCCAACTCAAACTATTCCACGATTTTATTGGAAGCAGGAACAGCGTTTCTCTGTCTTTATATCGACATTCAGCTTAGGACTGGCTTCAGGATCTGGAGGAGAAGGGGCAAGGCAGTTCTGATGTAGCTGATATGCTTATTTGAAGAGGGCAGACATGTTTGAAGTGGGAATTTGGACCTTTTGGCTATCAGTGCTGCAGCCAGCTGCTCTCAGATGGGCTTTGGCAAATCTACCCTCAGCTTAGCGTCAAGCCTGACTTGCAAAAAAAAAAAAAAAGGCAAAATACTTATTGTCTTCCTTAACTAGTAGGTTCTGCATGTTCCCCAAGTCTTACAGTGGGTCTGGCTTTGCTAATGTGAGTCTTTGGTCTAAAGCAACCTGGAATGACACTGCTTGAGAAATGCCTCCTACACAAGGTCTCCGGTACTCTTGAATCCCTTCTGAGTGAAGAGCATCTTGGGAGCAGTTTTTCCCTCAGATCTGGAAAGTGCAACCCCAGGTGTGATCCTGCCTTGCACTGTGGATGTGACTGCACGTGTATGTGAGTATGCAGGGGAGAAACACACTCAAAATTTCTGAAAGCTGGTGTTGAACATACAGACATCCCATTGAAAATCACCCTTCCAATTTGATGTGTTCAGCGGAGAGCTGTAAAAACTGCAAAGCTTCTGTCCTGTTCTGGACATGCCTCTGACTGAGGTACTGTGGGAGTTGAGCCCATGGTTGTGCCCACTGCAGAAACACCATCACCCGAGTAGCGATGGGTTTGAGGGATGTGGATATTTGGAGGTAGGAACAATTCAGATTCCAGGTTTCAAACACTGTGTGTGAAATGTGCAAGACAGTTTTTAATCACCCTTTAGCCCATTGTATTTCTATCATTAATCCTTCAGTGCAACTAACCCTCACAGTAGGTGAACTTTTTCCTTTTTCCCCTTGTCATACATCTAGGTCCCACTTTGTGCCCATTCTAATTATTAGTGAAATACAGCATCTTTCTGATGCCCTGGTAGTCCAGAGACTCCAGTCTGGGGCAGGAAATTCCCATCATTAAGGGTCTGCTGAACTCTCTCTCTCCAGAAAATGACATTTACTAATTACATCATTTTGATGTATATGATACCCAATCCAAACATGTTATAAATTAGCAAAAGCTCATTTGTTTCATGAAAAGTATTGTTCTTCTTTTATTCAATGACCTTTTTGTTCCTCTACATCCTGGACCAATCAAGTGCCGGTGCAGTCGCTGACTTCTGAGCACAGACAATAGCTTATTCCGTCTATTCTGTTCAGATGACTGTAGGAATAGGCAGTCACTTTGTCATGTGGAGACTGGAGGTTGTATAAAACCCTTTTTCCCACCATTTACAGAGAGTCTGAATCCTGAGAGGAAAACCCTGTCATAATAATAATAATAATCCAGAAGCTAGAGCCCATTGAAGTTTTCTCAGCTTTATGATTTGGGTGGGGCTGGAACGCAGCCCTCCCCAGCCAAGGCTCTCTCAAATTTTTAGAGCTATAGCATGGATTGCCTTTCCTTACATTTCTAAAAGCAGGTTGTGTATTTTTCAGTGAGTTTCACATGCAGCTTCCACAGAGAAGCTTCATTCACTCACAAATGTAGTAGGTCCAGGGGCTGACTGGTGCAAATACATTGCTTTCTTCTCCAAACATTCTGGGACAGGGAGTGCCTTTCTCCTGTGCACTTGTCAAGCAGCCCAGCACAACAGTCCAGGGCTGGACCGGTTGTGGCTGTTGTTCAAACACACAACAATCCTCAGCCACCTTCTCAACACTTCAGAGCCTGTGGCCTGTTACCGAGGCACAGTGGCAGGCTCTGCTCCAGATAAAGCTTCCTATGGGGAATTTCTTTGGGAAGGCTCTCGGTTAGAGAATGGAAGGAGCAAGCTGATGGGGGAACCGACACCATAGCAAAGTCCTTAGGTTCCTTTTGTGAGTGGCCTCAGCGAACACGACCCTGAGACTGGGGCAAAGGGTGTTGAAGTGCTGGGGAGATGCAGATGAATAATGGCAGGGCCTTCTACTGTGCCAGGAGGCTCTGCCTGACAGTGGTTTGTACCATTCATGCACCAAGAGAGCCACACAATTCCTTTGGCCAGATAGAGGGGAGCTGTGTCCAGCGGAACCTCTTGGGCAGGGTCAGAGCCAGTGGCCACCCCATACCTGCAGCCTGTGCAGCCCCAGCCTGCAGCAGCCTCTCACCATGCCACAGGGCCGCAGGGAGCAGACAGGGACAGAGCGAGCAGGGAGCAGAGGCAGGAGGAGGACTAGGACTACTGTAAATCCCAGGAACACAGCAGCTCTCCAGTGCCGCTGCTATCCACAGGGGAAGCACTGAGACACAAACTGAGAGGTGTCACACGTGTTTGGTAGGGCCAGGAGAGGGCTGAGACACCTCATTAGCATCATTCATATATTTCTGAGCAGTCATTTAGTACTGCTCTTCTTCCTACAGCCCATTTGGAAGGCAGCATGTACCATTCACAACAAGTGTTTATCTTCCAGCTTTAAAGACAGACGTCAGAATATTTCCCTCCTTATTCATGCTCCGTTTTTTCTCACAGCCCAATTATTCATGACATCACCACCTTTTCCTCCTCAGCCCCAGACACAGTGTTTCTGTGGCTACAATTTCCTGGACAAGAGTTTCCAGTTTGCATTGTTGGGGGGTGGGGGGGGGGAAACAGGAGGGGAAAAAAAAAAGGTTGTTTCGTGTGGAAATGTTAAATGAGAAACACAGCCATGGAAAACTCAGATGCGCTCACACACACACACATGCACACACGCAGAGCAACAACAACAACAACCACCAAGGTTATTATAATTAATTTAAAATCTGTTTAGAAAAGGGTTCCTTTTATGTTGGACAGGCTCTTTAAGCAGCTCAAGAAGTATGAAAAACAGGAAATCAAACTGCCTCATTAGGAATTGACTCTGCTCAGTAATTAGAGGCTAGAAAACAAAACAAGGAAAAGCAGGTGGCGAGTGAGCTCCAAGCAAGCAGCTATTGTATCATTTCAATGTTCTGCAGGCTAACAACATTATTTTTCTCAGAAAAGTGTTACTTCCATGGAAAAATGACTATGAGAATCATCCAAAGTTTAATGGGAAAGCACTGCTAGCTCAAAATCAATCCAGAGGCTGCTAACTTGGCTCAGCCTGGGGTTTAATTCATAATTAGGCAGTATTTTGCTGCATTTGAAAAGACAACTCTGTTCTCCAGCGTCGACTGCTCTCCCGCGAAAATCATGTTAAAAGTAATTACCAAGTGATCCCATATTTTGCTGATACAATCAGATGAGATAACCCTAGACATTAATATCAATTATATCTTCTCACAATAACCTTTGCTGAGAAAATGCTGCCAGTGATTTCCAGCAAATAGCTGTTTATATTTAAGTCATGACAGAATAAGGCTTTGCTTGCTATACTCACTTCTTCATTTTTGAAGGAGTGTGCTTTTTGCAGAGAGCTTGCTTCCACTCACAGTTATTTGCCAAAACCAATTTTGAATGGTGTGAGAATAGTCATGCTTGAGGAGTGCCTGCTCTGCACCTCAGGGATAGCTGCAGGGCTTTCACTGATCTGGAGAAAGTCCACATTGCAAAGGGCAAACAGTTCTGGGGACTGGATAGGTCTTTATTGATCCATAATACAAATTTGTTAATAAATCGAATAATTTCCCAGCAATTAAGTAGATAGATACAAAAGATATAAAAATCCAATACAAACATCATCAAACTTTTTTGTGTGGGGAATAATGATGAAGGAAATGGCTCTCTTCACATGGTTCTCCTGTGGGTAGAAAATAGAAGCTACTTTTGTTGTACACATTTTTTTCCAGTGGGAATTTTAGTCCAGGTCTCTAAAAACAACAAATACTAACCAATGATAAAGCATGAGTATTTACCTACTGTTTACTGCTGACATCCTGTCAGGATATGGTGCAGCTGAGTGAGTGCACTTTGGCTCAGTATGGGCCTGGTGACTTTGCAGGAAGAAGCCCTTGGTCAGGAATGCTGAGCAAATGGTGGCAGCAGAGCCTCCAGTGCAATTTATCCCCTTGCTGGATGGGTATTTCATGGCTCTGTGGTGGCCTGTCCCTCTGGGCAGCCAGAGGCTGTGGCTTGTGGAGAGGGTAATGCTTCCCACAATGTCTGCACGGGTCGGGCATGGTGAGAGGCAGGTTTGGCAAAGGGAAGCTGGAAGCCAGCTGCAATCAAAGCAGGCTCTCTGGTGTAAACAGGGTGTCAGTAAGATTAAAAATCAGCCTTCCTGTGGCTGAGCTGAGCCACAAGGCCAGGGAAGAGCTGCAATTGGCACCGGGCTGACTTTTGCCAAGAGTGGTACTACAGGAGGGACCGTGGCTGCTGCAGAGGTTTGTGATCTCTGGCACATTTTTTCTCCTGTGATATGGACAAAGAGGAAAGTGACTGCTGGGTGTTCAGGTTTACCTAGGCGCAATCTCCAGCCCACTGCCCACAGGGACAGTGGGAGCATGGCAGTTTTGTGCTTCTGGAACAATGCCCAAGGGAAGGATGTGTCACAGGTCTAGAAAGCCCATATAATAATAATAATAATAATAATAATAATAATAACAACAACAACAATAATAATAATAATAATGTTTGTTATTAATGATGACTCCTTAAATTACTTATTTCTTCAGGCAAAGGCTTCTAGCATCTAGAAGGGGACACGGCTGAACCTCTGTAGTTACGAAAGGAGCTCCCTGTAACTTGCTGCTCTGCTGTCAGCAGCGAGCACAGGGACCTTTTTCTCACACGAGCTCTCTCTTTCGGGCTGCTCCCTGCCCTGGACAGGCTGCAAGGTCAGCAAGAAATGCAGTGGTGCACAGCCAACACAGAGCTGCCCTGGGCTATGCATCACTGCCCATGCTCTGCCTTGTTTGTGCCCAACAGCTTTTGAATTCAAAACCCAGGTTGCTTTTCTGTCCTGAGGACAGTTTTCTTGTAAAAGGTGGTGAGGCTGACTTCTCCTGTTTGCATGAGTAGAGCCCCCTGGAGCATTGTATGCAGCACAAACATGCCTTTTATTGCTTGATTTATCCATTAACAGGTTTCTTGCTTCTGGCCAGCAGACTGATATGATGAATCAGTCCCTTGGTGGAACATTGGCAAGTCCCATGTCTGGTAGAGGACGAAAGGTGTGGGAGTGTCACCTTGTCAAAGGGTGCAGGTGAGCATTAGGAACTTCCCCAGATACTTACATGCTGCACACCCATATAGGAAATGTGCCTCTTTCACCCTGCAGCTGGCAGCTGCCTTGGAGGACAGCTCTGGGCTGCTGGAAACCACCCTGCCGAACAAAGGGACCTTGTGCTGGCAAGGAAGATGAGATATCCTGAAAGCACTACAGATTGCTAGCCTTCCATTGAATGGAATAGCCCCAGAAAGTGTGGGTGCAGATTTGATGGAGCTTTTCCCTCCCATCACCTTCCTCTGTGGGTTTCCTTCTGCCACTGGCTTGTGCTGCTTTTGTGTTGTGGTGCATATATTTGCTGCAAGGCTAGGGGTTTCCTTACTGGCAAGCTGAACCTTATTGCCAGATCTATCAACATTTACTATAAGTGCTTAAGCTGGGCAAATAATCCGTGAATATATGTTGACATTTCTAAACCAATTTGCTTTGGCTACTACTACACCTGTCTAGGGATTACTCTTTGCAAACATTCAATGGACTGACTTCTGCTGTAATAACTCACAGGAAAGGTCTTTCAGCATTTCAGAGGCCACATTTGAAACTAGCTCATAAATGTGTGAAGGTTGGACCTGCTGCTCTGTGTATTTATTAGGGAGCAGATATAAAATCATGGCTTAATTACCTGATTGCAAACAACACTGCTACTTAAAACCATGGTAACTGCAACATGGGAGGCCTTTGAACCCCATATTGGTACACTTAAAATACATGGCCAAACATTAGAAACTGCATAAATCAGCATCACAAACAAACCTGTGAAAATCATGAATATCTTTAAACAAAGAAAAAAATCTCTGAGTACATCAAATGTGAATATTTTGTTGGGATTCAGGAGTTCTTAGCAGGCACAGCTGATGATTTCCTGTGGCTTCACAGTGCAGTGGCCGAGAAGGATGTGGGAAGGAATGCCACACTGTGTCCTGTATTGTTTAAATCAGGCTCCTGTAGGTGAAATTTGTGAACTCATGAGAATGAAAGTTTCCCAGCCCTGGCAGGGATCCAGGCAGAGTTTGGGCAGACATTGTGCAAACTTCCCTGTGCATCTCCAGGGGCTGATTTACCGCAGGATGAATGGGGTCCCCGAGCATCCCTGCTAGACCAGCCCAACACTGCCCACATCTCCCTGTCTCACGGTGCATGAGTGTCTGGGCTGCCCATCATCGTGGCTCTGCCTCCTTCCATCCCTCCCTCCCTCTCTCCCTNCTCCCTCCCTCCCTCCCTCAAGAGGAGGAGGTATTGCTCCCTCTTCCAAAGCAGCTTCTCTCCTGATTTGTATCAGGCTGGCTATTTCAGTCCTGGGAACCCTAAAGCTGCCGTATTAAGTTCTTTCGTTGTTTTTACACATGTCCCTTTGGGGCCAAGCTGAGCTGTTAAAAATAAGGCACTAGAAAGACAAATGGTTTCCGGGGGGGGGAGGGGAAAGGGAGAAGGGAAGAGGCTTAGGACAGCTGTAAAATGCTGCAAGGTTAAATAAAACTTTTGACTGCTTGTGTAGCTCTTCCTCATGTTCCTGAAACCACTGACGACCTGAAGAAGCTGGAGGAATCATTCTGCTTGCTGCATGTGGTTGTTTTGTTTTTGTTTTGTTTTTTTTAACTTGTTACACAAAACATTGTTTTTTCAATTTCAGGAAGTCCCTTGATGCCCTTTGGTTGATTTTGTTTTGCTTGTTATCTGGACAACTAATATTTTTTCCTGTTAGGGGGAAAAAAAGATTTTCCCAAGCAGATTAAAGATGTTTTTAAAGCATATGAATGGTGACATGGTTCACTTTCATTGCTTTGTTTATTTTTAATAATGAAAAACACCTTAATTTATCGTAGCAAGACGTCCATCCTGGAGTAAACCTTGAATTGAGTTTTCGCTTGTTGTTTCTGATTTGTTTGTGGCTTCTTATCTCAGGGAAGGCTGCAAGTGTTTTCTCATGCTTTTCTGAAATCAAGGCATGTGACAGAGTTTTCTTCACAGCACATCAATGTCCACCACCACCAACAACCACATTTGCAAGAAGGGCTGACTTTATTTGATGGTTTTGAAGCAGTTTGCTTATCCTAAATGAATTATTTTAAAGAAGGTAAGCCATCCAGCCCTAATATCAGGGGGATTGTCTGATGTGATCTCAGGTCATTTTTAAAAAGAATAAAGCAAATGGCTTGTGAATGAGGTGAAGGTCTGCAAAAGGGCAGCTGAGGTAAAGCCAACGAAGCTCATTTCTGGGGATGAGGATCCTGGGCACCCTAACCCCTTCTCCTTTGAATCTTAGGTTCCTATTCCGTGCTTTGGAAAAGCAGCAACACTTCAGTGCCTCCAAGCTGGTGGTCTATTTAGCATCAAAGCAGATGTAAGCCAGGCAAGAGGAAATCGGGCTGTAAAGCTTTAAAGGAGAAAGCCCAAACAAAGAAGGGAATAGGAGAAGACAAAAAAAATCTTAATTGTATATTATGGATAAAAACCCTAGATGTTGTGTGCACCACCAGCGAGCGGGTGCCAGAGGAGCCCCACAAGGATATCCTTCCCAGCCACAAATCTGTGACCTCCCCCAGTTTCATGTCAGGCTGGCTGCAAGGGCTGTGAGCAGCCAGGACTTGCATGGGGTCTGCCAGCTCCAGGGAAGCTGAAGCACAACAGCCACTGCTCAGCAAAAGGACACGGATCTCTGAACCAACAGGTGGGTGCAGGTGGGCAGGCAGCCAGCTCCAAGCACAGCACACGTCCCTGTTTGTCCACTTGCTCACTGGTCTGGAGGAAAGCACTTGGGCTGTCCTGCCCACCAAAGCCTCAGAGGAAGTATGGCCAAGATATTTTTCTTGGCACAGGGACCTCCAGCATTACAGGCTTGCACATGCTGCCTGACCCCAGCGAGCTGTCTCCTCCAGGGACTGCAAATCGTTTCCTCCTGCTCCAAAGGGGAGGCACTGCTGCCCCTGCATGCCAGTGATGGCATTGGGATCATGTGGGTCTTTTTCAAGCATTAATAACAGCATTACCCTCCCCAAACCACACCAGTCCTGTCCCGGTAGGAGTCACTGAGTTTTAACTGCTTCACACATTTTCAACTATCGGTGCAAGTAATATCTTGAACTCCTACTAAGGATCAAAATCACAGAGAAACTGAGAAAATCTCATCCTCTGGAATGGACACCTTCTCCCTCTTTAGCTTATAAGAGCTAAAGCTGCAATAGGTATTTGCATTGTACTCACCTCTGCAGTGATCTGCATTTTATTACGCCAGCCTACATGCAAGAGGCAGGCTAGTTCTTACTGCCCATTTCAAGTGTCCTGTAGGTAGAGGGCAAATTTGGGGAGCAGACACAAGTGAATTTATTAGCAGAGCTTGCAACAGAGGTGCAACCCCTTCCAACATGAGAGCTCACCTCACTCCATTAAATGCCTGAAAGCAGAATTCAACTTTTGCCTTTCCTGACTTCTAATAACAAAACCGGCCATGCATTTCAAGCGGGTGCTTTCAAGGAAGAAAAACAAAATCCATCAGCAGGTTTATGGCACAATTTCAACAGTAACTGAGAGGATCTGGGTCTGGTGGTGAGAACAGCTGCACCTAGAGACCTCTTGGACAAACAGCTGGACTAGACCCAACAGAGAGCTGTAATTGCCACATTATTACATTAGCCACTGAAATATGCAAGTTGTTGCACATAATCTCTTTTCCAAATGATGGTGGTATAGCTACCACAATTTCTATAAGCTCTTACTGTGGCAATAAAACTCTAGTCAAATTTGGAGCCTTTGAGTGTTAATTTCTGCACAAATGTGGGAAAAAACATTAATAGAAGGGAATGATGAAAAATCAAGAGGGGCATATATCAAAATCATGCTGTGCCTGTGCATGCAGACATATGCTGCCCTTGCACAAGGAGGACACACCACCTCTGTCTGAAGGAAATGCCATTCTGGGAACAGAGACCAACAGGAGGATCCAGCCAGTGACTGCCCTAAGCCTCGAAGGCTCTGAAGAACTGTAATGGCCCTGACAAGCCTCACTTAGGGCTTCCCTACATCCATGGGCCCAGGGCTCTATTTAAGCTCAGTCCAGGACTCCCAGCCTCTTAACCTCCTTGTCTTAATCTCTTTGTCAAATGCATACAGAAGCTCATTGAACTGTTTTCTACTGATGACTTATCCAGCCTTTAGTTTGTTTGACCTCATGGCAAGTGTGGGAAAAAGCTGAGAAGGGTGCGACAGAGGGTGGATGGGTGAAAGGGATAGAGAGGATGTGAAGGACATGTCCCAAGTGGCAAACACCTCATTGAGATCTTGCTGCTAATGCAAGAGGTTCAGACTGCTTGAAGAGGTTCATAGGTCTGTCCTACAGCACTACTCATTTTCTGAAAAATGGGAACACTTTTTAATAACAGGAGAACAAAGGCTGGAGGGGGTATAGCCAGCACTTCAGGCACATAAAAATCAGAAAGGAAACCAAAATGTTTCTGATGAGGTTTAAATGTGGGCCTTGTAACAGTGCTGGGAAATGATGAAACATCCTAGGCATCCATCATTACCCTGATTTTGAGACAATAGGTCTGAGGGCCTGCTTGGTGCAGGGTTAGGTCAGCCTTTCCTGCCAACCTTGCAGGCACAGTGAGCTCTGAGCCCGAGGACACCCTTGCCAGGGGCACAAGGGGAAGCACAGGGATGATGTGGGGAGTCGTGTGGACAACAGCTGAGTTGGCAATGCACAGCCAAGAGCCTTGAAACGCAGCTCCTCTTCCTGTCTCCTTCTCTACTCGGTGACTGTTGCTGCCTGGCTCAGATGGATGGCCTTGCCCATTCTCAGCCCCATTTAATGTGAACCCCAGAGATGCAGGGCAGAGGCTTGCTATGCTGCTCCCACCACTGGTGTAGCTGCACTTGGCCTGTCTCAGCTCCTGTGTTTGTTAAGCAGAGTCGATTACTCTTAGTCCTTGTCACAGGGCTGATGAGCGGTTGATGACTACAATCTCATTTGCTCAGTGCTGCAGTGTCAGTCTGTGTGGCCAGGGAGCTCTGGGCACTGGCTTGCTTTTGCCATTGTTCCTTCATCTCCTTGTTAAAAAGCCTCCTTCTGGATTTCTCCTACTCCTTCAACACAGACACACATGATATTTCACAGTGAGCCTTGGCTTTGCTTTGGCACTTTCCCAAAGGGCCACAGAGGAGTGCTCAGCCCAGAGCAATGCTTGGCTTTCTCTGTTGGATTTCACATGTTATTTGTGCTTGCCATACTCTGCTGCTCGTGGTAAATGAGTGACTTTGTAGGATGCTGTGATGCTTCTAGCCTGATCTAGCACTCCAAACATATACCCTGCAGCCAGCTGGCTTGCTCAGTGACTAGGTCAAACCCTTTCCCTCCCTTTCCCTCCCTGGGGTTCCTATTCTCTGTGCACAGTGCTTTGAGCACTCTGGATGGAAACCTGCACATGGAGTTGAGCTTTCACTGTTGCCCTTTTGCTCTGTAACCTCCAGCTCAGCAATCCCCATGTGTGCATTCATGCTGACCACAGCACCGTGCCCAGCTCAGGGAGCAGGAGGGACACCTCTGAGACGTTCGCTCTGTACTAGGCAGGCAGAGCAAGAGAAACTTTAGCCAACATTTTCTCTTCCATGAAAACCACCCACAGGGCTTCACAGAGCTGTGTGTGTGAGCGTGTGTGTCCAGGGACACAGGACGCGTGTTCCCACTTTAGCCCTTCAAGAGCAGCAGTGTAAATGGGCTCCCCAGGGAGTCCTGGCTGCCTTGCTGCTGGAAGAGACACAGCTGCAAAGCATCACTCAGGAGAAGAAAGTGAACATGCGAGAAATGGATGTTGTTTCCTATGCCTTTAACTAGCTGATAGTATTGAAGTTAGAGCTACTGCTTACAGCCTAATCTCTTACTTGATTTTGGGGCAAGATCACATGTTGAGGTCATTGCTTGCAGCCGTACAGCAGTCATTTTTAAGGATGCAGAACTATGAATTATGATTATTTGAGACCAAGTAGAAAGAAAATCTTGATCTTGAAAGGGGAAAAAGCCTCTAAACATTTAGGCTTACTGCAAAAATTACCAAGAAAGCTAGAAAAAACCCTACCCAAATATATTCCAGTATGTATAAATAAGCTCTCTTTCCTACAATGTTCTTCACTACAAAAGGAAATGTCACATTGAGTCAACTTGTGACCCAGATGAAATTACATGTATTTGTTTATTTTACTTATTCTCCTGTTTACAATGTGTTGCACTTGGTGGACATATTTCTGTGCATGCTGTTGCATTCCAGCATCAACATTATTAAAATGCATTTTTGTATTTGCCACCCAAACTCTGGCTCAGGAATTGTGTTTCTGGGTACCAGTCTAATAAACGAAGGTCTCCGTATGTTTGTGTGTGTGCATGTGCACTTGCTAACTCAGGACTCACAGCTCTGCAAACTAAACCTAATTATGCATACAAAATAGTGATGAAGGACTTTCTGCTTTTTATCAGCTACGTGATTTTAAGAAGGAGGAGGAGATAGGTTTGCTGCTCAGGCCATTTCCAGGAAAGTGCTTAAGTGGACCCTACAATTAATTTTAACCCTTTGTTTTAAGGTCTATTGCATAAATGGCACTGTAAGATACCAGTCCAAGGAATAGATAGGATGCTCCTTTCTACTGTCTAGGTGTTTCTGTGGCTCTGCAATGACTTGTAGACAGTGAGTGTGAACACTTTGATGGTGTGTTTGGTGGAGGGGTGGCAGTGCCTGTGGTATGCTTGCTGTGTGGCATTGTTTCAGACTCCTTTTGGGGTGACCTGTGCCTCACAGGTGGGGATGTCTTCCAACTGATTGGGAATCATCCCTAGCTGCATGATTTTACTTGATAAGAAGCTGTTTTCTCACTAGCCACCTGGATGCTTCCCATAAAAACTGCACACCAAGGGTCTATTCATGTTGGCCTACACAATGGATTTCCTTTCCATGAGCATTCTTGGAAATAAAGCTCTGCTCCCTGAATGTTTGTGAATAACAAGGTTTATGGATCCCATCTAAACAAAGCAACAGTTTTAGTAGAAAGAACATATTGTTTTGCTGCGTTTTCCCAGCTCCAGGTTATTTCAGCAGCCCACCAGTGACTCCAGCTTGTGTTTGAGTGTTAGCACATTCAAGGGTTGGCTTGGAAAAGGGTTGGCTCAGGAGAATGTTGCAGGATGGAGACGAGAGCTCTGGATTGTTTTATTGCAGGAATTGGATTAACTCATATGAGCTCATTCTCTGGTCTTCATTGCATTGTGTTTGGCAGTTCCTGCAGCATGATTGCATCTAGGTTAAGTGGCATTGTTGTGGAGTCAGTGAGGGAACAATCCTGTATTGACTAGGTGTGAGGGAAGGACAGGGTGATCTCATAGGTTTTCACTATTTTTGGTACCCATGTTTGACTTGTAGGTCCATTCTTATAACCTTTTTTCTCTGCCTGAAGGTGAAAATTCTCCACATGCAATGGAAGCGAGTGCTTCATGAAAGTGTGGAGTTTGGCTCAACCAGGCTCGTGCATTTGGCAGAACAACCCTCCATTAACATTGGCTGGGAGAGACTCTCACTCAGTCAGGCACCAGACCGTGGGCCTGTCTTAAGTAGTGACTTGCCAGCCATCAATGTTTGTACTTGTCAGCACTAGCTGTCCTGCTTTCCTCCACTTCCCCTGAGTGCTGCTCTCCTGAGGGGAGGTAATGGAAAAGTCACAGTGCACCAGTGCAGAGAAGACTCTGGCTGTCCTGGGTGTCATCCAGAACTTGAAGGACTACATAATTCAAGCTCACTGAGGTGCAGGGCACTGCAGTCTTCTGAGCAGACCTCATGCTGTATGAGCTGCCCTAGGAGTGTATGTGGAGGTCTGTCATTATGGACTTGGTGTTCCCTAGAGAAAAAAAGGACTGCTCCAGACCAGTAAAAGTGTTTGGACAGCTAATGCTAAAAATTAAACTTCTGACACTGTGAAGCTCTGGGTCTTGCTTTCTTTGTTATTGACATCCAAGCACTCTGCTTTAAAAGCTGTCATTGGTTAACAGTAAAATGCAGCTTGCACTGAACACGCTGACTGTGCATCATAGATCTGAGTACAGATCAGGCAAAAAGTCTTGGTTAAAGGCCAGAAAAAAATCTGCCTTGAACAATATAAGTAGGAAATTTTACTTAGGTGAAAGAAACTGAAAGATATCATTTTTTCTCTCTTCTCTCCGGAATCCTAACATTAAATGGTGAGAGTGTTTTAGGAGCAAGTATGTGAGGATGAAAGAAAGACTGTCCTACATCACTCTTCCAAAAACAGTGTTGGGTTTCCCCCAAAGATTTGGAGGAGCTTCTCCTCACGATTTGTTTCTGGTTTTGTGTCTTTTTGGTGGCCTTTTTTGCATTGAATGGGAGCATCTGTAGATCTTGGAGGGCAGATGTTACAGCGGGACTGACAGGCAGGAATGGTCCTGGGGGAAATAGGATGCCTGTTGGTGGAACAAAGGGTGTGGAGTCACTGCATGAGTGCCTGAGCTCTTTGTATATGCCCAAAGACTGATCAAGCTGGAGGACGGGAGAATTATCCCCAGGTTTGTCAGTGGTATGAGAAGCTCTGATCATCTTGCCTGTTACAGTGATGAGAGACTGTGATCTCCACTCTGGTGGGACCTGCAGCACTTGGACCTCTGCAACTTTGAAGCACTCTTGAACCTTTTAGTCACAGAAACGCTGAAATAAGGAGTGTTTGACTCAATTGAAGGCAGCTGTTGAAGGTGGATAGGCTCTTCCAGACCTAAAACTGTTTTATAGGAAGAACTTTGCTACCAGGACTTCCTTTCCCCATCTCAATTTCTGTCTGTCAGCATCAATTTCTGTGCAAATCCCAATTCAGAGACAGCCAGAGTGGCTTAATCCCTGTCACTGTATTTATTTTATCATAATAATGTTTTATGCAGTGCTTCCTACACACGTTTGACACTCAGTGTCTAGGGACATGTGGTGTGTGCCAGGCATTGGGGGGGATCCTCCTGCTGGCTGCTGGACAGGAATTTGCACAGGTGTCCCTCCTGCTGTGTTTTATGAACATATGAACCTGCTCTTCTGTGGCCTGTGTGCAGGTCAGATACCTGTGCCTGGGGGTCAGAAGCAGCATAGGCATCTCTAGGAGCTGGCTGGATGATGCAAGGCAGGGTGGGAGCATGGTGAGTCATGCTGGCATTACTGGTTTGGGCTATTCTAAGGAAGTTGGGTGACAAAACTCTGTCCCAGGGCAATTTTAGAGGTTTTTGCTTTCTGCTGTTGCAGTGGCAAGCTTTGAAGACATACTGCCTTTCCTGTTACAGATACAACTTCTCATCCATTCACAGAGATTTATTTAGCTTGTCTTTTGCTAATGACACCAAGGAATGTCGTCTGAAAGGAGAGCAGTGACATTTTCATGTTCCAGTGAGGGAAACTGAGGCACCAATCAGTGAAGTGATGGATTCAAGGCCATCTGAAGACTAAGTGCCATTTGAACATTATGTGCACATACTCTTCTCAGCATGCCCCCCCACCATAGCCTCATGTTGAAAACTGCAGCTGGGAGAGAGGGACAGGGAGCTGAGTTTGTCAGCAGAAACGGAGAGGCAGCTTGCCAGAGGGATCAGTACAGAAAATACCCTTGCAATGAGCAGTAAGTGCTGTTTCACAGGCATGTCAGGGAAAAGTTTATTCCTGTCAGATACATTGGAGAAATTGTTTTGAAATGGTTCATTGGTGTGAACTATCCTCAAAATAGTGTCAGGAGCAGAGGAACCGTAGTGATACAAAGGGAACATACCTTTGTTTTTCTGCATTGGAGAGTAGGGTGATAGATTAGCAAAGAACAAGGGTGCCTTTACTTCTCCATTCTTCCCCAAATCTCTTTTAAAAAACCCTGGAGATGAGGATGGTTTCCCAGCCAAGGGTGGTCTTTGTGACCATATTAAGGTGAGGTAGAGTTGTACTGCCATTGTGGGCTCATGAAAAAAATGTTGTTCCCTATGGTGTTCCCTCTGGCAGACATCAGAAGGTGGGAGATTCTGGATGGGAGCTGGGACCTTTGGATTATATGGAGCTCGAAAAAGCAGATGAATCCTGGAGACCTGGGGAAATATCAAACTCCTTTCCCAATTGCTCAGGTGGGATCACAGCATGCTGAGGATGTGAGTGAGGGGAAGGGCTGTAACAGCTGCTCAATAGTCCAGGCTTGGGCACACCAGTGCCCTTCCTGGGATGGGACAATATGGCTGGAGGAAGGAGTGGTGTTTAGAGGTTGCAGCCCCCAGCCTCCCTCCTACAAACTCTCCCTCATGCACAAACACACAGCCCTTGTTGATGGAGTGATACTGCAGCTGCCATGAGAGATCCAGGCAAATCCCATGATAGGGCTGTGGAAAGAAAAAGCAATCCAGGAAATCAAAAGAGCCCTCCACCATGTGCAGGTTATTTTCAAAGGATGGCATTGCTGTTTTCCCAGGCAACAGGAGGCTGGGAGGCAGCTTGGGTGGGCAGGTGATCAGGGCGAAGTGGAGAGCTACCATGCCCAGCCAAGATGGGGATGCTGTTTACAATAAACAGAAAGCTGTAAGAGAAGGGAGGGACTGTGAGAGGGAGCTGGGGAGATCTCCATGGAGACACTTAACCTGCTCCAATGGGTGCCTTTGGAGACTGGCACTGACCAAGTCCCTAGGAACAAAGGCACCTGGCATGGGCACAGCAGGATCCCTGCCACACGTGCTGTCTGCAGTGAGGTGGAGATTTCCAGACCTGTTATTCAGCACAGAAGAAAAATGGCATTGAAATTACATTAAGGTTGGGACCCAAGCCATAGAAAGCCAAGAAATTCAGAAAGTGACAGCCAGCTGTTTGCTTTCAGTGAGGGGCCCAAAGCCCCGGGAGGAGGGGGAGTGGGCAGAGGAGAGGGAGGGCAGGGAGAGGATGCTGCTTTTGCTGGGCTGATACTGTGGTGATTGGCTTTGTCTCTCAGGGCAGCAACAAGTATTCTCTATTATTATTTTGGAGCAATTATTATAGAATGCTCTGCATTGGTTATTATTCTCTTATTATTTTGGAGCAATTCTTGACAGCGTAAGAGAGGTAAGAATTGAGGAAGAGACTTCCCTGGGGAATAAAGGACTAGATGATAATTTTGTGATTCACCCCCAGGAGCATACAACACCTCTTCATCTGCCTGGGGATATGGATGATTTCACTGCCTGCTCCCTGCCTGTTCCAGCCCCTGGACTAATATCTGCAGCTGAGCTCTGACCACTCCACTTTATGACACTGAAGTCAAAATTCCTCCCTCTCCCTTTCCAGCCCTGGGGAAAGTGAGGATGTGTGCCCTGGTGTACATTTCTGCAGTTCACAGTCTGGGTACATCCTCTGTCACTATGGTGCCTGACCACCCAGTAGCCATGGTGCTCTGTGAGGGAGAAAGGGGTCTGAGACTGTTGCTGCTCACTTCGGGGTCTCAGAGGGTGTCTGTATAGTGAGAAGGCCAGACTCGTGACCCCAACCTTCCTCACAGCCAGCATGCTGCAGGTACTCCCTTCAACCTTGGATTCAGATATTCCCCTCATTTCCCCTGAGGAAACTGGGGGATGGCACCAGCTACTCCTTTGCAAGTGTTCTTCCAAATGGAAAGCAAGATTTGTGGCATTAGAAGCAGACAAGATATGGAGCAGCTGTACTTGGTAAGCTGTGGTCCTTCCCTGGAGGACATGCACCCAAGCTGTGCTGCATGAGCTTTTGCAACTGTCCTGCTTGAAGGAGGGAGGCTGAGGATGCAAGGCTGCAGTTTCCATTTGAACTGGTGCAGGAGAGAAATGAAGGGAAGGGCAATGGCAGTGCAGAACCAGCCCTTTTACCCTCCCACAATGCGGAATACGATGCAGTGATGGTATGGCCTGTGCTCCCATGCCAAGAGCTGTGTCACACAGAGATGGAAACCACCGAATCCACCTAGCATAAACAAAGGAAATGGGGAAGTGATTTACTGTAAAATTAATAAAAAACTGATCCATCTCAGAGGGGAAATGCACAGACCACACTTTGGGGTTTGGGAAGGATGAGCAAGATAGGAGGGGGAGTAGGCCAGAGAGAAAGGTTTTGTCTGAAGCCTTGAGTTCAACTTTTCCAGTGCTGCCATGCTCTGGGCTCTCTTGGGAACAGTACAACAAGCCCAGGAGGACAGCCCTGAAGGAAGGTGGCATTGGTTCACACATTGAAGGTGTCAGTGGGCTCTGCCTCTGTAGGTGGAGGGAGGAAGGACATGCTTCTTCCCCCTCAAGATGTGTTTTTTAACCATTTCATCAATTATTGGTATCTATAAAAGGGAGTCACAGGGACACTCCTGGCCCTGATCTAGGGAAAACTACTGGCCCTCATCAGGGGACACTGCTAGTGGAGAAATCTCCTCTGTAGTGTCAGTCCTTGCCTGCCTTCCTCCTGGGCACACAGTGCAGGGGAGCCGGTTTGGGAGCACATCCTTGTCACATGGGTCTGTGAGAGCCAAGGGAGCAGCTGGCTGGCTGTTCAAATGGGATGACCAGAGCAGGAGTCATTTCCCTTTCCCCACATTCCCTGACAGAAGCAGTGTGGTTGTTTGAAGGTTAAGCAGTCACATCTGAAGTGTTCATCTGCTGTGGCATGTCTAAACCTCTGCAGACTTGTGCCTGGCCCTTCACGCTGGCTGTGGCCTACAGGGATGTGAAGAAAAGCAGAATACATGGAGGAAAAAGAAGTAAAACCATAGAAGTAAAAATGATAAGGAGGCTGCAGGGACAGACACTGCCTGATTTTCCTCTTTCTTGCACCAAAAGGGAATTGAAGTTATGAGAAAGAAAATTACATTAATTATAATTTGTATAATTTGCAGTTAGCTTGGCTAAATGATGCGAAAGTATAGACTGGACTGTTTGCAAGACTGCAAAGGGTGTGCTGAGATAGGTGATAGAGGTTCACAGTTCCTCCTGACATCTGACATGCAACACATGTGACAATTTCAGGAGGAGAAATGTGTTGGTGTCATTTAAAACTGCTCTGTTGGAAACTAGTGTCCAAAAGAGTATTACTTGGGTTGAGACTGAGCCAGTTTTTCTCAAGATATTTTCTGTCTCTAATTTACCAAATTCTTGATAGCAGGAAGTAACTGGAAGAGTAGACCTTCATTTAAATGTACCTAAGATAGATAAAGATCAGGGATGAATTGGGAGCAATAATCAGCCATTTATGACCCTTTTGTGCTTTTACCAGGACATTCTGGCTCTTCAGTATTATTTTCTTTGCATTTCTCTGCCTCCCACCATCCAAATCCCAATCCTCAGAGCATCCCTCATCAGCCTTCTTGCCACAGAGAAACTTGCAGATCAAGATAACACACACACAGAGACACACAAACCCATCCAAACCCAGGTCCTTTCATTGCTTTGGTGGTGCTGTGGCTAGAGGACAACCAGATCTCACCCTTCAAGGTATCCTCAGGACAGAAGAAAATTGCTTCCCCAAACTATCCATCACACAGCACCAAAGTTCATGAAGTACTTTCTGGGAGAGTTCTCAAGGTCTGTCAGAGATGGGACACCAATGCCAGCAGATCGATGGTTTGAGCAGAAGGAGCAGTGGGAGCTTTTGGAAGGCCTCAGTCCTGACAGTTATGTAGCCCAGATGTCCCGTGACTTTCAAATGTTATCTTTGAGATCTCCAACACATCTTCATTCTTAGCCCCATGACAGTCCTCTAGGCTCTTCCCCTTTGGGCTGTTAGGAAGAAAAGCTCCACAGAGGGAACAGAGAGGGATGAAAGAATGGCCACATTTGAATGGATAGACTATTTAGATCCAAAACAAGAGTAGTAGGCCACTGCTGGGGGTGGTGGATGCACTGCTGTGACTCAGGACATGCAATCATCAATTACCTGAATCACTAATTTGCATTTCCACATAAAGAGTCACTTTTCCGAACTCTGGCATTGCATATAACCTCTAAACCCTACATAGTTATGTAAATTAAATGATTAATAGACCAGGTATTTTTGACATCGTTTTCAACACGATGTTTCTTTAATGAAGCAATGTCAGCTAGTAACACAGGGACAACTTCTTCTGAAAATGCTGGATAAATGCCTGCTCTTACTGGTTTTCCACACAGCTGGAAAACTTCCTTGAGTGGAAAAGTCCCTGGGCAGACAGCATACATCAGAAAAGATCCTCTGTGCATGCTGTATGAGTATGCACATCTTTGGAGCCTTTCCCAGAAGCAGGATTGACCTGGGGAAGGTGCATTCATGAGGGACCTGGCTCTGCAGTGGTTGTCCAGAGGTCCTCCTTAAATAGTGGGGAAGAGCTGGGCTGGTGTTTGCTGCTTACAAGTGATCAGGGATTGTGTTCACTGACAGTCTTCCACAGGATGCACACTTTCTCTTGAAGGACATCTCCTTTGGTGCTTTAGAGACAACCTTCCAGAAGGCCTCCTGGCAGCCGTGTGGGTGCACCCATGCTGGGACTTGGCTCTCCAGCAGGCTTGGCCCTGCTAGCTGTCCCACATCTGTGTGGGCAGGTGGCATCACAGGTGTGTGCTTGCTGTCTGCCTCACAGTGGGGTCACCGTGAGGTCTTGGGGTCACTGTGCCTGCTCCAAGCTGTGGGGCAGCTGGGCACTGAGGGACTGGGAGACAATGGGATCTGCCATGATTCTGCCTTGGGTAATAAGAGAGATGCAGTGAATCATGAGTCTGGATCTCAGTCGTGTCCTGCCTTAGGAGATGCTGGCTGTGGGCTGCCCATATTAAAGCAGTAAAGAACTACTCCCACCAGGTAGCATGGTTCACATAGACTCTTTTATTTCTTTTCACCCTCTTCTTTATTTCCAGAGACCCCACAGTACTAGAAATAGTTTTGTTGAAGCATTTGGGTAGCTCTCTGATCCAGAGGCTGGAACCA
This sequence comes from Erpornis zantholeuca, assembly GCA_013400515.1. Lineage (NCBI taxonomy): Eukaryota > Metazoa > Chordata > Aves > Passeriformes > Timaliidae > Erpornis > Erpornis zantholeuca. Next base: position 168,890 of record VZTN01006389.1, read on the forward strand.
AAATCTGCTTTACTAGTTCAAAATAAAAGCATTGCTACTGAGGCATGGGGGAATAGATGGGAGAGGCTATCTTTAGTAGTCTTAATGTATTGTAGTCTTGCAGAGTGGTTTTGTTCATTTAAATATAATGTCTTCATATAGTGTGGAAAAAATGGATGCTGGGATTCTTTTTCAGAACAGAAAACCTTAGATTAATTGACCAGAAATTATTGCTTGCACATAATCTTTCATTTCCAGACCATAATATTTTCTATAAATATATGTAGGGCCCTGTGACAAATTGTAGCGGCTCCAGAGTAGCTCTTGTAATGAAGCTGAGCCAGTCTGTTGAGCAAATCAACTATTTCATCAGCCTGTATTTATATTACAAGAAACTACACTGTAATATGACAAATTCACCATCTGGTCACTTACTGCTCTACACATCTGTATTGTATTATTGGTTTAGACCGTGATGGTAGGATGCATCCCTTTTTTATTTAGCAAATAGGTGTTTAGTCTAAGTCAGTTGTGAGGAGGCATCTTCAAATAGCAGCTTAACTTCTCCTCCTCTTGCTAGCATCATTTATCTTGGGGTGGAATGAATTATCCTTTGGAAATACCTCTCTTTCTCTCTCCATTTACTTTGGACACTGCAAAGATGACTGCCGTAGACCAAATGACAAAGTGTTAAATGGGCTTGGGCTGCATTGACATCTCCTCTGGCTGTGCATGCAGTGAATATGAACATGTGAATACAAACGTGAACACAGAATATGTCTGTTAATATCTGCAGAGAAGGATGCTTTAAATGCACCCAACTGGGCTCAGACTCTCGAGAGTGAAGGCCCATAGCTAACAACCTAAAGGCTTTATTTAGATATTAAATCATGATTAGTCAAGGGGGTCATCTGAATAAGTGTTCTGGAGCAAGGAGTCTGGATTTAGCCCCATTGTAGAGTCATTTCCTGGAAGCTTTTCTTTTGTCGCGTCTCTTATAATTCTGAATATCTCCTCAATTTTCTATACTTACATTCTTTCCCTCCTTTTGTGGAGTGCATTGTACAAGTCCCTGGCTATGACAATGTCCTTTTTTTTCAGGAAATGCTCTGACCATCACACCAGAGCAGTTGCTGTGTAGTGGTGAGGTCATTTAAAGAGAAAAGTTTTGCAACATGTGCTAGGTTTGTTTTGCCTGGAGACAGACAACCAGATCTGGGAACTCCAGCCAGATAGGGCACACAAAGAAATGCTGATGAAACCTGTGCAGTACTGAAGTCTCCTCAGTATGAAGAGTGAGCAGAGTCCTTCAAGAAGAATATGGAGTCCATGCATTTCCCAGGCGCATGTGGTAAAGAAAAATCCAGGCTACCTGGAAAGCACAGAGCACATGCAGCTAGTGGTCCTTGGGTCATCACGGTTGTGTCCACTAGGAAACAATTATCTCACTAAAATACAACAATCAAGTTAAGTTTTCTTAAGATATCTGATTTTGATTCTTGCCTTCTGTCATTGGTGTCCATTTAAAAAAACAAAGTGATTTGGCAATACCCTTGTTCATTAAAACCAGTAAAGGCAATCATGTGTACACTGAGCCCATGAATATGGCTGCCAGGGATCGTGTCTTCTGCATTCACAAAGGTCATCTTAAGCCACACTAAGAGAGGCAATATGAGGCACGCAAGCCTGCAAAACATGGAGGCTGTTGAGTACATGTGGCCCATCCTGAAGGGTTCCCATCCTCCACAGGGCATTTGTGGGAAAGCTGCACCTGCCTGTTATCTCTGCTCTGCTCTGTGCATTCTCACAGCCCATGCTGGCTGCTCAGCCCTAGCTCTGTCAGGTGCAGGCAGGCATTTAGAGCTGTTCAAACAAGCCATTAAATTATGCAGGCCATTCAAAATGGAGAATTTGCTGTGGTGGTGACTCCTACCCAACCTGCAGTTTCCATGAAAGGAAAGTCCTGGTTTTATTAAACTGGTGCTTGTCCTGCAAAAGCACCATGCAAGAGTTACCAGCCTGCCAGGCTGAGTTGAGATCCTGAATAAAAATAGGGTTTTTCCAGCCATGAACAAGACAGACACATGGGTGGATCAAACCGGAGGTGTATGAACATATATATTAAGCCTAGATTGAATGGTGGAAACTAGATTGAATGAGCCCTGCTAGAGACTAAGACATTACCAACTGAGGCACGCAGAACGTTTTCCTCCTTGTTTTAGCAGTCTAAAACACTACATCTGCAGTTCTGCATACTCATCAAAATTTGTCCCATAGTCTTTATCTGAGCCCATCTACCCGAGCTTGCAGCTCTTACAGGCAGAATCTGGATTCCCACCCAAGGAAGGGCACCCTATGAGCCACCCCAAGGGCTGTGGCCATGTAGGATAGGACACTGCTGCCAGCAATGCCTAATACAAAGATTTGACCAGCAGAACCTGTCACTTTCAAGTAATAGATTATGATGAATCTAAACAACAAAACAGCAAGCTTCTGATGCAGCTAAATACCAACCAAACCAATGCAATCAGGAGAAATGTAGTGGTTAAGGTATAGCCCTGTTTTTCTCTTGGTTTTTCATCTGGATCAGAGAACTGAGATGAAATGTCACCTCTCTATGAGAAACTCTGCCTTCCTCTTCACTTCCAGCAACAGCAAAGCAAACAATGCTTCACATTTGTTGCCAAATCCTATTGTAGTGTCATTTATTCTTTTCTCTGTGAATGTACCAGCCTTCTCTGCACTTCCATAGCACAAGCTCACTCTGATACCAAAGGCACCAGTGCTGCTGCAGGCTCTCCACCAGCAGTTTTGCTGCTCATTTCTTATGAGGAAGGCTCAACGTGATGATGCAATAAAAATGCAGCAGTCTGACTCAGGGTGTTCAGGGTGTCTCAAATGCAGGTTTTCATGCAGTGGTGTACAGTGCTCCAGAAAAGCCAAGCACAGGCACTGTCTTGCTGCATCACCGCTCAGAACTCCAGGTGTGGATGTGGGTGACTGGTCAATACCACACACAAGAAAAGGGTTTTTTCAGTTCATTTTTCCCGTATCTCACTTAGTGAATCCAGTTAAGACTTGAAACACTTCCATCAAGAGCCATCTCAGAAAGTTTATGCCTCCCCACACAGGCCAAGGAAGTTTATATGAAAAAAGTTCATGAGAATAGACAAAAATTCTGCATAGACAATTCACAAACAAAAAAAATTGATTTTTATGCATCAGTGGGGTGAAGTGAGATTCCCGCTCAGCCTGAGCAGTACCATAGCCCTGGGGTGTTCCTTTAAACAGCTCTCTGAAATTCCCAGAGTCACTGTCTGAAACCAGCACTTCAGTGTGTGACCTTGGCGGGTTACGGTAGTGTTAGGCACTAGGCCACTCTGATGCAAGTTCTGCGAAACCTCAGCCCATTTCTAAATTTCCATATTGATATATTTCCTGGTTCCAGCAGTGCATAAAAGAAACAAACTCCAAAAAGCCCCGCTCTGGATTTTCCCTTGCTCTCTTGCAAATCTTAAATCCATTATGTTATTTGTTAGTACTGCCCATGCTCTCACACAGGTTCTGTTGGGTGTCCAGGAAGAGCTGCCCACCTTCCAGTTGCTGCTGTACTCAAAGCCCAGAATGGAGTAGCTGAAAACAAACTTCAGCCTGTTTGCTTTGCCTGGGCTCCATCTCAGTGACATATTTCTTCTTTTTTTTCTCATTGCCCGTACATGGCAGGAAATGATCACATTACATTTTGTCCCAATTCACCTGGGACAGCACCTGCGGTGCTCCTTCATCAGTTTTACATTGAAGAAGGACAGCTCTTATCCTTCTCCCCGCTCTGTGCCTTTGCAGGTGCATTGCATATTTCTGCCTGCAAAAACATCCCTGATGCCCATGAGCTCACTCAAAGGAAGACTCCTCTTGGCAAGGGGTCCTTTGGGAATGTAATCCCTATGTAAGCATCCGCTCCTTCAGCAAGTAACTGACAGCCACACCTTTGTGTCCTGATGACTCTGAGTACCCAGGTTAGCCCTTGTAAATATGAGTAGCCAGCGCAAATAGTGAGCAGGTGAGTACCTAAACAGACCAAAGTGGGAAAAAGCACAAATCCTGCAGTTCTGCTGCACTGCCCACTTATATGGACATTCATCTAATTCAGCCACTAATGTCTCCCATGCATTAGTGCCACATCTTTTGCCTTATCTCCTTCTTCCTTTGCATCTCCACATACTTCTTCATAACTTTAAGTCTCAGCATTCTTGTGGTGTATCTTGTTCTGTGGTGCTTCCAGCAGTAGTGGTTCAAAGAAGGTCCTCCATGGCAGATGTGAAGTTAGGTGTGATGAATGAGGACCCTGATCACTACGTCCTTACCTGCTTGGCATTAATGACTCCTGAGCCAAAAGAGGTGGATAAAGAAGCTGGAAAAGCCCATCCTGGAGCCCAGGGAGGGTTAATGCAGCTGCATCTGGCTGGTAAAGGAATACAGTAGCAGGAAGAGCCACAAAAGGCACGTATTTGTGCACAGGGGACAGATGGGGATGGAAGTGCTGGGAGAGGCCATGCTGGGGCTGAGGCTAGTAAACCTTTGTTGCCACCTCATCCTCCCTGCAATGTCAGATCTTGCTACAGCTTTCAATACCACTAGTGTTTAATGATTTGAGGTCTCTGCAAAAGAGAAGATGGGGAATGGGAAAGCAAACAAATCCTTTCTTCACCCTTTGCACCTCTCTGATCTCTTTCCTCACCTTTCTGTTGAGCCTCACCTTTTCCTACAGCAGCATGTCAGCATAGGTAGTGACAGTCTTTGCCCCACTTGGGCTGCAGTGGTGTGTGGGATGTGCAACTGGCTTCCTCTGGGCACTGGCTCACTGCAGCTCAGTGACACATGGGAGAAAATATCCCCGGGAAGCCACATGGGGTGGCAGAAGGGAGTGCTTAAATAGTACAAAAGAAAGATGTTGTTTGCACTCAGTGGAGCGTCTGTGAGCATCAAGGGTGGCTTGTCCTTTCCTGTCTGCCAAGCTCCCTGTGGGACACAGCAGAGCTGAAGAGCTGTTCACTTTAGCTATTTTGGGAGCAAATAGCAAAATAGTGAATAGCAAAAAAATCTATTTAAGGTTTGCAGAACTTTCTATGTTTTCTAACTCTCCTCTTCAGAAAAAAAACCTATGAAAACCTTCTCAATGTCTACGTCTTTGTAAAAAAACTGCCTTTGACCAGTGTCCAAACAGCAACCCACAAAGAGAACAGTTCAATGTTAGTGAGTGAGTGCAGAGGGCCAGGATTACTGCTGAATGCATGATTTGCGGTTATTACCCAAGCCCGCTTATATTGTCTCACAGTTTACCAGATGTCTTTGCTTCTTAATTTTCCATAGACAAAACTGGACAACAAAGATTAAAAATCCTGGATCGTCCTTTTCAGCTGTGGAAAGCTTCCATCTTGGGCTCGTGTTTTGTCCAGGGAGAGCGCTCAGATCTCTCCCTGTCCATGGCAGTGGCAGAGCACCATCCCATTGCTGGCTGGGAGGCGTGTGGATCTTCCTGCTTTGCCTTGGACTTGTCCCACCGGCTGTCAGCCATATGCTGGAGTGGGCCTGTTTGGTGCATGGTATTGCAGCAGGGCAGGCTCTCTCCATGTGAACCTAAGCTGCGGTAGAAACGGAGCTGGAAATTCTCAGGGAGTTTTCTCAGCCTTTTGCTGAGCCCTAATTGCTCCCAAAAGGCATCGATGCTTTGGAGACACAGTTGTGGGCAATTACTTGTGAATGTCTTTGTAAGTATTTTCTCTCAAAATGTCTGATATTTGCTCCTTAAGTTGCCTGTAGTGCTTGGCTGTCTTCATCATGTGGCGTTGCTTCTGTTTCCTAACAGGAGAAACAGGCCAGCCCTTTGAGCAGGGCTTCCCAGGTTTTCAAACCTAGAAACTGCTTTCCATGAAGCTTTACACCCACAGTTTCAGTGCTGGGAGGGTGCTCTGTCACAGTACTCTTTCCAAACTTTGCAGAGGCTCAATTCCAAATCAAGCCAAAAATCCCTTTTATTTTTTGCATCCTTTCCCAGTTAGAAAAGGTGAGGTTTGCTATGATGTATGGATTTCACAGTGTGATTCCCCTAGAGCAGACAGGGAGTCTCTCCCCACCCCAGTTTTCCTGACTGCCAGTTCTTCACCTTTGTCTCTGCCATTCACTTCTCCTCCCAAAAATGCCTGTGATATGAGTCTCCCCCTTTTCCTCTCACTACACCAGCCAGCCTTCCCACCCTGAAAGATCAGGAGCTCTGAAGGCAGGTGCTTGGAGGGAGCACAGTGGTGCAGGGCTATGACAGACAGGAAGCCTTTTACTCTAATTAGTCTTTGCAGAAGTTTGGCATTTCTCCGTGGAGCTGTTTCCCCACTGATGAGGAGCACGTATCCAGCTCTTCCTTCTCACCTCGCACGTCCGAGCCTCCCGCCGTCTCCCGCTGGGCTGCAGGGGTTCAGCCGTGGATCACGTTGCTTGGAGGAAGCAGGCAGGGGATATGTGAGGAGATAAACACTATTTTCTGATGCTGGGAGGGATTTCTTTCAACTCAGCCACGTTCATGACCTGAACCTGGATCATTTTTGCTACTCGCTCCCACTCGACTCCTCCCTCCTGGCCCGTAATCGGCAGGCTTTTGTCTGGTTAATCAGTACAACTCCTTCCAGGGCTTCCTGGGGGCTCTTTGGCCGCTGGGTTATGAAGACCCATGAGTTCATTGTTTAAATTAAGTTCTTCTATATGGAAACACCACTGGTTTCCCATATGGTCTTGGCAAAGCCACCATCCGCTCCCCACCTAAATTAAATTTCACTAATTGAATTAGTTACCATTTTATCAGCTGCCGCTTTGCAGTAGTTTGTGAACCCCCAGGGGTTCAGGCCACGCGCAGTCAAGAGCTTCCCCACCTCAGTCTCTCATTTATCATGGTGACAATGCACAGCGCTGGGAGAAGCAGGGGGGTGGAGAGTACTGTGCCCTTCCCAAGCATCCCAGCCATCTCTGAGCATCCTAATGACTGACCTCTGTGAGTGAAGCAGCCCTGCGCTGACCCCAGACTGCTGAAAGGAAGCATTCTCCCCTTTGTAAAAATCCCCCCGCGATGGTGGCGTGGGCCGGGCTGAATGCAGGAGTGTCAGAAGGGAAGCCCTGCACGCAGGCAGTGGCGCCCTGGGACACTGCAGCTTCCATATGCCAGGGGACTAATAGCGACAGGCCTGGGCTCTGGGGACAATGCCATCACGCTGTCCCGCGGGCGAGAAAGGGAGAGGGGACACGTGGAGAGGGACAGCCTGAAGTGGGTGTGCCAGCGTCTGGCAGTGGAGCGTGGAGTGTGAAGCGTGTCACCTGCTCCAGCCCCTGCTTTCCCTCAGCAGGCACCAGAGGCTCAGCTATTGTTGTATCCCAGCAGGATGCTGGGGATGCAGTGCCAGAGCAGGGCAGTGGGCGCCCAGCACTGCCACAGGTGCTTCTGGCTGCTTGACTGCACCCACTGTTCAGGGCTGTGACTGTCTGCAGGTGCTGATGGCCATTTGGAAAAGTATTGGCTCTCATGTTAGAGCTTGGGGGGGCTAGGGAATTTTAAGAGGCACAGAAGCATCATCACCCCATGCTTCCTGACCCCTGTCACTGCTCTATCATCTCCTCTCTGAGGGGGAGGAGAGGGATGCATAGAAGCAGCAGACAGGCTGGGGATGTAACCCTGTGGACTCAAACCTCCAGGAAATTCTTTCCAGGAACTCATCAGCACTGCATAATGCTTAGTGGTGTGGGAATGGCTCTGTGATGGAAACCAGGGACGGTAAGCCCAGCAGGGATATGCAGGCTTAGCAAGCTGAGCTTAGCAACCACACCAGTTTGTGTTTAGACCCCTGGCTGAAGGTAGACACCTTCACTTCACTCAGATGCTGCCAGACCTGAGTTTGCTTTGCAGATAAGGAAGAGACCCATCGGTAGTGACGATCAGGTTCAGTATTTGCAGGATGCACTTGAAAAAGAGTCATCAGCATGTACAGTCAAACTTCACCACTTCCAAGATAATGTGTCAAGAGTGACTTGGTTTTCCTCTGGTTTTCCTTGGACCTATGATGCTTAGATGTCCCTGGACAGAGGGAAACCAAATCTGAGAATGAAACTGCTACTGCAGTTTGGAGCAGGAACAGCACGCTTCTGCCCACAGCCACCCACACACTTTGCCTTTGTGAGGCATGCACAAAACAAAACAAACAAAAACCTGGTAAAAAAGGATTGAAGCTGAATGTGCATTTCACTGAAGTCTGGCTAACATCCAACAAATCATATGTCCTTAATAAAATGCCGACTTGTTTCAGAAAATCCGCAATGGTGTTTGAATATCTAAGAAAAAACAGTCCCAGGAGTACTCACTAGTCTTTCATGATCAGCAATGGGTTGATGCTTAAATTTATAACTAGTCACTGATTTAGAGTCCCTGACCAATTTTAACTTTTCCTCATAAGTCATCAAAAAATAGAGAGAGGTCACAGCAACAAATGATGTTTATACACATTACAGAAAGTGTTTATAACAAATTTCTTGGACAATAAGTGGGATTTATTCAAGCTGATTACCAGTTTCACCTTTCTGATTCATGTTGCAGCTTTTCACCTGGTTTTCTGTTAAGTCATATCTATTGGCTTCCATTTTTACCTCTGGAAACAGACTTTAACAAAGATCAGTATTGATTTTCAAATCAGACCATGTCTGCATTAGTGACGTTGTGAAATAAGGAACATAAGCTGTGAAAATGTGTGCCAAGTCCAGCACCCATCAAAGTACTACAGAAGCAGTAGGGCTGAAACCTCAGCATGGGTCAGAGGTTTGGATCTACATCAGTGGTGGCAATAGCAATATGAAAGTGTCCAAGCTGGTGAGTGATTTGGAGCAGCAGCTGCAGTATCAGCATGAAGAAGAGGGTGTTGGGCCAGCAGTGGGAGCAGAAAGATGGGATGGAGGAAAGAGGCACCTGGGCAGGGTCACCTGGCTGTGGGGTGTTGAGCAGGGATCGTTGGGACAAGAAGCACTAAGGTGAGAAGGTGTGGGATGTGTACTCTTGTGGCACTGGGGTGTTTAACCAGCATGCCTCACATGACACTGTTGAGAGCCATGGGCAGAGATGGCCTGTGGGTCCACCACCTCTGCATCTTCTGATGCAACAGGTTTAAATGGGGCTGAACTCGGGTGCCATCTCTGGACACACCAGATGCATTGTTACAGACCTGTACCACACCTCTGCTCTCTCCCTGTCTATGCAGAGCTCACGTTGAGCAATCCCCAAAAAGTTTACTTTGCTTTTGGAAGACAATGGAAATTTACTCCAGAGCTTTACCTCATCACTTCTGGGACATTTGTGGGCAGCAGTGTTTCCAGCACCGTTTTGGTTCTTCCTCTGTCTGGCTCCTGCTATAGCAGAGGCATCTGGCTTTGCAGCAGTACTATTTTCCCCCCAATTTCCTTTGAACCCATTGCGTCCAGTACTTCTGTGAACATTTCATTCACATATTCTTCTGAATTTGCATCTGCCAAAACATTAGTCATTGAAACATCCTCTTCTCCATACTTAACAAAAATTCTCCTTTCCTTAGTCGAGCCCTGAGGAGCCTGGGGCTGTGCATGGGATCACATTCCCTCTCCACGTGGTACTGGCTGCAGGACACCTCCAGGAGGGAGGACAGATTTGCCAGCACCCATCCGCTAGCTCCATCTAGTGAAAAGACTACCATGGCACCCATCAGCTTGGGGATGTGGGGCCAGCTCTCCAGACTTCCCTGGGCCTCTGGCAGGATCGCCCAGCTTTCTTCAAATCCACAGGTAGGTTGCACTGGGGAATGGGAAGGTGGCTGGAAACCTGTGGGCAGAGAGCCACTGGGACTGTGGCACAAGGTGGAAGGGTGTGGGAGCAGGACAAGGCATGGTTGTTGGCTCCATGGGTTCCCTGGTTTCCTCTCTGAATGAAGAGTGAGCTGGAGCATCTCCTGTTGGTCAGGGGCCAGAGTGCTCCTTCTCCCAGGACAGTGATTTTATAGTGTGAAGGAGGCAGAGTGAATCTGGTCTTTACACAGACCTGTTTTGAATGGTCAGTGTTTCCATGCTTCTTGGCACTACGATCCTGAGACTACCAGCACCACCCACTGCCTGTCAGCCATATATGCCAGCACTAAGTACTTCATCCTTCCCCTGGACTGGCTGTTGAGGACAGAGAGATGAATGCAGTGAACTGTAGCAGTGGGCAGTGTTGAGGGGCCGCAACCTTCCGGAAGCGTCTCTGTAAAGAGCCGCTCGGCAGTGCCACACACACACAGGCACACACACACCCGATAGCTTCTTAGCTGGTTGACAGCAAAGAGACAGGAAGGGTCCTTGCAGTTCCCTTGGAGTTCCACGGGAGGGTTTACTGGGCGACACCCGTGAAGGAGTCCAGGGACAAGAACCAAGACCAATGGAGGGTTTAAGTATGGGGAGCAGTAGGGGCGGGGAGAGCATCAGGGACCAATGGCTGGAGTGCTGGGGATTTAGGGCAAGGGAACCAGTAGGGAAGCTGTGAGGGAGTGGCTGAGGGACGAGGGCCAGTGGCGAGGCAGGGAAAGGAGAACATTTTAGGGCTGGGACATATGTGGGAAGGAGAGGCGGGGAGGCCAGCGGGCCAACCAGGGAAGCAGAACCGGGGTACATTTAGATACAGGCACAAAGGAGCTTGGGAGAGGCCTTCTTTGTCACCCTAACCTGCGGAGCGTCACTATACTCGGGTGCTGTCCCACCAGGGGATTCCATTGTCTTTCCTGTACAGGTGGCTTACAGGCCTCCGCAATGAACCTAAGTTTGTATCATCTGTAAGAGAAAAATTGTGCTTTAGTGTGAGTCTCTTTATGGGTGCACAAGCTGGACAGTGTCCTGGTCCTTTTTACTGCAGGCACAACACAGACCACCACTGTAGAGAGTCACGTCATTCCTTGGGGGAAAGAGGTGCTTTGTGCTGTCCGGGGACAACACAGTCTTTCCTTTTCCTGTATTGGCACTCATGGTTCACCTTTTGGCAAGCCATGCCCCACCCAATTACCTGTTTCTCTAAGCCTGTAAGAAGGATGGCTTAGTTTTGTCTGTTCCTTTGGCTGCTGAACACTTGGGCTTCAACCAGGTTGTTTTTCAAAGTCTAGCTGAAGTGCATGAGTTTTAAAGTGATCTGATAGATCATTGTAATTTTAAATTCTGCAATAGCACGACAAATCTGAGGTTAAGATTTAAGACTGGGACTCATAGCATGTTCTTGACTGCTGCTGTTGGACAAGATTAGTGGAAGTAGGGATTCACCTGGTAATTCCTTTGTTCACTCTGTAACTCTTTGTTTTAGTCAGTGGATTCCTTCAGTGACTGAGATTAAAGTTATTTTTATGGTCTTCATTTCTGCCACCTCATTGCCTTTTGAATTCATCACTTTCATGGGAATGACACACTGAAACATGGTAATCTGGGAAAGAAATGGAAATAATTATAGATTAACTTCTGGTTAGGATAACTTAATGTGGCAATTTGGCAAAAAAATAAAAAGGCCTGTACTGTTCTCATGCTGTGCAAAAGGGGAAACCAGGGTGCATCAGGAGGTCACTGAGAGGATGCATGTCTCTGGTGGGAACCACAATGGCTTATTGGGTCTAGCTCTGCTAGCCATGCTTGGAGACATTGAAGGAGGCTGGAAAATGACAGATGTGCCAGCTAAGATCTATAAGAATAGAGAATCTGCAGTATGAAAACCTCTTTTTTCAGTTTAACAGCTATTATACTCTTTGAAGAAGGTTGAAAGTGATTTTGGTTTTGCCTATAAAAATCTAGATCTAAAGGAACTATCTGATATAATTGAATTCTTTTTCATTTAGTCAATGAGACTAATACTCTCAGCTGGCTGGAGGTTTAGGAATCTAAATCTGGAATAAAGGTTACATTTTTAAGAATAAACATAACAATCCACTTCATTTGAGCAATCTGGGGAACTGCAGTGTTATTCATAGATTACATTCCTCTCTGCAATAGAAAAAGGATCATTAATCATTCTTGGTTCTTCTTCTTTTTAAAGAGCAACATTGTAGTAATTCCTATCTCCCTTCCAGGAAAAAGCAAATTATTTATGTAAGTTTTGAAAATCATTCTGTGCTTTGTGTTCCAACTAGAGGATGAGATTCTGTGACTCACAAAGTTCCTTGTGTTTCTCTAAATTTTGTTTTATTCCCTCTCAAACAAAAGTATTGGGTTGAACCTTTCAGCGGTCTGCAGGTTACACAGTGAAGGATATTTTTCAGCCTCAGGCCATTTTGTGGTTTAGCAAAGATGAAGCCTTGTGCAAAGCTGATCTGTGGCAGCTTCTCTCTCCCATTTCCTCTGCTTGGAGCACATACTCAGCATGATAAAAGAAAAGAATGGCAAAAAGTAAATTTTGTCTAACCAAATTAGGTCTTCCACTAGAAGGAGAAAAACTGTGGTCCTATGTCCTGTTTCTGTGTTGCTCAGGTTCTTCAACCTTGAAACTTCATTTTTCACTATACCCCTCTGTTTTTCACCCTGCAGTGTCTCTCCTGCCTGGCTGTCTGATAGAGATTTAAGGAAATGTGGCACATACCCTCATAGTAAGAAAAGCATTGCAAGAATTGGAAGATTCCAGGAATAGAAAATATGGTATTACTCAATAAACATTAAGTAAAAACCACTCCCTTAAGCCATAGATGAGAAAAAGCATTCATTGACCTTTTTGGTACAAAATATTAAGAAAAGTGTATGATTTGAAGACATTTGATGTTCCTCTCCCGTGTGAATGCTGGATTTATTTACCGGAATGTCTAAGGCTCAAGCTGGAATGAGGGGAAACGAGGGGTTTTCCTCTACGCTTACTATAAAGCAGAGAAGTCAAGTGTCTTGCATTGTGCAACACATTATTTCTGTAACTTAATCAAAATGTGTGTGCGGGGTAGGGGGTGGAGGGGAGAGTAAGATGGTGTTGATAGGGCATTGCTTAGAGAAATTCCAGTTCCTGAAGCTCTTAACAAAAGAATTCACCATGAGGAGGGGGAAGGGTTGGCAATGAAGGCTTTTTTTCTCAAGAACTCCCATTTGGAACATATTATGCTCTTGCAACATGCGTTGGATAAACACTGTATTAATGATTAGATGGAGACCAAGATCTGAATTTGTTTGCGTTTGATAAAGCAGTTGTTCTATTGACCATATGTCTTTACTCTTGGGAAGAAATAGCTGTTAAGAGAAAGCAAGTCTCTTTGTGGGAATTAACTGGACTCTGTGTAAAGGATGAACAGTCATTTGAACTGTGCCTGCAGCCACTGACATTTTACCTCTGTGCAAGTTTCGCTTTCAGAAGCCAGCTGTCAAGTTATCAGGCTGAGAGATGATCATTTCAATCTGCTAGGTTTCTTGTGATATGTGTGACAAACATCACAGGACCGTCATGAACTGGAATCCAATGCGTTGAAAGCAAAAGGAGAAATAAATCATACACATTCATAAACAGGTAAATACAGAAGAGAAGCATTGCACCTGGGCTGATGTGAAGGTGCACAGAAACATCCAGATTCACCTTATGTAGAAATTCCAGTGTGTTCTTCTTTTTCCTAAGTCTACCTTTTAATTTTTAAGCCACAGTCCTCAAGTTTTCAGATGCTTTTTCCAGGTGTAAAGTGTTGTTTGGAAGAACCACACCAAAATCTGAGCTGAGCTTCCAGCTGATTGCCTGGACAGGCAGTTCTGCTCCCATTTGTCCTGGTTGGCTAAGGTGGGGACGAGATCCCTCAAGAAAAATTGCTCCCCATGTAATCCAGATGAGCCCTGGAAAGGGCATAAAAAAATGTGCTTCTCAAGAACTTGGACCTCGTGCTCTCCTACCAAAATTTTTAGGAATTTTTCTTCTACAATTGAAAAACAATGATTCACATTTTAGATAGGAAATAATAAATTGGCAGGTTCTGACCTGGAATTTCTCTTGGACTGCTCTGTGATGAGGAGAAAGCCCAGCACTGGGATGACAGTATTAGATGTTTTTTTTTAATTTAACCCTCAGTTAAGTTTGTAATCTATCTTCTTTTCCAAAATGAACCGTATGTTCTTTGCTGGTTTTCCGATTTTACTGAAGACATGTGGCTTCTATAAAATCTGAATTTTATCTACATGCTAAAGTTCACCCCAAGTATCATAAATAGTCAGAAATTCTGAGTAAAGAACCTAAAGTTCCTGAGTATTACAAATTACTTTTTTTTCATAAAATTAAATACATTATGAGTAGTGGTAACATCCCTAGATAATGCTGTGACAGTGCAGAGGAAGATTTTGTCTGTTGCCTCTCAGAGGGATTTTCTATCTCCCTGAATCAAAAAGGGAAAAGGTTTCAGGCAGCCTGAAGGATGGAAGAGGGCTCAGTTTTGAGTAATACCAGTTTTTCACCCTTCAACATAAGGGCAAGTCTTGTTCCTCTGCTATTCAGGAGTGGAAATGACTCGATGTCAGACCACAGGATAAAGTCCATGAGTGTGGGTGAGACTCTTGGATGGAGAACAAATAAGACAGTGCAAAAAGAAATAGGGAGGAACATCTACAGATGGTGCCTTGGGTTTTCACTTTTATATTTTTCAAATTCTGTACTGCCTAGTGTTTAATACTGAAGTTTCTTGTAGCCTGTTAACTTCTGCTCTCTCATGCTAAGATATGACAAAGACATAACAAAGCCTCTTCGGGCTTGCTCTTCAAGGATCCTCCTTATACAAAGCTGTTGTGTTATGGGGGGAAGGCAAGAAGGGATTTGAAGAATTCTAGGCGTTGAAGGTGCATAACCACTTTTAACTTGGCTTACAACATTTTAACTTTTTTGGCTTTGTCCCAAAGGCTGGAAAAAGTCTCAGTGAAATCATTGAGTCCCTTTAGTGCAGTTGACATTTACACAGCAGACAACACTCTGTATTGTTTATGGGAAGTATTTTCAGTTAGGTGATGGGGAAAAGGAGAGATTTCTCTAGCCTGGAATCTGGTGTTTGTTGCTCATTTCAATATTGTGTTCTCATGCAGCTAACTGGCTCCTCACCTTGTATATTCTTTTTTGTGATTTTTGCAATAAATGAGTGGGATGGACAGGCAAAGTCAGGACATTCAGGGGTCAAGCAAGGTTATTTGCTGGAGTCAGGTGTTGTGCAGGCTATGGAGAAAAATTTTTTTTCATCTTGCATCCTGGGCACTGTGTTGCAGAGAGGACTGGTGGCTTTAAATGGGCAGACCAAGAGATAGAGGCGTTTTACTCAGGCAGTGAAGATGCTTGCATGCCTGGACAATGCTACAAAGCTAGTGAGCCAGTCAGGTCCAAAAGGGAGGCTAATCTTTCTAATACCATATAGAATTGTCTATTTGCAGTCTGACCCATAAGCACTTTAAATCAATTATAGACTTTCTGGTACCTTCCTCACTCTGCAAAGAAGTTTGAACTTAGGGCTGACACCTTTAGGGATCAAATATATGATTTAAGACACTGAGCTGGGAAAGCAGAGTTTCCCCTTCTCGGATGAAATAACGGAGCTGAATAGATGGAGGCACGTGTTTGTAGGAGAGCTCAGGAAATTGTGCTATAATTCACTATTAGCACAACTTCTATTGTGCTAATTATCTACTACTATTATTCCTGCATGCTAATAGAGGTTCAATAGAAATGTTCAAACAGCTGCTGTGCCTGCTTTCCAGACATGCCTGGAGTTGCATCCATCCTGACTTTGTCAGATAGGACAAATTAACTTAAAACAGCTTCATCATCTTCTTGCCTTTACATTACAAACATGATCATTATTAGGTATGTTGTCAGGACGCTGGTTTCTACTGCGTTTACCGTCTCTGAGTGGAAGCATGTGCAATTTATTAAGGAAGAACAGAGACCCATATAGAAAGGAGTTTGGAGAAGACATGCCCCAAAGCTTCCCTGGGACTGTTCTCTCACCATGTCTTTAGGATTCTCCAAGCAGATTATAGAGAACAGGTTTTCTTTCCCCTAGAAATACTGGTGAAGATTACAAGGAAGAAAACTAGGCACCTGGTGAGAAAACAATGGTTTGGACCCAAAAAGGATGACACTACCACCCTCCCTTTTCCAGCCGTTTCCTAGGTTGCTTTCTGCATGTGATTTGCATTTTTGGAGACACTTAAAGACTACCAGATACAGATGACGGCTGCTTAGTGTGCTGGTTCTCAGGCTGGGAAAGCACTCTCCTAAAAACCCCAGGAGGAAGCCTTCTGAGCAGAGAGCTGCCAGCTCTGGGCCCACAAGAGGAGGGTCTCCATGGGATCCCGTGCCTTCAGGCAGCCGCACTGCACCATGGCATGAGGGCAGGCAGCAGGCGCCTGGCACAGCCACTCCTCTCTCAGAGGCAGACCACGAGGAGAGCACACAGCAGATAAAGGCTGTCCCTGGGAAGGCTGGTGTATATCAGAGGAGTCTATGAAATGCTTTTCCCTACTGTTCCTTTAATGTGGAGCCTGGCAGCCTCAGGATCCAGCAAAGCATGGCCACATTCCATAGACTGTAGATTTTCAAACTTTATTGGACCTCTTTAGATGATCCATCTACCCTTCATATTTTTGTTGAGAGCTTCATGGGTTTTAATGCAGTTGTTTGATGTTATTAGCTACAGAGCTGCTGTTTCCAAGTGTAGAGGGAAAATTTCAGCTGGTCTGATACTGTTTTTTCTCTGCTAAATAAATGGACAAGCCAATGGTCACAATGGACCAGGAAATAGGCTCTAACATGGAAGTGGGACAGGCAGTGCCTGAATTACAATGGGGAATGGCTGGTGTCCCTCACAGCAGCTTCCTCACACAACTGTCTGCATCAGGGAACCTGCTCCACAACATCATTCTCAGCCTCCTTAGCACTAAGTCTTAGAGCTGAGGGGTATTTACAGCAATACACATCCACTTTACATTTGCTTTACATGTATTTAAAAAGCTCAGTAAAATCATTTAGTATTTTTTGACTTCAGGTAAAATGGATTAGTGTTAACCTCATGTGTCACTCAGAAATGCTGTTATGAAGGTAATATCGCCTACTCTTCTACTGTATGTCTCCTCTCATTGTGTGCAAAGGTATAATTTTGGCTGTAGATACGTGTTGCTGTGCAATAGTCTCAACCATGTTTGTTTCTGGCTGACAAATAGCATCCCTTTTCTCTCCTTGGTTGCTCTGATCAAATAAATGTCTGACCAGATTTTCTTTCCTTAGTGCTGTTGCAAGCCACCCATGAGCCTGAAAACTAAATAGTTTAAATCTGGGCAGAGGGGTGGAGCATCTCTTGCAGCTTCAGCATGGTGGAGTGGAGCTGGCAGCTCATCTGAGAAGCTTGTCCAAGAGTGTCACAGCCGTGACAACTTACATAACCACATTGAGAACCATAGATTAGGATCCAGGAAAGCGGTGGTATATTTGTGTTCAAGAAATGACTGGACATGGCACTTAGTGCCACGGTCTAGTTGACAAGGTAGTGATCAGTTGAAAGGTGGACTCGATGATCTCAGAGGTTTTTTCCAACCTAAATGATTCCTTGATTCTGTGGTTTGTTAACAGCTATGGTGCACTGGCTTCCCAGGGTTAGCCCTTTAGGGAAAATTTTGCAAGAGTGCCATTAGGGAGACATTCCCAGTTACTTCAGTCCTAATCTGACTGCCCAGAAGCTCATGACTCTCCTCAGCACAGGCAGATGCATATTAGGTTCCTAGGAAGGCAGTGACATCTTCATTGTGGAATGCTGGGGACAGAGGTGTGTGAATCATTAACATCAGGGGACAGCCCCAGTCCTAATCTCTGTTGAGGACCTCAGCAGTCTCTGAAAGATGGAGTTTACCTGGGGTGAAGAGCAGAGTTTCTTATGGCTATTTTTCTTAGCAAAATCCACAGCAAAGTGTAACATATGTGGATGTGTGAAGGGCTGGCAAGAGCTCTTATCTGCAGAGGAGCACATAGTGGTTCTGCTGAGGTGGATATATTGCTGTCAGTTCTCCTTGGCTGATACTGGCACCCCAGACATGGGAACTCTCTTTTGTGGTGCCATTATCTTTGAGTCCCTGAAATCATTTGTGTGACTGAGCTGCTGCAGGGACCTTTTGTTGTCCTGTCCAATTCCTAACAACAACAACAATGTGTAAACAAATACCATTCCTGTAAATCACCATTTAATTAGTTTAGTGGAAGGAGTTCAGTGAGATGTAGCCTAGAAACAAAATTTCACAGAGAGGTTTCTGTGGCTTCATGTCCTGACTACATCTGGCTCAGCAAGCAGGATGCTGAGCCCATGTGCCAGACATTTGCTGAGTGCCAGCATCACCTAGAGGGTCCCAGCAGAGGGGTCCAGTCCCACCTGTGCAGTACAGGGACTGCTCATCTTCAGGCTGTTTGGTGGGAAACTCCCCAGACATGCACAGTGTTTTTCAAGTACACTTGAGAACCACACCAAGGGGGGCCAGAGGTCTCCTTGCCTTGTAGCTACAGGACTTGGAGTGGCTGATGCAAATACACTGGCACCCATGCAGCAATGGCTGCCTGTGGCACCTTGAGAGTTCAGGGTGATGTAGATACAGATTACTGCAGATGTTAGTATCAGCATCCCATGAGGCTTTGTTTGGCACTCCCTCTGATCTCATTTCCCATTCTGGTCTGTCCTGGGCTTGCATTCACCATGCCTCCATCCTGAGGCTGTGCAGGATTATGCCATGACACCACATGATTTTTCCTCACTTGTGGTGAAAGTGGAGGGAACTGCCTCCCATACAGAGGATGGTTTTTAAAATCAATGTGTTTATGTCCTGGGATGGATATGGAAATGGATACACCAAGTTTCATAGAAGAGGACTCTCTCATTCACACTGCTTCTGACCCCAAGAAAAAGGGCAAGAGAGAAAGTTGCTTGAACATGCAAAAGACTAAAATCTTTCTTTGCAGGACACACTGCCGTTCCTCTATTCATCACTGTTTATTTCCAGATAGTCCAAATTCTATGGGCCAATGTGTTTTGCCTTTCCCTGTGTTCCTCCCTTGTTCTCTAGCACAAAGAAACAAGATGGAGTGCTCACTTTGAGAGTTATTTCCAAACGGTATTTTCTTTTCAGAGGCTCTCAGCAGAAGCAGGGAACAGCCTTCTGTATGTGTTAGCATGACTAGAACACTTCCTAACTTGACCTGCT
This sequence comes from Erpornis zantholeuca, assembly GCA_013400515.1. NCBI lineage: Eukaryota > Metazoa > Chordata > Aves > Passeriformes > Timaliidae > Erpornis > Erpornis zantholeuca. Next base: position 188,099 of record VZTN01006389.1, read on the forward strand.
TCCAGCAGAGTAAACACAGATGCCTGAAATGTGAGTTTAAAACTGTACTGTGCACATATAAATAATCTTTTAGCTATGGTGGTAAAATAACACAGCTGTGCTTCTCTAGAACTAAAAGAGTCAGACTCTCGTGAGTAGATACTCTGATTTAAGTGGCTGCTTCTCTGGTCTTCTTTTCCTGAAAGCTTTTTTTTTTTTTTTTAACCATGGAAGATCAACAGAGTCATCACTTCTTGGTTTTGGGGGCAATGATGTGCTGGTCCATAGTGGTCTCCCTGGACATTGCTGGCTGCTGCCCAGTGCTGTGGGGGTGGTATTGCCTCCTGGGCTGTGAATCTGCCCAGTGGTCCTATAGCAGCAGGTGTGGTGTCCTCTCTTGGACTCACCTTTTACCTGTGCTCTGACTGGTCCTGAGCTGGATGCAGCCACACACACTGACTTGTACCCAACCTCCCACCAGTTCTGAGTAGGGTTGCTGCACCTCAAAGCCCTCTTGCTTCACTCATCAAAAGCTGCAATGGAGCAAAAACCCCATACCTCGGTTGTGCAGCGCAGAAATGCTGTTGCACCAGTGCCAAAATGTTGCCTCCCCTGCAATGATGAAGGATGGGCTTCAACCCTTACTCTCAAGTGCCCAGGCCAGGTTTATCTCATGTGCCTTCAACTGGGTTGCTTCAAGTATTCACGGTGCTGTTCAAAACAAGGTTCATAAAACAGCTGGGTCTCAGAGAACAGCCTTTTTTTGGTTATGTCTCAGGGGTTGGTGAACTACAGAGCCCAGGGCAACACTTACAGTACTACCTTCTGATGCCGCCCTAAAGGTCCTCTGTCATGGAGGAGGAGGAGGAAGGAGTTTCAGAGCTGGCAGATATTCAGTGCCAGCTGAGTCAGGGCACTCAGTCAGGACACACTCCTTTACTTGCCTCTTATCTTTATGTTAATCACATTTTATAATTCTTATGGTTAGGAAAAGGAAATAAAATGTTAGAGATACAGAAAACCCTGAACACAATATCCATGCAAAGACACCCTTTTCTGGCTGACGTAAATGCAGCTTCTGGTGTTAGTTACATCCAAGCTTTGATCTTCTTCCATGTTAGTTCCTTATGCTATCTGCAATAAATATACATTTTGATTTACACCAGCACAAATAAGAGATACTGTCCAACATTCCTGGTGCTCCATTTGTAGGAAAAGTTTGGCCTGCCTCACATTTCAAGTTCTCCGAGAGCCTTCTGGCTGTGGTGGAATTTCAGTGAGTTGATGCTCATCTGCAAAGAGGAGCTCTTTTCTTACAGTCACATTTGCCAAATCATAACACACTAAATGGTCCCTGAGTTTCAGCATGACAGGGGAAATTCCCCCAAGTTTCCTTTACTACTCTAACAGAAGGCAGTCTCATAGATCTCACAGTTTTGGAGAAGCTTACAAGCAAAGAATTTATGAGGGAGGAGAGAACTCACGAGATGTCAGAAGATTTCTTCTTGCTCTTTTCAAAACTGCTGGGATTTCCCTGCTGGTGAAAGACTCTGATGCTTTCACAGCTTCTCGTTTCTGTGACTCCCTTAGGGCTGGGCTTGTCAATTCTGCAAGCTGCAGGTAATACAGACCCAGTAGATCCAGGAGGGACGAGCTCTGGGGGAGCAAGCATGATGAGAGCTGGTGGAAATGTCCCAACACAGCAGGCTACAGGCTTCTGCTAACAAGCTGTGTGGGCAGCATAACACTTCCCACGTCCAGCTGCAGCTGCAGTCCCACCTGTCTTCATGGCCTAACTTAAGCTCCTGCTACTGATATCTTCCTGTCCCTGGGTCACAAGGAGTCTGGGCTGCTTCCCTCCCCTCCGTTTCCTTCCCCAGCCCCTTTGCAGCCTCATCAGGTAGCTGAAAGGCAACAGAAGAGCCAGTGTTTTGGCTCCAGGCATTTCTTGATGAGATACACATCCTGTGGGGACCACACAAAGGTGACACTATCACAGGTGAGTATTCTCTCCAACACAGGTCTGGCAGACGGAGCATGCTCACAGCACAGGCATGGAAATTGTACGCAGGACTATTGGAAATTCATACTCTGAGTGTAGGTGAAACACTCAGTGTGACAGAAGCCAATTTCTTTTCTCTTGGATTTGGGTCCCTCATTTTAGGCAAGAAGATTTCTGTAACAGAGCACCTGGCAGTACTTTGCCACAGGTAATGACCTATTTACAGAGGAAAGGAACTGTGCTCCCTTCTCGTGTACTTTTAAACAGGAGAAAAAAATTCTGTAGCATCATAGCAATCTTGCCAAGCTGGGATAATCGTTTTTATAGTCTAAATTAGTTGATAGTGGCTCTCCAAATATTAGAGTTGCCTTTTCTGTGCTCTCCACCTGTTTATCCAACTCTGGGCTGCAGTCTCTCTTCAGCACCATTGATGTGAAGAGCAGTTGACTTTACTTGCATTTTTCAGAGTCCTATCTCAGAAGTGGATGTCTTCATTTTAGCTCAGCCATGAGCCTGTCATTTTGCTTTGATGAGAAGTTATGTTTTTCCAAGTGGGGGGTTGGCATGTGCACTTGGCAGGAGGGAAGTTCCTTTCCTTCCTCTTCTTTCCCCCTTTCTTCCTTGAGTTGAATTTCTTTAGTGTCTCTTAAAAATGGCTTTTTGTTTACTCACAGCCATTACTCACATCCCTTCTTCTCACAGTTGTAATTCAGCTTTCTTCTTTATGAATCTTCAGTGCTGTGGTTTCCTAAAATATCTGAGCAGAATCTCTGAGTTACAAAGGAAGGGGGAGATTTGGCCCCCTTAATATACAATAAATATAATGCTGAGAAAATCTTTTGTTATCATGAAGGAACAGCCACAGCTACTTCAAAATGAAAACCCTAAAGAAATGTTTTCACTTAATGGTAGACGTGTAAGGCCAAGATGATGTTTTCTGCCCTGGGTTTCTCCAGAGGTTTCTCCCTGAGGCCATCTGAGTTGCTGTTCATTTCCCAGCCCACCTTGGATGGGAACAGAGACGGCGGTGGCAGCAGCAGGCAAAAAGCTGAATGAGCTCAGCCCCTTCTCTGCCCAACCTAAGGGGAGTCACAGGCTTCCACCACCAGGGCTTCAGCTCGCAGCCTCTCCTTAATCACTGCAGCAAAACCAAGACGGGGGGAAAAGTGGTTTCCTAATGGTGAGCTCTGTCTGAGCTGTTGTTGGTAGCGGAGCTCGCAGTGTTAAACAGGAGGGCTGTACTCGAAGCTCACGCGTTTGTTTTAGTTCAGCTCATTAATCTAACTGAAGCATTGCTGGCTTCAGCCACAGCAAGGCTTAAGTGGGGCAGCAAAACAAACGGAAGCCTGAATATCTGCCCAGGTTATCAGCACCTCCCTTCCACCAGCAAAGACCCTGGGACTGATCAGTTAGGGGGGCTCTAACCCTTACTCTGTTGTCTGACTTCTTTATTACTAAAATTCCTCTCCAGGTTTTTATTGTGAGGAATATTGACCAGGCAGACATGGAATACACAGAAATGAGAATAAATCACTACCTGTGCTGCCAGCCAGAATTGAGGACAGACAGGGTGGTTTCTCAGTTCATACTGATGGTTTACTTTTTTGCTCTCATGTACAGGATTGACAGTTCATCATGACCTGAATAACACCATCTGTAGATAAAGCGCAGGTGCTGAAGGATATTTCTGATTATTTTATCCTCAGAGCTCTTGTTTCATTATCAATGCTCAGAAGCTTTCCTTCTTTCAAATTTATCCTTTTGTTTATTGGGAGGTGAGGTGATTTTTCAAAAGCCTTCTTCTTCTGGATGATCCAGGATCATGTTGACCCTGTGCATGGCTGATCCTCTGTACAATTCAGAGCTAAAGCTCAGACCCTGAGAAGATGATGTGCTTTTAAATCAGTGAACCTCAGCTTCTCTCCAAGACCTGTACAGATGTTGCACAAGTAACTGTACTCATACGAGGAGGGTTACACCCATGCAAAATAGACAAGAACAATGGGGACAACGGGGCTGCACAATGACCAGGAATAATATCTGTTGACCCTCAGGGTGCAGTTTCCCATTTAGGCTTAATCTGATCTGACCATGGGCTGCTGGTGAAAGGGTGGTCCTGCTCTTCCTGCCTGCTCCTACCCATGCATTCCTGGCACCTCCCTTGCACTGGAAGTTGTGATCCTAGAGGCTACAGAAAGAACCAACAGAATTTTTTTTCTTTCTTTTCTTTTTTTTTTTTTTTTTTGTAAATTAGTTTTCTGTAGAATTAACAAGCCAATCTAAATCAGTGCCACAGCAATGCCCCTAGGTACGATGCAGGAGATCAACAGGTTAGGTGGAAACCTAGAGTTGCCCTGGATTAAAGACAATCAGACAACAGATCATTCAATACCCACCCTTTACACCACAGCCTCTGGGGAATCACCCCCCTCTCCACCTATCAATGTAACAGCACAGAGCAAGTCCTGCAGAGTAGCCAACACGGGAGCAAGGGAGCAAGATCAGCCCTGGTTCTCTGTCCTCACCTGTGCTGCCCACAGCAGTCACCTTGTCTTCATTTCCCATGCTCTATCTCCAGCTGCAGTTCCACCTGCACGCAACCAACCAGATAATGCTCTTGAGGGAACCCAGGACACTTCCATGAGCTATTTCCCCTTCAGCTGTGGTGGAAAAAAGAAATAGGTGTAGTAGTTTGATCTTGTCCTCTGCAGGTCCCAGGGAGCGGGGATGGCTGTGGGGATGACAGTGATTTCCTGATTCCTCAGACTGGAATACTCCTGCCTGTGATGTGGCATGGTGTGGAAGAGGATTTCTCTCTCAGCCCTGCTGCTGCTTTCCCTTCTGAGCACTGTGCTTGCACAGCAGCCTTACTGCACCAGCCGTCCCCATGGATGGCTGCCACCCTGCTGTCCTTGAGTCAGTGCAAAGGGGCAATAGCTGCAAAAAAGCCTCTGCAGGTGCAGAGGGGTTTGTGAAAAGGTGATGGCCAGGCAGGTGCAAGCGCACAGGAGAGACAAAGCCATGGAAGGGGCTCTGAGCAGAAGTGTGTTTTCCAAGGAGCCCTGGGGGGAAAGCTCATTTGCTGTCAAAGAGAGGCTGGCAAAGACAGGCTGGCAAATGCAAACTTTGAGGTGCATGCATGTCCTGCAAAGAAGAGATATGCATGTTCAGTAACATGATTTGCAAGTGACAAAACCCAATGCAACAGCTCCTCGATGTTGTCCTCTGTTGTTTTTATGCACTCAGTCATCCATTTATACTCTTAAAACTCAGTCTCTTGTGTTTCACCTCTGACATGGGTTTCTTCTCAGGTTAATTCCCTCTAGCTTCTAGGAGAGCGGGATGTGACCCCTCCTGACATTTGTTTAGTGAGTTATGCTCGCCTTCCGGAGAACACAAACAAGCTGTTGGACTTCCTCCCTTTAACTTTAGCTCTGGTCCAGCTCCTTGCTGCACTGACTCTGACAGTGGAGATTGGCATCAGGCTCCTCAACTTCTTCTTGCAAAAGTACCTATGAGATTTAGAGTTTCTGCTCTGTTTTCAAGAGGGATTTATGCCCAACCATATTAAAAGACATGCAATTATGTAATTCCCTTGATTTCACTCAAAATGAAACAGCTGACTGTCTTTAAGGATCTGGTCTTAATCCTTTGAGAAAGTCACTTGGATTTAGGTCTGCAAATAGTGATGTCATTTCTCAAAATAAGCCCTATACTCCAAAGGCACCCTGACAATGCCAACATTGTCCTGCCACCCTCCTGTCCCACCCTAACCAGAAGGTAATTTGAGAACTATTATGAGAAAAATAGAAATAATTTCCACCTCCCAACAGCCAGATCTGAATGTAATCACTGATGAAACTGTAAGCCCGCCTTCACAACAATGTTTGGAGACCAAAATGAAGCATCCTTTTTGCTCATGGGAACAGAAATTGTATTCACATAGCAAAGAAATTAGGTAAAAGGAAGTATATTGAGGAACTCAGGAAGTGAAAAGTCTTTCACTGCTATATTCTTGCAAGAGCTAATACAAAGCAACATGATTAGTCGAATCTTTGGCAGCTTCCTATTTCCATCACCAGACTACTTTAATCTTTATGGTACTGAACACTGTTTTTCTGAAGTTAATCTCTATGAACTTGATGCCTCACAGTTTGTGTCCAACTGAATCTCTGTGTGCAGGTGTATGGAAGATCTGGTGGAGATCAGATTTCAGATTTTCACACTGCCCACCCACCCGCCTTGCTCTCTTACCTATTCATCTACCTCAGCTACAGCATCTCTTTGTAGAGGTGCTATTTCTTGCATTTTCATTAGTTTTTCAGTGCTACTTGACCAGGGGATGCAGATCCTATCGATGCGTCACATGAGCATCCCAGCTTTTGGCCAGCCTGACAACATTAAAGCCAAAATACTGAACTATTATTAATGAGTAAATTAATTCCACTTTTAGGACCATTTTGGGATGTGCAGCAGGGGTTGGCCCAACTCACTTTCTCTTCTCTCAAATGGACAATTTATTTCTTTGTCCCTTCTCATGCCCACAGATTGTAGAGGTAAAGGCTTCTGTACCTTGCCTCCCCTCGTGCCGCTGTGGAGGACACTGCCCAGACACCTGTGATTTGAGAGTTTGCCTGAGATGGGAGATTGCAGCCAAAAAGTCCCTGGAGCAGAGCTGAAGAGCAGCCACCAGGGTTTCCATATTTACCTCTTTCTTCCCTGGAGAGCAGGGGTTCAGTGCCAACAGTACAACACATTACAATAAGGGTTTTCTTTATTGTCAAAACAACTGTCTATTTCTAAGGAAATTTTTTAATGAAAAGTGTTTATCAACATTGCATTCAGAAGGATAGAGGATGTTCTGCTTTCTCCCATGTTATTTCTCTTTCCCTTCACTTTAAAAATGAGGATGGAGTGAAGAACAGAACTGGAGCTGGAGATGAGGAAGACCATAAACAGAAATGTTTTCAAAGGGAAATTTTCTTTTTAGCTTTCTTCACCATATTTTGCGAAGCATTTGTGTATTTCAAATGGAAACACAAATTGAAAAGGCCAGGTAATGTCCTCAGTGGAGACACACTGGCTCTGTACGAGGCTGCCCCCACAGTAAGGGACCCAGGCTGGCAGTGGCAGCACATCTGCTCCTACTCTCACTTCTGTTCTGCGGGACAGCACATCCCAGCCTGGTTTGCTTTGCAGAGAAGAGGTAGCACAGGGACCTTTACATTGGTCACCATCTTCCATAAAGTATCTCCATGTCTGGGCCAATAATTTCTGCCAAGCCACTTCTCATTTGTGATGATCTGAGAGAAGGAGGATGTCCTAAATATACAGGACCGGACCCCTGTGGGTGTAGGCTCATTTCAGTTGTGTTCAAGGCAAATAGGGACAAGGTCTGAGGCGTGTGAGAAGAAGAGAATAGGAAAATTGGCCTAAAAGCTAAAAGGACATCATAAAAATTACAGCAGTTGTTAAAACTAGCCAGGTACAACAGCTGCCTCTGCTTGCAGATTTGTAAACAAGGCACCTTCCATTCTTCAGCACTGCAAACAGGGAGATAATTGAACACCACACACAACCCCCCTCAAAAGTTTAATAAGGACCTTGCTGTGTAAGAAGAGCTAAGCTGATGTGAGGGTTCCCTGCTAGCCAGTCACCTGTCCCAGAAGCCAGCAAGCTGGCCAGGGGCAGTGGGTGCTAATCAGGGCTATTGTGCAGCCACCTGGTACAGCAGTGGAGAAATCATTGTCCCTGCAGGCTGCTACCACCCAATTTCCCTTCACCTGTTTTACTGAGACTCACTTGACTCTTCAACACTTTCTCTGTGTCCAGTTTGAGATGACATTACAGGTCATTTCAGGTGGCAGAAGTCATTTGAAAATATGTGTTTCCTCACATTCATCCTGTTCAGACTGTTTCTAATTGGGAATATCTACTGGATTAATCTGACAATAAAATTGATCAAGCTTAACCCAGGACGACTGTTTCTAGTTGGGAATATCTCCTGGATTAATCTGACAATAAAACTGATCAAGCTTAACCCAGGACAACAGTGGCTGGCATGGCTCAGCCAGCAGCATCAATTTGAGTCCTGGGGCTTCTGCCCCAGGTGCCATCTGGCTGTGCAGCACCTTCCATTGCAGAGGAAAGATCCTTCTGAAGCAAAATATCTGTAACGTTGGATCAAATCACTCATCCCAAAAACCCGACATCCCCTTTCCAGCAATGGCCAGTGGTGCTTCAGAAAAACATCTCCATTTAATATCCCTCCTTTCCACAAAACAAACAACTGGCCATATGTGAAGATTGTCTGAGCTGTTTTCCTTGTCCCTGGGCTTGATGAACCTCTGTGGAGTGGTGGCATTGGTGGGACAGGCAGGAGCTGATCCAGCATACCCAGCCAGTGCCACAATGCTGTGCCAGAGAGGGCACAGCAGAAGTTCTGTATCCCAAAGCTAGTCAGACCTGCTCCTGAAGTGAGGCATTTCATCATCCTTATCTTCCTGGCTCAGCTACTGCACAGATGTTATGATTTTCTTACAGTATTTTGGTACTTTCATTTTGGGTGCCAGCTGAAATCAGGAAGTGTGGTGGTGGGTAGAAATATATAAAACCTCAGTATCTTCAAAGTGAGAGCCTGAAAATGGGAGAGGTGTCAAGGCAGGTTAATTTAACAGCCTATTGGTGTTGGCAGCACTGCTCTTGTTATTCCCAGAGCCATGCACCTTCCTTCTGACCTCACCGACGATGCTCGGCTACTTGCAAGGAAGTAAACAAAAGGGACTCATGGGGACTTTGGTTCCACAGAAACAGCAGGGAAAATGTCCATGTGTGCCAAGTGGAAAAGGACTAAATCAGTGGGGAAGGAAATTTTATTGTCACGAGTTCAAAGGGGATGTTAGAAACAAGACAGTGGGGGGAAAAAAAGAAAAGAAAAAAAAGAAGAACTTCAGAAAGCAGTCCCTGAAGTCAGATCGCAAAATACTACTAATGAAGCCTTGCCTTAGAGCAGTTGTCAAATATGATGTGTTATTTACATCAACAGTGACTCAGGCAGCATTTACTATTTCCCCTTTAAACACAGCAGGACACTGCCTGCCCTCAGAGATTTGTGGATCCTAACCCTGCAGATGGATGGATGGACCCAGGGCTGGTGAATGGAAGGGAAAACAATGCACCAGGCAAGGGGGTGGGAGAACATGCGGATCAGCAACCACAGCTCCATGTCAGTGTTTGGTGTGAGGGAAACAAGTAAATGGTGTAATGGTTGTGGTGGGCAGAAAGCCTCAAGACATTTCTGCACTGAGGGGCTCTGCAGCCAGGTAAAACATGCTCCTGGTTCCCAGCCTGACAGCTCTTGCAGAGCAGGGGACTCACTGTGGTCTGATCCAGGCTGGTGTGGTGCCAGCAGTGCCTTGGGGCTGGGGTGGGATCACTTTAAGCTATGCCATCTGGTCACAGTCCCCAGGGCTACCCCAACCGGGGCATGCTGGAGGGGAGCAGGAACTGCCAATGCCCCTTTCCACTCTGCCAGTGGTGGGAGGGATGGCATCAAGGCTGTCTGGCATGGCCCAGATGGGACTTCAGGGTGGAGTCCTCTGAGACACAGCAGACCTGAGAGTCCGGTCATTGTATCGCATCCTAGCAGTGGCAGCATTCGAGTAACACAGATTTGTAAACAGGAGAGAAAATCCAAAGGTTCAAAAGAGGAAATATCTGAAGACTGTTATGAATTTCACTGTGAGCCAAGTAGAAACATGAGTGAATCTCTGAGAAGGAGATTTTGGGTTACAAATGCAGAGGGATGGCATAGCTGGGCCACTGATAAGTCTTTTATTTTCCAATGCCTCCTCCAGTTGTGGAAGACCTTCAGAAACATGGGAGCAGCAGGACCTGTGTTTCACAGGACAAAGGGCTCACCATATTTAAGTGCAGCTGATGGCAACAGTTGCATGCATCTCTTTGTCATTGTACACTTCATGAAGGCTGAATAAAGGTAGTTTTCATACCCCTCATTTTCCTGAGATCTTGAAAGGTGAAGGAGCGAAGTGCTGTGAACAATAGGGAAGCCCTTGGGTGGGCCATGCCCTCCAGTTTGTGGAATAGCACCTGACTGGGTGCCTCCTTCTTCCAGGGAGCCCTGAGCTCTTCACAACCCTGTGGAGCAGTGACACGGTTCAAGAGATCAGCAGGGAAATAAAATACAAGATCCCTGCCTTTTCTGCTGCCATTTAACTGCCACTGCTCATCTAAGATAGCCTAGAGAAGGCTTTGTAAGTAGTCATTAATTTTGGTAAAGCTTCCAGGCTATGTTTCTCCTGCTTACATCAGTCTGGTGGCAGTCTATGGAATCTGTGAGCTCCTTAATCTAGACTCTGAAATAAAACCTGCAGCTGCTCATGTTTGAATTGGTTTAAGGGTCATGCTGCTGAGGTCTGCAACATGCTGCAGCAGGTCTGAATCACAGCACCAGACTCCATCTTTGCAGAGTGAAACTCTACCAAAAGCATCTTCATTCCTGTAAAGCTGTAGGATGGTCTCATACCTCTCTTGGAAGTTGCTCCTGCTTGCATATTGGCAAGTGAATGTGGACACTCCCAGAGAGGGCACAAGAGTAATTTTAGAGGCTCCTTTTGACCATTAGGCTTAAAGACCTTTGATTTGGGGCTATGTGCTCTGAAAGTGGGAGGATATTTTCCAAATTATTCATGCCAAATTCACTCTCCTTTCACCCTCAGTGCAGCATATGTGACTGAACTTGTTATCTTTTCCTCTCAGATGATTATTTGTTCACATTACTCATTGAAACTTGGTGGCATCCTAACACCCTCCATAAGGATCTCTAAGAATCGCTACCACAGTGTCAAAAGCATAGGCATGTGCTTTGCAGTGCCAAACTCTTGGAAAGTTGTTTTAACAGGCTTCTGCTTTCAATTAGCAAGTAAACTTCTTGGGGCACGAGTCTGGCTTCCCGTCAGTCCTGGCAGACACTCTGGTACTTTCTAAGCAAATCAACCTCATTCTCATCTTCCTACTCAGGTTGGCAAGAATCCACAGATAGCACAGATTTCAACCACCCCAAATTCCCCATCTGAAAGGGATGTAAGATGTTGGTGTCTGGGGCTTGTCTTACAGGGAGGAACATCCCTGCCCTCTATCTTCAAGACCACTCCCCATGTAGCATAGCATTTGAAAGAGGGTTTTTTGGAATCATGCCTCTCAGCAGTGCAAACAAGGTATGAGAAAGATGTAAATCACACCTGTATGAGCATCACAGAAGCTAGGCTTCTCCCCAGCTTCTCCAATTTACTGAGCTGCTGATGCAGTCAGGTCTAGAAGTACTTGCTAGAGCTTTAGGCAATTCAGGACTTGCTTGCTGGGATTTTGACCTCTCCCATCCCCCATGTGCTTGTTTGAAGAGATAAGTCTTTATATACATATATATATATATATACTTGCTCTTTGGATGGCGGGGAAACCTTTATTGTTGTCTCAGCTTCTGCAGCATAAAGTTCCAGGATTCCTCCATTCCCAGCTGCTGGATTCAGAAAGCTTTTCCTTTTCAAGCTTCCTGTTCACACAGGGTGGGGGTGGGAAGTGGGGGATGAGGGGGGAGGTTAGGCATTGAATAAAAGGAATTAACCATTTCCCTTCTCTGACCTTTGGGAATTTCCGTATGTGAAAGTGGCAGTTTGTGTGTCTAAGAATTATAAATGATGGGAGCTTGTAAGTTACTGAATGGATGTGTGACCAAAGACCACAGGGTGCTCCCTGAGCAGGACTGGGAGTGAGGAGGGCAAAGGGGATAAAGAAGAAGCAGGAAAGGCTGTAGATACTGGAAGACCACATGTTTTATAGGAATGAAAACTGCTTATTGTGCTTTAGAGAGCTCATGCAACTGCAGCTTCCCTCCACCATGCCTTAGTTCATCTCCTGTTCTCAGTACACAGCAAAAAGGAGGCCAGGAAGTAAGTTTCCATGAGAAGCTGTCATGACTCAGATCTCCCTCCTGTAGGGTTTCATCAGTTTCCCTAGAACAGGGTCACCATCCTGAAAGGAAAAGAGCCATCCTGACTTGTGTTTAACTGTATGTGTATTTAATAAACATAGCGTGTGTGTGCACAATTCTTTCTAGGCCCTTAAAATGGGCTTGACAGTGCTTGAAAGTGGAACTTGCATTTCTGTTTTTGAGAAACCAGTGTGTGTGCTCTAAGCCACCCTTGCTGCTGGTTGCTGGGCACTAGGCAGACTCTCAGTGCACACCCCAACAGGATTGCAGCCACTCCTGTGGCACACCTGTGCATACACACACAGCAAGGCCATGGAATTTGCATTTACCAGTACCCATTATCACTGTTATTTGTGAGGAGCACCAAACATTCCTGTAGGGGCACCCTGGCAAACTGAGACCTGATGTGGGAGTAGCGATTTTATCCAGGTAGGTTTCTGTTCTCACTTTTTGTGCTCTCTACCCCTAATCCGCAGGGAAATTTGCTTTTGAGCTTCAACTTCTGTCTTTTTCCTAGAGCCACCAAGGCTCATGGACAAGTGAGAGGAGTTATATAAGCCTTGAGGGTTTGCCAAGCAGAAAGGAGATGGCGAAGACTGGCAGCTGATGAGGGTCAGCAAGACTAGTGTGAGTAGCACAGATGAGGCTTCACACATGGCCTCATAAAAGCTGGTCTTGGCCTCCCAGGTATCACATCCATTACTCAGTGCTCCCACAAACACACATACAAATAGTGGGACCTGTTGCAGGGCTTCAGGCAGAGTGAGCCCACAACCCCCTTTTACTTTCAGGAAGCTGTCAGGGATCACTGAACACGAGGCACTCGCTGTCTGAGTTTGTGTCACATTATTTCATGTGCCTGAGAATCAGCTCCAAGCTAAGCATACACATTCATGCTGACACTCAAAGCACACCCAGCTCTTCCTTCTCCACCAGTGATGGCAGAAAGATTTCCTAAACACAGGAGGAAAAAAAACCTGCTCATACTCACTGCTGGCTGCAATTTGAAAGACGCAGAGGAAAAAATATGTTGCTCAGCAGGGCCCCTGCTGTATCCTGTACAGCATTTCTGTGGAACTAGCCAGGCCCATCTGTCTAAGCGTTTACAAATTGTAAACCTAACAGGGGTGACCTGGGGAGTCCCAGGCCCTGCTGCTTTGCCAGGATGACAGAACCAGACTGAGGATGTTTTATTCCCTGCCAGGCTGCCAGAGGATGGGGATGGAGGGAAGGGGGTGGCCTCTTGCCTTGTAGGAAGCACCCAAACTGAAGCACTCAAACAGAAGCACCCAAACTGTATTTAGGGGGAGCCTCAAAGGTGATTTAGGAAAGAGCTCCTCCTCACCCTTCCTCTTCTTCCTCTGCTGTGGGGATGGTGGGGACGGCTGAGATGGAAGCTTGTTTTCACTCTGTAGTTGAGCATCCCTTGTGTGCTGCCACCCTCAGCATTTTCATCAGCCTGTAGATGCCACAGGGACCAGCCTGTGCATCAAAGGCTTGTTAAGTTACTGCTATGCTGTGAAAGAGAGGCAAAAAAATCCTGTTGACTGTGACAAATTAGCGAAGTTCAGGGGTGGCACTCACCCTTTTATTGGAGAGCTGCTTGTGTCTGTGCACTGCTAAAGGGATTAAAGCAGCGTGTGGCATGTTTCTGGTTCTGACAGAAACTTGAACACGCTCTAGCAGAGCTATAAAGAGAAAGGCCATGTCAATGGCAGGAGGGCTGAGGAGGGCTGTGAGTGATTAGCCACACTTGGAAGGTACCGGGGGTTGTGAACTATACATGCAGTGTTAACTGTCGAGGTGCTGAATTCTCCAAAGCATTGTGTTTGCAGCCAGAGGAGCCGGCTTTCTTTTCCCACCTATGTTTTTGGACATACTGGGCTCTTGCAAGGCCTCTGGTGGTGTTGCCTCCTGGAGGATGAAGTCCCGGGTGTGAGGCTCAGCCCCTACTGCAACATTCTCTTCTAGAGATGGAAAGGGCTTTTGGGGGTGAGGGGTGTCTTCATTCCCATTCAAACCTTGCTCATTCAGCAAAGTCCAAAGTGAAAGCATCAGATCTTGAAATCACACAAGTTAATTAATGTTAATGGGATTAAAAAATAATTTAAAAAAAAAATCATAATTTATTGGGAAGTAAGACGGTCACCATGCCTAAGGCTCAGCATTCACGTGGGCTTCCAAGGCAACAAGCTGATCATGGATGGGGGCATAACTTGTACTGGGTTACTCTGAGCTAGATTTCATAAAGAAAGACAATGGCCATTTTGAATGTGGCACACTGGGAGCCTGCTCCAAGAATGAGCTCAGAAACTAACCCCACAGCCTGATGCATAACCCGTGTGGTATATTCCTAAGGACACCTTCTCAGTAATAGGGACATAAATTACAAAGATGAAGATGTTAAGAGCGACCTGGAACAACAGACTTAGAGAGATGGGACAGATATGTCTGGAAGGACATCATGTCAGGGACTGCTTTCTCCAAATGTACGCCTACAGCAGGATTAGTCAGGAGCTTTTCAGATAGAGGGGGCAGGATCCAGACTGGTCATTCATGCACTAAAATAGATTTATATCAGGTCTCTAGGTTATCAGAGCTCACAGTGAGCTCGGTCCAGAAGGCTCTGCAATTGATGAACTGTGAAACTGGAGATGAAATTTAAGTGGAACAAAACCCTTCAAACCTCCAGGAAACTGCTAAGAAAAAATGAATAGACAGGCCACTAGAACAATGAATTCAAATCAGACTGAATAACAATTTAAAACCTAAGGCATCACCGTTGCAGAAATCTAATGCTCTGCTGAGGAAGTTGAGAGTAATAAAATTTCCCAGTAGCAAGATGTAAACGGGAGATAGGGTTTTTTACATTCTTGTGAAAATATTTGAGATTTCAAAAATGCTATTATTCCTATTTGTGACAGAAAAAAAAAATGAGACCTTCAGAAAAAGATAATTAGAAATAATCCAATTATTTCTTTCCTTTCTGTTGCCTCAACACAAAAATGAGAACAGGTACACATGTGGGACTGAGATTTGGGTTCATGTCCTAGAATGAGGTGAACACACTGACCTCCCAGCTACTAACCTATTTACTAATCTGGGAAAAGTCTAGATGCAACCAGAAGGACTGAAGGGTTAAAGTATGTCCAAGTGTGCTCTGGGCTTCTCATCCCTCAGCTTCATGAAGCAAGAAGGAGCAGAGCTGGACACAGCGAAGCTTATCTGTCCTGAGTCCTGACAAAAGCAGACCATGGCAAAAGGGAGCAGGTCAGAACAGTTCAGAGCACCTGAGCTACAGGGACTCAGGAACTTCAAAAGCACCTTCCACTCAGGTAAAACACATGTAGTTTTTTTAGCTAGTTTTCACCAGAGACTTGGGAAATCTATCCCATAGAGTATATTGGAACTCAAATTTCTCTGCAAATCTTTATTTTTAATGAATTATCGTTTGCACACACAAAATTTGGAATATTTTCAGAATTTTTTCACACAGTTTTGTTTCTGGCAGAAATGTTTATAGCAAATCATTAATAATGAACAAGGGGAGACACTAAAAATACCATAAATCCAGAAAAAAAAATAGGGAGAGCATGCCCAGGAGACACCAAGCATACAGACACAAAAGGACTGGAGCCTGGAAATGCCTTGCACTGTGAGCAAAGACATGGGAGATGCAAGACAAAAAATTAAAGGCACTAATTGAAAGCCTGTTGAAAAGTTTGTGATAGTGGATTCACCAGCCAATCCATTGTACCTTTCAGTGCCACTGGAGAAAAGCTCATGAACACTGGGAGAGTGCTGCTCTAGTCAGCATTTCCGAGAAAGGCTGAATGAACACACGTCCCCTTTCAGAGCTTGTGCAGTTTGTTTTTGTGGGCACCAAAGGAGTGATCTGGGCAAAACTAAAGGAAAAGCAGGCTGAACATTGACCTGAAAGATCAGATGTTGACTACATTTTTAAAAACATTCATCAAAGAGAGCACAGGATGGAGGAAATCGCTCATTGTTGTTGCTCATAAGAAATAATTTGCTAGCCTTCCTCACAAATTTGAAAAGTTAAAATACTAATCATCCAAGACACTGGTTAGCCAGAAAGACCAGCTGAGGGAATTCCTATCCTCAGCTGTGCTGGAGAAGGAAAAGCAAAGGATGGCCCAGGGCTTGACAGGACAGACCTCTTGTGAAAAGCCTTCAGGGCAGACACCTAGAGCTAGGTTCAGACATCAGGCAGCCTTTGAAGACATCAGTGCTTTTGGCAGTGTTCCCAGAAGATATTTGAAAGTCTACAAACTACTCTCCATTGTTATATAAATTAATTACTCCACAGAGCACTTATCCTACACTTCCAGAGTTATGAGTTATGCGTTCAACTGGTATAAAATGGCACAATCAGTAGATAACTTCTTTTCCTTCCTGTCTAATTCTCCTCTTTCAAGCAATCCTTATTCTAGTCACTCAAATGAGCTCAGATGAACTGGTTTACACTAGCAGTTGGTAAGCAAGTAACTGGGCTTTGAGATCCTGACTTCCATTGAGCAAGACGTTCAGGTGGATTAATACACCATTCCCCTGTCTTGCTAGTAGCCTCACACTTCTGAGAAGCAAATGATCTGACCAATACTGAGCTGTCAAACCACAGGCAAAAAAATTCTTGCAGCATTTTGAAGTCTCCCTTGGGTGCTACTTTCACATTCCTAAGCAAAATGATGCAACATACTATTTTCTGGTATTTGCTGCATTTGCTTGTTTTGGCACATTACATTAAACCCCTCAATTCCCAAACTCATATTTACAATATTAGTTGGGAAGTTTTGGGAAATGCCCAGGGGGCTGCCAGCTGCTGCGGAATTGGGGCATCTCTTGGTTTCTCCCTGGACATGGGAAGTGTCCGTGAACAACCCTTGTCCACTTATGGTCTTCCTTAGATGCTTTCTTCTGTTGCCTTTCCCTGCTCCAATGCCATCCTGCTGGCTTTCACCCAGTTGGGCTTCTCAGCTGTCCCATGCACAAGGCACTCCCCATGGCAGCAGAAACTTTGGCCACCCAAACTTCCCTGCTGCCAGTGTCAGTGCAGGCTGCAGCAAGACTTCCCCCAGTGATGCCCCATCAGACCTCGCTGGGGACCCAGAAATGTGGCCTTCCCCTAAAGCCCACTGCGCCACACCCCAGTCACGTCAGCTTCCCCGCAGCAGTGTCACGTCAGCTTCCCCGCAGCAGTGTCACGTCAGCCCCCCTGGCCCTGTTGGGTGAGCCAAACTGAATTTAGGCTCAGTTCCCATCCCCATCTCCTAACCATGACTCAGGGTGCTCACACCATCCGCCTGCTGCCGACTGATCGTAGTGAAGGGGTGAAGTATGCCGTATTCTGCCCCTGGGATGGGGTGCATCAGCTTCCTACAGCTAAAACTGAGCCACAGCTACATCATGCTGTGAAAGAGGGTAAATCGAAACAAAACCTTCCCCTGACATATTGCATGTGGTCAGTCTGACAGCGCTGCGCTCTGTGTGCATGATACATGGCTACCAGGGAAAAGTACAGGAAGAGGTTAGGGATGCGAATCTCTCTGCCCTGCAATAAAACAAGAGACTCTGGTTTAACAATCAGTAAATGTTTCCCAGTTGCACAGCACATACATGGCTGTGTGATGTCTCATCCCCCACAGTCTGTAGCTGATGCAGCACAGATTAGTGAAACAGGCTTTAAGGACAGGATGGGTCAGGAAGCTGCGTGCATTTTGCAAAGGATGGTAGGGATACTGCAAATGGTAGCTGAGTCTAGCCAGTCAAATATATTCTGCATGAGCATTTTGGAATCCTTCCCCTGCAAGCTGGACTGAACATGGATGTTTTAGCTGGGTATGTGCTCTTCTTCCCTTGCCACATGGATTTTCCTCACCAATCTGCCTTTAAGGCATCTAGTCAAGTAGTAGTTAACCTAGGGATGTCAGGGAAGGATAGGAAAGATACTTGAGTGATGGGTGTTTTGGATATACCCTATTTCCAGAGCACAGCAGTGCCCTCACTCACATACAAGCTATTAGTGGCCTCCTGGCACCAGAGGAAGGGCACTTTCTTGGAGCACTCCTTTGGAGCAGGTGGTACAGATGCTGTCTGCCACTTGGCCCCTGGCAAGTGTCCCTTCTGTGCAGGCCAGAGGGACTTTCAAAGGATTAGCTGCTGTGAGCCAGGCTGGTTGACTCTTGCCTGCTGATTGAATGGTGGCATTGATTTTGGTGTCCCTCATGGATCTGACATCTGCAATGGAAAGTTCTGTGGCCCCATGAGCGCACTGGCCCTCCCTCTGCCAGGGGCAGCTCCCAACACTGTCATGGGCAGTGCTGACCGGCAACACTGCCTGGAGGGTCTGGCTCGACAATGAGCCAAGGCAGTGTCTCTGCCAGCAAGTCCTGCACAGTTTAGGCAGGACTTAAAGTTCACCTCCCCAGAGACACTCAGAAGGGAAAACAGACATAGCAATACCTCCAGCAGTGGAAAGGCGGGTGAGCGGAAGACCTGGGAGCTGCAGTAGGAGGTCAGCCCAGCCCACGCCACTCTGCACACAGCACACGGATGGGACCGTGGTCTGTTTATCTGTAAACAGGGGCACTGTTCAGCACAAACATGCTATCAGCCTGAGCCTGGGAAGCTTCACATCCTTCTTGGTAACAGTGTGTTAGAAAATAAGACCTTGGCTTGCTGCCCTGAGTACATTGCTGAAATGGCTGGGTGAGGAGCAAGGAAGAGCTAGAACAGAAAAATTGAGCTTTGATTTTCAACTCTGGTTACCTCAACAATGTAATTTGGGCAGTCCCAGCACAGGAAACCCTTGAGCTGGGTGTCTGGGGAGGATGCAGATTCCTAGGACAGCTCTGCAGAACCGCTTAGCACCCTGCTTTCTTTTGGGAAAAGCTGTCTGTTACATCTCAGGTTGCACACAGGTACCACTTGAATAGGTACTTACAAGGCATCTATTACTCTTGTGTACAAGAACCCTGTCATCCCCATCTAACAAGTGGGGACATAAGGCACAGCAGGATCAAGTGATCATGCAAGAGCCTAAGGCTCAACCTCCACTGGCACAGCTGCTTAGCACAGATCAGAGCCATCCATGTGAGTCCCAGGATGTATCTGCCCCAGCAGAAGAGCAGCATCCATTCGTGTTCTCATACTAAGGAGACTAAAGCCCAGGCTGTTAGGGGATATCAATTCACGTAACCCTGTCTGACTCCCTGCTCCTTTTCACCAAATGAGCAGGGAACTGGCAGGGGCAGAACAGAACCGAGCCTCCTACTGCTGATGGAGAAGGGACGTTTCACTTTCTAGCTGGTGAGAAACTTTCTACTTACCATCATGGACACAGAAAAAACCACTGGACATCCAGCTATATGAATAGAGTAAAACCTAGGCATGAGTGTAATAAAAACCCCCTGATATAATAAAGCTTGCAATCCTGCTCCATGGGTTGAGTTAGTGTTTTCCCTGCAGCCATTTATTTTAGTTAGCAAGCTTTAACATTAGATTTGCCAAATGCTGATAATTGGCTCTGTTAACACTCATGCACAGACAAGACCATGGTGCTAAAGGTTTCATCTGAGGCATCAGCTGCACAGCAAACAGCAAGGGACATAATACTGACTCCTCAAGATTCTGAAAGGCTGAGGAGGCTTCATAGTCCCAGATCTGAGCGTTGATACAGCAATCCTCTCACTGAGACCTTCTGATTTGCTGCCCACCCTTTACCCAGGGAACCATTCTGAAAGACAGAGTGACCAAGATGCATCCAATCCTAGGTTCTTGGTGTCAAAAGAGACAATCATGCTGGTCACTTATTTTACAGGAAAACCCCTATTAAACCTCCATTTGCCGTTCTCCTTAGGAATATCCATGAGTGACTGGCTCACATTTGCCACAGAATTTATAAGAGGGGCCTGTGAACTCTGCAGTTCCTCCCCAGCAGGAAGCCAGAGCAGCACTGTGGTCTCTCTGCCAGGCCTTGAGGACAGAGTGCAGGAAGGGGGTTTTGGGAGAAAGCAGCCATATTCTTCCACTGCACATGGGTTGGTTTATCCCACACTCTTATTCTACTGGAGATGTCTTTAGAAGAAGAGACGTGCATGGAATTTGCCTCCTTACATTTACCTTGGGGAATCCTTCCAGATATTGTCCCCAATAGCATCTTATTTCTGAGACATTAAAAAGCCACCCTATTCAAATGCAAATCAAGTCCTTCCTGACAATAACTGTTGAGTAATTTTGACGTCAATACAAGCGCTCTAGCCGGACGTTCCAAGAATAGACCTGGTGTTTGGGAACGGAGCAAAAAGGAAGCGACCACAGATAATACACAGGAGCAACTCTTTAAAGGAGAGACTGTGAGAGGAAGATAGCACAGCTGGGGGTATCAGGTACCAGTGTATCAGAGGTTTAGAGCAAGGGACACGCATGAAAGCTAGACTGGAGGAGGCTGAGGCACAGGCTCTCCTCAGCCCTAAGGTGAAAAAGCTGGGACTTTCATCTTCAGTGAGTCCACTTGCCCACAGTCAACCTCAAGCTCTTTCCCTTAGGCTGCATTTTGACAAAGGTTTATACATTTGGAGTTTGCTTAGGTGCCTCTGTTCTGTGCTGTTATACAATGTGCCATCTGGAAGTTTTCTTCTGCCAAGTGCATGCTTTTATGCTCCTAAGGCTGGTTGCAGACAGGACACAGAACTTGTTGCCTTCAGAGGGAAAGTCTTTCAACCAGAACTTGATACCAAAAAGTACATTCAGCCACAGCACTAGCCCACCCCAAGCAAGAGATGCATATAGCAGATAAGGCTGATGGGTTGATAGAACAAACTGCTGGCCCCCCAAGGCTCTCCGAGGCAAATAGCATGCTCTAGAGCTGAAGTAGACCCCTTAGGAAACATGATCCAGCAGAGATGCCATTGATGTGCGTGCATGATCAGAGGAATACATGCAGGGCTTCCCGAGTGCTGTGGCATTTGAGCACTATTTGGAATACAATGGCCTTTCTGCCTGTTTTGGAAATTTCTGACATTCTAAGTACAATTGTATTTGTAATGGTTACATCTGGCCTTTCTGATCTGCTTGCTCATCAGCCAGTAGAGAGCCCTCAGGTACAAATCTCCTCTTAGCTCTGCCCTGTTCCACTACTTCATCTTGTGCTAATTAATCACTGAGGGCTCAGAGCTTTATAGCATTAACCCACTCACATCTGAAAAACCTCCCTTTCCCATTCACAATGAGTTGCATTTTATCTGCTAGGGACTAAGTAATCAGTGAAGCCTGAAACCATCACATCATGGTAATGATTATTTTATCACCATTCTTTTGCAAAGCTGACATCCAAATTCACAAGGCAAAGCAGTGACAGAGATGGGGAATAGACATAGTGCTCAAACCTTGAGTTCTCCTGTAGCCACTAGCAAGCATTCTTCATTAAAATGCTTTCTCATTATTTCATGCAAACCCGAGCATAACCTCAGCCATTGGGAGCCCAACTTTAGTCATGGGTGGGACCATGAGGGCCCTGAGGGCCCTTCTGCCCATTTCTAAAAGACTGCAGATCTTCTCTTTCTACTACAAAGTGGCATGGTAAAATGCTAATGTGCTGAACAAAAAAGTGTTGTCAGTCAGTTTATGCCCAGTTAAGAACAACTCAGTAGATGCCACCTTCTATTCTTTGTGGCCTGCTTCTCTTCCATATATTGGAGGACAACATCACATACCTACATCATGAGGGAGCTGCACTGCATATGCTCCCAAATATGTTCCCCTCTCCCCAGACATTTTCTGTCAGCTGTGGATTTCTTAGAGGGGAGAGTGAGGACATGGTTACTGGGGCATGCAGCCCCTGTTCTGTCACAGCTTTGTGTGATGTGTGACAGACCATGGGTGACAGGGTGACCACATAGCTGCACAACCTCCCAACCAGACTTCACCCTAGCTTCTCACCTGAATGTTCCCATCTTGGCTGTGTACAGGGAAGGAAAAAACACCTTCTGGGTTTCCTATTTAATCCCTCCTTTCATCTTCATACAGGTTTGGAAACATTTCAGTACATTTAAAGGGAGGAGGAGCCACGTTTTCCAGTAAATGTAGCTTTATCATGCGGAAAAAAAGAGAGACAGCAGTAAACAAAGAGCATAATTGCTGAAGCACAGTTAACATATGGACCCCAAAAGAAGTGCTGACCTCACCCTTTAATATGAATATGATCGAGACAGCTCATAGAGAGAAGGCTACTGTCATGAAATGGAGCACCACCTAACCCAGCTGTGGATCCTTCTGCTGGCTGCGGGGCCTCTGGCAGGCTAGATCCCTGCTGCCCCAGGCTGGGGGGGCCGGCTCTGGGGGCCCTAGGCACACCCTCATGCACCTGGGCCTCCCTGGGGCACTTCCAGGCAAGGCCCTACCCTGCACCAGGGTCCAGACTTCCTTCAGCTTCCTACCGAAGAGTAGGAGCCTACTTCCTATAAAGAAGAGGGAAACCAGCTCCTGAAACCCTTGGCTGATTTTATCTGGACCCTGTAGGTACAAGAACTATCCCCAGGCTCTCTCAGCCCAGGCTTACCATCTTACAGATTTCTGTTCGTGTGTAATGTGGAGAGACACCCCAGATGTTCTTCAGACACCCAGTTTCCTTCTCTGGGATGCCTTCAGAAACCTCTCTCATAATCTTCATCCCTGGGTCAGGCCAGGCAGACCGGCATCCCCAGCCAGCCATTCCCACCGCTCCCTGCCGCACCCACGCTCCTTCCCTCGTTCACCGCGACTGCTGGTGTCTGTGACATGTGGCCATCCCCTCCCTGCGGGATCCCACGCTCCCAGGGGAGACGCAGGGCCGAGCCCAGCACACACGGGCGCCTGTCTGTGGCAGGCAGGGGCAGCGGGCAGGCAGCGGGCAGGCAGCGGGCAGCGGGCCGGGCTGGGCGCGCAGCGCAGGAAGCACCTGCTCCTGAAGTGACGGCTCTCTTATCTGACCCCAGTCACATCAGGTGGCTTCCTTGTTTGCCTTGGCAGCAGGCCCCCGCGGCCCCCTCCGGCTGCCACTGGCGAGCTGCTCCTCCGCTCCTTTTTTTTTTT
>VZTN01006389.1:211241-227389 GCA_013400515.1 Erpornis zantholeuca
AAAAAAAAAAGAAAAAAGAAAAAAGAAAAAAAAAAGCGCGCCTATTGATCTGAAAAGTGCCCAGAGACATTCCCAGCGCAGAGCTCTGGCCCCCACTTTCCCTGCCTGGGATGAGTGGCATGGGATGCACCCCCCTCAATCCCACACTAAAGTAGTCGATGTGCTTGGCCACAATCACGCAATGCAGGTTCCTCTCTCCCGTGAAAAAAACAGAGGATGAGGACCCCTGTGCGGCTGTTGGACACATTGTGGGCAACGGGAGAGGGACACAACTTTTCGCACACCAAGGATCGTCACGTGGGCCCGTGGCTACCTCGAGCCAGAGCGTCAGGGCTTTAAAAATTTAAATCAACGCTTGTAGTTCCTCTTCCTTCCCCCATCGGTCCCTCCCTCGGTCTGGATGATTTACTCAACGACGGCTGGTCCCGGCTGCAGGGCGGCCGTGCCGGAGGGCTCCCCCAGGCAGCACCAGGGGAGAGCCCACCTGGCCACACCGAGGTGCCGCATGGCATCCCGCCACCATCCCGGGAGCCTGGAGCTTTCAGGAGCAATTCCCCGCATCTTTTTCCAGCTCTGCCCCAGGGGCAAATCACAAGGCTGAGAGGGGTGTGGGCGTTTGTGCTGATCTGCATTTCAGCCACAGAAACTGGCCGGGGTCCAAGACGGTGCCGTTTTCAGTTTGACATCCACCTCTTAAATAATCTTCAAAATAAAATTAACCAGGGGGTTAGATATTGGCGCATTGAAATGTAGCACTTCTGCTATGTAAAGATAAGAACAGACTCAGAGCACACACATTTTTTAAAACTGTACCCTGGTCAACAGTCCCCTGTAAGTTTTAGATGTATGACAGATATTGTTTGGCTATGGGTTTTATGAGACATGCAAAGAACAGTGAACAGTCTTGCAACTTTTTTTTTTTTTTTACCTAATTCTTAGTCTTAGACTGTTCTGAAAATAATTTCTCCAGGGGCAAATGAAAAAACCCACAGAAGAAACTTTTCATACTTAACATACTACGCAGAGAGGACCAATAAGATAATAATAGGGCTGAATATTCATTATGTTAATCAAATGTTAATAAACCATGAGATACTGTGCAGCTCAGTTTGGCTCTCATCTCCATCTTTCCTCCTTTCTTGTCTGCTTGCTTCTCTCCTCCTTTCTTCTTTTTTGCTTCTCCTCCTGTCCTAGGAGCAGAGCTTGGGGAAGCTATCTTGATCAAGATGACAAATACTCAGATTGAAAGCATTATTTATTTAAAAGAATCCTGCAAATAGTAAACACTGTCAAACAGATGTGCAACATCTGTGTAGTTCAGGCAGCTGGTGACTATTTATACTCCAACCTTGGGGAAGCCTCAGGTCCAGAAACAGACAATAGTTGATAATTGGAGAAGCCCCAGGCAGATGTATTCAGCTATGCCATGTTCAAGATATGAATAATTAAAAGTGAAGACTATCTCACACAACTGTCACCTTAAAATGGAATAATAGTTATGTTTGGGCATCAGTCAGTCTCACAGTTACATGGACAGTATTTTCATTTCACTGTATTAATTATGTAAGAAAACAAAAAAACCAAACCACAAGGCAACACGCTCATGATCAAGAGCAAAGGCTTGGGTATAATATCTGTAACCAGAGATGCACCAATGTCGTGTCTCTGGTTTCAGATAATCACCTGGTGTCAAATCCTTTGTGCTGGGGGTGTGCCGCAGAGCAAGGGATAAGAGACTAAAGCAGTGTGCAGTGCTGAAATACAACCCAGCAGGTGACCCTTTTCCTCTCTCTCCAGCAGGATCCTGCCTTAGCTATACCATGTCTGCTACAGCAGCAGGCTCCCTCTTTGCCTCCTCCACAAGCAGCCAGTTGAGCAGTCAGCCGAGCGGTGTTACTCTGAACACAGTGTGTTGTGCCCAAGCAGCTCTGGGATGCCTCTTCCAGCAGCAGCCCGATGGCTGGGGGTGCTGTGTGCCCTTGGTCCCTGAGCTGGGGAATCCTCATGCTGGGGCATGCAGATCTAGTCCCCTTTGCTCTGATGATATTTAGGCGAGCTCAGCATTGGTCTTGTTCTCTTTGAGCAAGACACCACTCAAGGAACACCACAGACACAGACTTATAGGTCTTGGAGGTGCCCACACAGTGCTTTAGCTCCTTGGTCCCCAGCGGTGGAAGCTCAGAATCTCTCAGCAGCACAGTCATGGGAGGCTTGGTCTTTCTCTGCCGGCTGAGCTCTGGGTGGCCAGGTCAGAGCTGCCCTGACCTGGGCTTTCATCACATGTCATGTTGTGGGAGTCACTCAGCAACTGCCCCATGGGAGATGAATATTAACCTCACTAAGTATGGCTGGAAAGGCTGCAGGGTCACTGCAGCAGCCCTGCAGGGTTGCTCAGGGCAGGCCACAGCGAAGGTCGAGTTAGGAAGAGGTGGTCTGTGTTGGTGGCCCCAGTGAAGGCACAAGCCTTCTGCCAGCCCAGAGGAGGGAGCATGCTCACTGTGGGTGTTCATATGACTGCTGGCACCAAGGGACCATGTCCAGCCCTCTTGCTTCTGTCACAGCAATCCAGAACAGCCATAAGGCAGACAGTGGTATGCAAGTCTGGCTTGCTTGATCTGCAGCTACACTCAAAGGAGTTGTGCTCCCTCTGAACCCCAAACCATGAGTATCCCTCTCTGTGGAGAGACAGAAACACCAGCTCCTGCAGGCATGCTGCCTCCGTAGCCCTTATTTCTTTTCTGTGACCATGCACGTGCCCACTCCTCACTCAGTCTCTTGACAAAGATCAACAAAGCCCAGACACTCAGACTCATCATGCTGCTACCCCACACTGCTGCAGGACCATGCAGTGCCCACTGGTGCTTCCCAAGCAGCAGCAGGGAGTTTTCATCTGGCCAGCTGAAACCAGCAGAGTTTTGCTTTCTGGATCCTGGGTGTTTGCACTGCTCTGTGAGACCAGGAACTCTGCCAGGAAAGGTCCCTTTGTAATGGGGAAGCTGCCTGCTGGGTGGGCAGCCAGCAGACTGTGAGATAGCTACAGTTTTCAAGATTGTAGCTTGGGAGTACGCACTGGTCAAGGCATGGGAAGGAGCTACAGTCGCCTTTGTACTGAGGGACTTGCACATGGCCTGGCCTTTGCCAAACTGACCCCAAATGAATATTTCCCATTACGCTCAGCCTAGAACACATAGCAAAGCTGACCCATCTGGACTTGCCTTAATTGGTCACTGGCATTAACCTTCTTGGCCATATTTGCTTTTCTCTTCCACTCAATAAAATCCACTTCACTGCCTATACTCCCCCTTCCCACCAGTTTCTCTCTCAGATCTGCTGGCTTTTTCATGTGGTTCATGCTGTGCCCTCACCACCATGAAGGTAAAAACAAAAAAAACCCAAAAACCAAAAAACAACAACAAAAAAAAAGAAAGGAAAGAAAGAGAAAAATAAGAAGACCTCCCAGGAAGATGTTTTCAAAATACAAAAATCTTTTTTTAGTGGCTCCACTGCTCATAGTTATTTTGGGAAGAAATCAGCCTTATCAGCCCTACACATCTTCCAAATGTGTAGGAATCCAGGTGGATGGATGCCAGACAGAGCATTCTGACACATGTATGAAAGCTGCCTCAGGATGCCCCCCAAGCCCCTGCTCTGAGAGACAGAAATGCCCCTGCCTTCCTTGATGCAGCTTCCAACCAGGATGAATATTTTAAATGTCCAGGTGTTTTCTTGGGAACCAATGCCAATCTAGCTGAATGCCCATGTGCATTGCCTTTACTTTTGCCTATCTTTGATGGACTGCCTGTCAAGGGCAGAGGTGGGACTACAGTGTGTGATGATGGTAGCTGGTGGCTCTGCAGCAGAAGAGTTTAGCCAAGTTGCTTGTCTAAACAGAGCCAATACCTGGATAGCAGGGGCTGAAGGAAGGTGCTGGTGTGAAGCTGGGCGCAAGCCTGTGGATGCTGCTGGGGAGGGCTTTGGGGTTTTTTCTCAGGCCAGGTTTCTGCATTTGTTTTGTCAGAGCTGGGGTGCTGGTGACACTGTTGGCAGAGTTCAGGACATCACCAGAAACTGAATCTCTGAGTTCATTTGTGTTGAAATAACAGAAGCAATTCCCTCTCAGTATGCCACATTCCACTCACTCAGCTGGACTTGCTGAGGCTGTGGGGCTCTGCTTCCTCCAACACATTCCCGGAGACCCAAGTCTCCCCAGAAACAGTAGGGGAGCAGCAAATATCAAGTTTCTTTGCTCACTGGGGCTGGAGACACCTGCCTTTCTCAACCCTTTGCAGAACACAGAAGAGAAGCTCAGCCTGTCCTGGTGCTCTTACAACAGCAATCAGGTGGTCCCCCAGGGAATATCTCCACAGCAAGAGGAAGGGGATACAGCCATAGCAGCTCCCTACTGCAGCTAATGTCATGTCCCCAGGGACAGAGACAGCTGCGCTCCGGCCGGGTCCACATTGCCCATTGTAGAGGAGTGCAAAAGCAGGCTGGAAGAGAGGAATCACACACTGAGTCACAGTGCATGGCTGCTAAGGAGGACTCTGTTTCATAAGCAAGAAAAGGCTCCATCCCTTCATGAAAGCCAAAAGCAAGCACAACTACTTTGGAGGAGGTAGATCATGGAGTCCCATCTGTATCAAGTACAGGACAGTATTTCCCTGTAGTATTTCTCCATCAAAAATGCCCATACTCCTCTTCTGCCAAGCAGCTCCTGCCCTGCACATAACACACCCAGCACAAAGTGACTTAGGAAAGCTCACTGTGTCCCCAAGTCCATGGGGCATTGAGAATGCTGTGACAGTCAAGGTGCAAGTTCCCTGGCCATCATGCAGGGTGTCATATTCCCTCTTGAGGCATGTGGTCCTGATTCTCCATTTCTCATCCCATCCATGAACTCCGGAGGCTTGTTTTGCCCCTCACCAGAATATGCTGCTGCATGTTTAAGCTGAGAAAGCAAAACGGCTGACTCAACAGCTGCTGGATTTGGGGAAGGGGAAGGGAGGGATATGCTTTCAGTTTTGACTTTTAACCACAAAATTGGATTCTTCCTGCCAAAAGTGACAAGAAACAGAGCCATAGGTCTTTTCTGGAAACAGAGGGAGAAAATAACAGAGAAGATATTCCCTGATGCTTGTGTTTCTCTGGTGTCTTTTGGTAAGCGCAGTGAGAGGAGGCAATGAATCAGGCAGGAGAAGGTACTGCTGTCCTCCACTCAGCTGAGCAGAAGAGGGCTACAACTAAGTACATACAGCGAGCTGAGCAATAGACTTGAAAGTGGACTGAAGACCACTATATCCTTAGGCCTCCTGCTTTCTTCCATCTTCTTGGCTGTTGCTCCAAGTGTCCATAACATGCCTTGGAAGATCTGAGTTTTCTACTCAGGTCTGACCAGGTTGGTGGAAAGCCAACAGGAGAGAGCTCAGCATCGGGTCTGACGTTTCCAAACCCTGCTACTACTTATGAAGGGCATTACCTCAACAGCTTCAGCGATATCCAGCATACCCAGTATTATATCCAAATATCCTGGCAGGAAAGGTTTCTGCCTAGCACATAGCCTTGTGCTGTGGTCTTTGCCAGAAGGACACCCCCCACCAGATTATTAATTCAGGACCCACTAACACCCACCATTCTGCTTACTGAGTCTGAAGCACTTTTTACTCTTTCCTCACTCAGGAAATCATGTGCCATTTGAAGGCAGAGGGACCACATGATGTATGAGTAGGGGTGAAGCTCTGCAGGGCTGCTGACTTGGTATAGGGCTTTTGGAGTAGTTTGGGTCTATAGATGAAGCTTTGCATCTGAACTCTCCAGACATGCCTTCCTGTCTCCATGGCAGTCAAGACCTATGGAAAACACCAAGTCATTCACCCAGTGAGGATGCTAATGAGCTCTGACAGACTCTGTGTACGTATGGATATGAACATGCTTGTGGACTTTCTTTCAAAAGAGGAGCAATACTTTGTTAGCAGGAGAAAAGGCTATTTTTGGGCAGCATATCCTTGACTGTCTCAGACAAGCTAGCACTACTCAGTAGGAAATGCTCTTTTGGATCCATTTGCTCTATAAACAGAAACAAGGAAGGAAGGAAAGAGAGGAGAGAAGGACATGGTGGATGTGTCAAAAACAAAGAAACCCCTTAGAGCATGTATTTCTTTTCCAGTTTATGGTGAGAGCTGCCTTGCAGACATAGGGCAGTGCTTATGTTTGGTAGAGCTTCACCAAGTTGTTTCAATTTGAGAGTGTACAAGGCAGGCTCCCCAAGGCTCATTCCCATGGGGAATGTGGAGGTTCTTCAGACTCAGTCATGGCTTTCTACGACAGTCCCCAGCAGCAGCACAGGGTGGCTTGTTGTCCCCACATTTAACAGAGGGACCATGCCAAGGCGATACACTCCAAGGACTCAGAAGGTGCTTGTTATGCAGCTGTTTGTCCAGTGAGGAGGAAAGAGAGCCTGCTCAGGTGTCAGAGGGGCTCAGTGATTGCCCAGAAAAAGGAGGGGTTATTCTGGGATGGAGGAGGCAGAGGGACAGAGTTTTGTCATTCCTCAGGAGTGTGAAATGGTGTGGATCTTTGTGTCCTCTGTTCCCCTCACACAGCAGTGCGGCAATCAGGTGTAGCCAAACCACACGTAGCCCCATCCCACAGAGAAACATTTCCCATTGTCCCACTATTTTTTTTCCGCCATTACAAATTTTATTACCTCAAAGGTATGGAATTAGGAAATGAAAGATGTGGAAAAATTCCTCGGACCAAAGCACTCATTTCCACCATTTCCACCTTGCCCTGGATTTCCTTCTCGATTAGTTCCAGCAGTGTCCTTGGTTTGAGCCTTAGAGTCATTAAAGTCTTTTTGAAGCTCTAGTGCCTCACACTAGTTCTCATTGCTCAGCAGAATGATGCATCAGGAATAACAAAGCCCACTTTGATCAACTACTTCCATCCTTTACAGCTGCTTCTGTGGGGGTGATTAATCCCAGCCCTTCCTCCGCTAATAATAAGTGCAGAGCATCAGCTACATCCTTTGTTGTTGTTATTTTCTCTTTTCATTTCCCTTTTGGGAAAGAGCTGAGGAAGGGACTTGGTGACTTTGGTTCAGTCTTTGCCAGAGGGGTGGCCATAGCCATAATGGTGGTGGAGAGCCTCTGGGCTTGGGTGGACCGACCTCTCACCCAGTGAAGGCCATGGGCTAAGCTCCCTGTGCACCTGTTCTGGAAAGGTTTTCAGCACTACTTGTGCCTGAAATCCTACCTACGTGCAGGAGATTAGTGTTTCCTATTGGCAGGGAGCCTTTGGGAGGTGCAGAGCCATGCAATAGGAAACACAAGGCACATGGACTTTGCTGGGAATTAGGCCACTCTTTAGTAAATCCTGCAGTCACTTGGACTGCTGATCTGGCACCTTGCTCCTCCATGAACTTCTCCTTACAAATAAAAATTATTCCTGGCCTTTGGTTTCTGTTTTAAGCCAACACTGAGCCGGAATTGCTCTTGATTTGCACAATTTAACTGAGAGAAAGAGGAAGCACACTGTTTATTTAAAGACGAATGCCAGCTAAAGAAGAGGAGGTTGAATTATCAGTGGCCACCAACTTTTAGAGATAAGATTCCAGCATCTAGACCCACAGTGCACTATGTTTTGAGGACTGCAGAGATAAAAGTTTTGGATGTGGAGAACACCTCTTAGAAGAGCACTTCAGGGCAGAAGCAGAGCTGCAAATGCCCGGGAACTCATCCTGGTAATGGCTGAATCAGTCTGGGCTATGCATTATGCATGGTGCATAAAAGGAGAGGGCATCATACCTTTAAACCTAATCTCTCACTTTACCGAAACAGCTGCTACCTGAAGTATACCCTGGTATGCAGATGCAACTCCAGTTCTCTCTTCCCAGTCCCACTGTGCAGTTGGGATCCAACCCATGGGATATCAAGCTCCATGCAGGTTGGTCCTGGTATGATAAGGGAAGGACTGGCCATGGCTAGCAATGGGAAAGTGAAAGAGGAGAGAGATGTGGTTAGTACCACTAGTTTCTGCCCCAGGCAGAGGTGAAACGAGCAGAGGAAAGTCCAAGTTCTGAAGGGAACAGATTTGTTTTCTGTGAGATCTAGTTTGGGGAAAGACCAGCTTGGTTGGGGCAGACTGTGGCATCAGGCTGTTCTTCCTCACACTTTTGGGCCTCTAACATATGGCTTGGAAGTGCACAGACAAACTGGACAGGATTTAATCAGGAGGCCTAAACTGAAGAAAATAACCTGCTTTTTCAGTCTCAATGTAGCAGATAACACTTTGATTTCTAATGCCATTAGGTCTCTGGAAAATGGCTTCAACTTCTGAGAAATCAGGAGAACTATGTAAGAAATGTGTCGTGCTTCCCACCAAAGTTTTCTAGTCATAAACTGGTCTAGACATAAAACATAAACAGATAAAAACAAAATAGTCTGACAAAACAGGCTGAAATTTCCAAATGCTTAGGAAGAGCAAACTAGACATCCTTGACAAAGTTCATGATCTGGAGACCACATGTTCCTCTTGTAGGGCTGGAGGTGGCTAGGAAGAGTAAGGAAAAGGGCACTGGCAGCCGTGAGAAACGGCTCAAGGCAGATATCACCACCATCATGGCACAGGTTAGAGCTGTTTCACATTCCAGTTACATCTGGTTTTCACCTGCCATTTCACTGGAAAGGCATGTTCCAGCAGCAAAATGTCCAACTTTTCTCAGGGATCTCTATTCAGAAAAGATACTGACAATGCATGTCTGACATTGCCAGGCAGTAAAGCTGTGTATATACAACTCCTGTGTAAGTGCAGAGAAACGTGTGCCAACAAACACTGCGTTCCATTCCTGCACATTCCTATATATCATATAGATCAGGTTTGTTAGGCTGGAAGATGGGGACAGAGTGACAAACTATAATCCAGATTCACCCCTGGTCATCTTTGAAGTCAAAAGGAAAAGTATTATTTGGACCTGCTCATTTGATTTGGTCTAGTTTACAGAAAATGAGTGATTTCAAATCTGGGTTCAGGCTGAGCTTCCCTTTGGTAGAGGACATTTGGATTGAGTTCCTGCTCCACTGCTGGCAGCACCCAGGAAAGTTAGTTAAAAGCAATACCAGATGGGTGGACATATCCTGACACTAATCCAGCACAGTCACTAGCACAGTGGCTACCTATTTACAGCTGTAGTGTCCTCTTCTGAGTTTTCCACCTGAACAAACTGTCCCTGGGATTGATAATTCACACTTTTATACCTGTCCTGTGCAGTGGGAGGGTGGATGAGGACAGGCACGTTGCAAAATTGATGCAGGACTCCTTGTAAGGCCTGTTTGCAATACACAGTAATGGTTCAACTCAAGTTCCTCTGCTTGCATGCAGTGTCATCAAAGGTTAGGAGATATGACACCTAATGTCCCCACAGGTGTGGCATCTGCATCAGCTCCTGTGGTCTGCTGGGCTACAGATGTACTGAGAAGAGTGTGATTGCAACTATCCTCCCTTTTCAGGCACCTCGAAGCTTGGAAACAGTGATGAAGTCAGCCCTTCTGATTTTTTATCACCAAATGTAGCTCAAGTCAATTCACTAAACTCGGTGGAGTAACTCCTCCTCTGAAATCAGTATTGAGAATAGAATCTGGCTGATGTGCATTTTTCTATCATGTGCTAACTTGTTCTGCCATCCTGTGAATGAACTCCTTGTTTTCTTCTCCTTGATGAGTTTGTTCCACCTACACCAGGACTGGACACTGAAGTAAATCTGGTAGGAGAATACACTTCCCGTTTATAAAAATATCCTTCCTGTGTGGAAGAGCCCTCTTCCTGCACACACTCATCTGTGTACAGCATCCCAGACCTGTTTCTGTGTGGACACAGAGAGAGCTGCTGGGGGTTGGGAGTACAGCTATTATGGCTATTCCATCAGCCTGAAATACCAAGAAAATGAACATACTGATTGTGCCACCTGTGGAAATCAAACACAACCCCATGCAAGCCCAGTATGTGCTCAAGATGCTGTCCTTCTGAAATGAAGGGCTTTATTACTGGCTTACAGTTAAATCTATCTGTGGTGACTTCCGGAACTGGTGTCTGGCTGCCATGAACTTATTTAGCCAACTTATACACAGCATATCCGCCTCTTATGATTTGGTTATGGTTCATGGCTCACACGTTCACAGCAGCTGAGGATTTGAGCTGTGTTCATGAACTGATAAATTAAAAATAAAATCAAATCTCAAAACGTGATGAGCTGGATGTTTCTATGAATATTCCTCACTATGGGTTTTCCTGTAACTTCTGAAAGGACCTCAATGAGACCTTCATCAGGCTAGATGTATTAATCCACTCTACCCTCAGGTCGCCTCTCCTCTCATGCACATCAAGATATTAATGGTGAAAGGACCACATCCTTCCATCTGCCATGACTCCCAACAGCAGCCCGAGACCCTGCCAAACTTCAGGGGTCAACAGAGAGACTTCTTCAGTAACAAGTTTATGAAAGGCCCCAGCCACCATTTCACCTTTCCCCCATGGTTTTATCATCTCCCTCTACCCCTTTAAAGACTTCCTCTGCTTTGTATCTTTCCAAGTCCTTTGGTGCCTGTGCAGCATGGTGTCTGAAATAGCTTCTCATAGGCTCACCTGTGCTGTTCTCCATTCCCTCTTGGACAGGTCCTCCTTGCACTGTTCTATGTTGGAAGTCAATGTTTGCTGTCACTGCCAGGCCAGTTCTGCTACCTCATCCCAGGTCTGAGTAGCACTCAGATGGTTAATCTGTTATCTTTTCCCTCATCACAACAATGTTCATTTCTGCAAATTCTTGTTGCCATTCAGGAAGCTGGTGACCTCACTGCACCAGCATTTATCACTTTATGGCCAGACAGTGTTGAGAAGTGCTGGTTGGAAGGCAAGGTACTGAGTTGAGGAAAGTTCACCTGGCTCGGGCAATGCCTGCTCTTTAGATCTTCTCCTGCCTGTGTCACTTCTCACAGTCCTCACTGGTATCCCCAGGCTCCCCAAATGCTGCTTCCCCAGGGACAAAGCTGTCTAAGGGTGGGTGTTCCCCAGCTGGGGGTTCCTGCTCCAAGGTGGCAGGGCCATGGGCAGCAGACAGCCCCCTGGGTCACACCTGCCTTGTGGGGCAGGTGTGCAGCAGCAAACCCTGTCTCCACAGCCCGAGCCCTGCCACGGCTGCTGGGACCCCTCAGTGCTCTTCCGCCCTGCTTGCCCAGATTTCCTTCACGGGGAAAACAGGATACAAGCAGAGGGGGAGGGGAGCGGAGCATGCCTCCAGCTCATCCTGACACGGAGGTGACAAACACAAACATGCCCATCTGCACAGGGAGCATCCCTGGGTCCCACGCTGTACGTACACTCCCCTCTGCTGAGCCCACGGAGAGGCGTAGGAGACCGTGCTCCTAAATTTGGCACTTGCATTTTGGCTTGGAGCCAGCAGTATAAAAACATCCTCTTTTATCTTCTCTTCTACTCCCCAGTTTTGAATAATTGGCTCCCCAGTCTGAGTAGCTGATGATTTGAAGGGTGCTCACCCTCAGTTTGCCGAGCAACCTTACTGTGTTCACTGGGCTCAGCAGCAGAGCCGGGATGCAGATGAATTCCAAGTCCTTACCATACCACATTAAAGAAATTGAACGAGTTGACTTGAGGGAATCAGGGACTAGCCTGTTCTCAAGTTAGATGCCTTCTGTTCAAAGTTCATGTCATGCCTGAGTCTGTTGACAATGTCCAGGGGAAAAGAAGAGAACCCAAGCTCCACTTGATTATTTGTAGAAAGACCAGAGGAGTAAAAAAGCAGTTTGTCTGGTTTTGGCTACTGAAATCAGCAGATATGACTCTGAATGCACACAGGGATCAGACTGGGCAAGCTCTATTTATGCAAAAAGCACTGTGTAGCGGACAACTGCACTTTAACACCATTCCTGCTAAAAAGGAACGGGAAAATGGCCTAAGCATTTGAAGGAAAAACACTTATTTCCTGTAAGGAGGTTCAGCCAGTGGAGATTGTACCTCTGCTGTCTGTATCTCACTGGTGTATTTTAGCCTCAGGTATGACTGTCCATGTGAAAGGGCAGGAGCTGTGGCGTCCTCCAAAAGGTGGCACATTTCCTGGTGACCTTTGTGCTCATCATCATGAAATCAGCTGATATTATGCTGGGGTTTCAAAGATGCATTCCCATCCCAACCTTTGCTTTGAATTTGTGACCTTTATTCTGCTTGCGACACCTGAACGTTTCTAATCCTGCCTAGACTCCTGCTCAGTCTTTCCTGGACACCTGACAAACTGCAGCTTGGCAAAGGAAAGCCATGAAGTTTACTTGCTGTTTGTTCAAAATGTCCAGGGTAACTTCTGCTCCCAAATCCATCCTCTCTTCTGTTCATAATTGTGGGACACCTGGTGAATCCCTCTCCACTTGCAGAGACTCGGCTGTAATTTGCTCCTGGGAAGAGCATGAGAGGCTAAGCTGGCCCTAGGCACAAGCACCTGCAAAACTGTCCACAACTGGGGCCTGGGCATGGGGAAAGAAACAAAAAATTTCCTTTAGAAAAGATATTTTAAAGCTTACCTCTAACTGTTAATTAGAGGTAAGGACTGTTAAGTCCCAGATTGCTGAAACACAGCCCTGCCAGGAGAACAACCCAATATATGTCACTTTTATCTTCAAGGAGAATTCTGTGAGAAACAGAAAAAGGGCTTTTTTTCTTGGGTTACCCTGAGAAGTATAGGCAGCTATTTGGCAGAGTGGAGCTAGGAGAAGTAGTGTAGGCAGCCAGCCTCTCCTGCCACAGCTACAAAAAATAATATAAACACTTTGATCCTTGATATAGATATGCTGGCCCAAAAAAATATAAACACCTTGATAAGCAAAGAGTTGATCCTTGCTTGTGCTATGCTAGTTATGAGCAATTAGGATAGATACTGCATAGAGTCTCTGATAAGAATGCTGGAGGGGCACCTCCTGCCTTTCACATATACAAGGGATTACATCAAAATTCCTGGCCACATTGCCACACTGAGACCATCCCCCAGTTACTTTTGGGAAGTGGGACAATCTGAAAAAACATGGACAAAAGCATCTGGGAAGTAAACTGTCCTGTCCAAAGTTTACATTTCAGCTCAGCCCAAACCATTCAGATAAAATGAGAGCTGCCTCATGTTGTTAACTTCAGAAGCACTTGGAATCAGACATTTGTGTCAGATCCAAATAAAATAAAAATCAATCTCAAAATGCAGCCTAAAGTGCAAATTAAACCAGAATGAAAACCAGTTGTTTAAAAGAATAATCACATATAGAAAGGGGAAAAAAAAGGCAGAAAAATCATGTTATTGGCTTGAGGAACCATAAAAGGTTCCCCATTATTTCCTGTATCTAAAAAATTGAGGTTTTTACTCCCTCCAAAGTGAGGTAGAGAGGGGCTCCATGTTGGCCCAGTTCATGCTGCCCTCAGATCAGCTGTCCCATCTCTTCCAGTTGCTGGGCCTTTTCCAAGAGGCTGAATGAGCAAGACAGAAGTCCCAAAGCTTGAACCCCAAGTCCCACAGTGCAAGAACTGAGATAAGAACTAAGAAAAGCTTTACCTAACTGAAACCCTGCCAGGCTCATGTCAGCGTAATGCAGTATGGGCTGGGGGCTGTTGTGGCTTGCACGAAGCTCTGTACAGGTATGGCTGCAACAAGGCTGCAGCCATGAGGCCAACGGCTCCGCTTGGGTTACTTGGAGGAGTGTGGTATCCAGAGCAAGCAAGCTGCAACAATGTGGAGCTTGGCATGGGCTGAAAAAGCTGGCTCAAAAGCTGGAAAAGCCCATGGGAGCTTAGCTCATGCTGAGCTCCACGTTGCTCCAGCTCACCTGCTACCGCTGGCCAAGCCAGCCCACCACTGTTGCTGGCAGGTGTGGATCATGTGGTGCTGCTGGGGTTGCTCCAGTATGAAACTACTTCTGGATGCTCATCTTGCCATGGGGCTTTAGTACCTGAGGGATTCATCCCATAGTCCTCTCTCTCCCAGATCTTTATTGCCCCCACTGCTGACTTCATGAGTGCTATTATAGAGCCAGGGTTATCTGAGGACATATTCTGAAGGATCAATACTTTGAAAAGTGCACATCTACACATGTGAAAATCCACGACTAGTTCTCTCCTGCTAACTCCACCCAGATGAAACTTGTTGGTGTCATTCCTGACTGATGTTAGAATAAGTAAAAGCAGACTTGAGCCTTCAGTTTTTCTGCGTGCTTAGAAGAATTTGTTTTCCTTCGTGGAAGAAATGTTTAAATTAACTGTTACACTTGCATAACATTATGCTGAAGTGCATTTTTTTCCACCATATGATGTCTAGATGAAAAAGCAAAGTCAGAGTGAAGTTATGTAATATAAGACCAAAGAGAAAATGTATGAGAGAACTGCAGAAAATACCCTCATAAGACATTAGAAATGCCAAAATTTTGAGGTTAAAATATCCATAAAAGAACTCCAAATGCATTATGCAAATATTAGGAGAAGTATACACCCTTAATGCTGGCCCAAAATAATGCCTGAACAGGAAGAGTGTGAAAGAAGTGAACAAATAAAAATTCACTCTAGGACTTTTCCTGAAAAATGAGTATCAGGTAAGTATGAATCGCAAACACTCCAATGCCATTACCTCACTACAACTATTCCTGGAGCAGATGGAGAGCTGTGAGCTGATCAAGGTGTTAGTAAACACGATTTCCTGAGTATATCCATCCACTGCCCCATGCAGCAGGTGCTGTGCCTCTGCCCTCTGAGGGGCGAAGTGCAGAGCTGGGGAGGACAGGGAGATATGGTGCCTTGCAGCTGTGCTTCTTGCGTTGGCTGACACTCCCTGGCCCTCCTTCTCCCCAAGGAGCCAGAAGATGCTGCTGCACTTCCTCACAGCCAGGGTTGGGTATAAGGGACAGAGGGAAGAAACACAGCCCTTCTGAGGCCATGCACATACTCTGGCTTACATCAACTATCATTATTTGCCTATGGTCCCACAGGCAGGCTTATGGAAAGGAGCTGTCTACTTTGGCTGCACACTTGAGACACATCCTGCACACTGCTTTCCCAGCTGGGCCCATCCCATCCCGGCCAGTGACTCAACAGTGAGGAGATGGAAGTGTCGAATACCCCATTATCCTGAGTCACCAGCTATTATTGTCACATGCAGGTGGACAATGCTGGTGAGAGGAATTTCTCCAGGGTTGCCAGAAAAAGCAGGATCACCATCTCCACATCACCACTGTAAAAATAGACACTTCTCTTTGGGAATTGCTACTTCAGATTGATTTTTAGAAGCTTGTGGCCTCCTGACAGAGATGGGATTAGTTAGTCTCAATATAAAGGAAGCTCAGGGATCTTGTCCTGGCACTAAACCTTAGGGAAAGGCAAGTTTGGAGGTTCTGTCTGGGTTCAGGTTCACTTGCCCTAAGCCAACCCCCACAAAGTGTGTACATCTGGATGCTGCATGGGACGCGTGCTGTCTACAGAGTCGGTCTGCAACATCATGCTGTACGTGGCTTCAGCGAAGTTGCCTTTGCCAAACTGAAAACTTCCTGATTTATCAGCTTTGATCTCTTTGGCAGACGGGCATTTCAGCAGTTAACGTTTTGCAAGAAAGCCCTGATTACGCTGGTTTCTGATTACATCCCCTGCATTTTCATTTTAGGAAGATTCTTTTCTGTGCTCTCCAAACGTCAGTCAGGAATGCCCCGAGAGTTCAGGAGGGAACAAACAGGGCCATTTCCCCTCCAGATGCTGGGGACTTCCAGGTAAACCGAGGGCTGCAGCTTATGCAGAGAGCACGGGAGCCGCAAAGCAGAGCCCAGCGCGGGCCCGCGGCCTCTCCGCCAGCGGCTGCCTACGTGAGTTCCCAGCTCCCTGTGGAGGTGCCAGGGAATCCCGCGGTCCGTTTCCTAGGGCAAGGTTTAAATCTGAAGCAGATTTTGGCTGCGGGCTGCTCACGGGTCCCAGCCGTTTCCTGAGGAAACGGAGGCTGATGGCACCACTCCGCCGTGCTTGGTCCCGTCCTTCCTCAGGCCCGGGACACCTGGCGCGGCACAGCCGCGGCCCCACCCGCGGGGCCCGGCCCAGCTGCGGGAGGCGCCGCACCTGAGCCCCGCGCACGGTGCTGT
>VZTN01006389.1:227682-264150 GCA_013400515.1 Erpornis zantholeuca
GGCCCGCGGTACCCCCCTAGCGGCCGCGGCTTCCCCCGCCCCACCCGGCCCTTGCGGTGTGCCGGCCACTGGAAACATGATAAACCCTCGGGGAGAGGCAGAGTCCTCTCTTGTGCATGCAGGAGCCCAGGGCAACCACCCCTGGCTGGATAAAGGAGCGTTAGCCCCGGCACGGTGCCCCGCGCCTGCCTAGGCTGTCACCCCGAGAGTCCTTAAATCCGCTGCAGGCCCTGCCCCACCCCGAGCTGCTGCCTTGGTGTGGGTGAGGAGATCTAAGGTTCCCCGTCAAGAACTGCAGGTTCGGGGAAAGGCTGTATTTACCTCTCAGATGTCTCTTGTTAAGAGGAGACGAGTGACTGTTACAAGGTGGTTCATGTCCCCAGTTTATGCTCTCCCAAACGAGCTGGACTCTGACATCTCCACACAGGGAACTTTCATCCATACCCTTCATGGTGGTGATTTTGTGGGCTGCAAAAACCATGCTGCTGGAGCTAGTGCTCTGTTTTTTGCAAGGGAGAAAGCATCTTCCCATGCAAGGCTGGTTCCCAGGTCAGACTGCACAATAACACTCATTTACCACCCCTTGACTCTCATTAGTGTTTGCTTTTTCAGCAAACCTTAAACTGATGAGTGAGAAAAACAGATCTTCTTCCCTACTTCTTTTACTGTAGTTGAAAGCACGTCAGAAATGCAGTCAGGGACGCCCTCTGAATGACAAAGAGAAAATAGGTTTGTGCAGCTGTGGTGCAGGACTTGTCTGAAACTGGATTTGGGGCAGGGTTTAGTTTGTATTTTCTTTAGAACAAAGAGCAGAGCTGAGTCTTATTTTAATTCCTGACCTGTTAGGCATCTCAGCTTCAACACTCCCCATGTCTAGGCAACATAAACCATCTATAAGGTCCTCAGATCTGAAGGGGATTTTTTTAGTTGGAGAAGTACAGGGTGCGTTCTTCTCTACTTAGCAGCTTTTGGATTTCATGAACGCTGTCTATATTTAGCCTCAATTTGAAGGATGTGTAGACTGGATGTCCTGTTGAAAGCGCATGGAAAACTGCCTGCTGACCTGACCTGTGCTTGCATTTCACCCAGCAGCTGCAGCCCGATTGGCGCATTAAACACTTTCAAGTCATATTCTCCTGTATAAAGAAATATCCTGAGCTGTGTTGGCTGTGAGCAGGAGGGGAAGTGACCTCTTGGGTCAATGTTTATTGCAAGAGTTGTAAGAAGCCAAGGAGTGATTCCATAAGGAGGGACATGATCCCATGACAATGCCTCTGGTAGGGTGAGAACCTCTCTCAAATCTCCCAGTTTGGAGAACCCCACTTGAAATGGCAAGAGCAGGGCTTGAGTGATTGCTGTGTTTCCTTCTGCCATCAGTATGCTCTACAATCTTACACTTCCCACTTCCCTCTCTGTAAAGCAGGGACAATAGCACCATGTTTTGCAAGACGCTAGTGTGACTTAACTAGATAGAGCTTGCATTGCACTTGCATTGCACTAATCCTTGCATTGCAGGATTCCTCAGCAGCTCAGCCATGCATGGCTCGGAAGAGAAGGCAAGTCACCTACTTCTGTTAGCTTGCAGTGACAGCACTGCCAGGATGCAGATAATGCTTCATGAATCTTCCTGAGACTTCAGCCTCCACAAACTGGCACTTGCAAACAGTCTCCAGCTTGTTCAATCTCCACATTCGCATGTCCACCTCCAGTCTCTGACCTAGAATTCTGTTGTCTTTCCACACACAATAATATCGTTCACATATTAGGCCATGGGCTTTTCAAGGTCAGTGCCATCAATATGTGGAAAGCACTAGAGGACAATAACAGGTTGATAAATCACATGGCAAATTAGGAAAAGGCCCTCAAGGGTTGTAAACTGTATCAGATCCACTTATCACGCCCCTTTCTGATAGTTTCTGTGAATCCCTGGTAGTAAACATCCTGCTTACGGTGCTAAGGACACTTCCTCATTGTGCAGTAGCAGGCAGCTGTCAATCCCAGCCACTTCTGATACAAGCCTGACATTTTCCTTTCTTTCTCTTGACAGGAGCAGCTATAGTCACGCACCCTGCAGAGCTAAGCAATCTTTGCTGCTTTCAGAGCTCATGAGGCGCAAGTGAGGGCTCTGTGAAGATATGCTGCTGAATCCCCTTGGATTGTGCCAAGATGTTTACACTTGTCGAGGAATACATTTGGTATTGTCAGCTCGGAGTGCAATGAAGGGCAAATGACTGGACACTCAGACACACTGCAGGAGCCAATGATGCCAGACTTTGGCACAGTTAGACTGTGAGGGTATAAAAGCCAAGGGTTTCCTTTTTTTGAGATCCCTCCTTGAAGGCACCCAGCTCAAGTTGTTATTTTGTTGTTGCACCATGATTAAATTATTTTAAGGATTCTGACATCTGACAGTCTGCTGTGGGAAAGCTGGGGCTGAGCTGGTAAGGAAAACTGGTCTGACTGTGAGTGTGGGGTGTGTGTAGCCATGAAGGGGCCTTGGTCCCAGCTCAAGCGGTACAAGTGTGACTGCCAGAGTGGCTCCTGGGTGGTCAGACAGGGAAGTTTCCTTAAAACCCTCCTTGCTTTGCTCCAGGGTCAGTAGCTGGGACTGCAGCCAGAGGCGCTTTGGGAATGGTAGGGCAGGGCAATACATATGAGACACCTGTAAAACAGTGATGTAACCAGGGTGATGTAGGATCTATGCTCCTCTGTACTAGTAAAATGAATGTTTCCAGGCACTGGTATATTGCCTACTCTGTCAAATAAAAGTGTCTCTTGCACAGTTTTGTCCTGTGCAGCAGCTCCAGGCATGGTACAGGAATTAGCACAACCATTGTGGACATGAGTGGCTCAATGCTTCTTGGCCTCAGTGCCTGAAAAAACTCCAGGGTTCATTTAAGTTAATAGTACAGATGTACCATATGGCTCCAGAGCTGTAATTTTCTGACTCTTGGAAGAAAGAAACATAGACCCAGATCTGTTACCTGTCCTAAGTATCTGATGCTTGGAAGGAAGGTGGCTCATCATTAAGTTTAACAGAGCAGGGACTGACACACCACTGAGCAGCGCAGGCTCATCCAGCAAACATACTTTTTTCTACCCATCCTTGGGGTGGGATTCACCTCCTGTGAGAACAGCTCTGTCTCCCTGCAGAAGGGTGGAGAAGGACAGACACCTCCAGGAGATGGTTCCTCCCTTCCTGGCTGATGGTAGGTGCCTAATCTGAGTCTGGCTGAAAGGGGATGTTTTCTCATGGCTCACGGGCTGGGATATGCCAAAAGGGTGGTTCGTGTCCTCCAGCCAGAGAACAATTCTTCCCATATGATATGGACACAGCAGACAAGTGAGACATGCAGCGAGGAAGAAATGGCCCAGTTATCTTCATCCTGTTAGCTCTGTTCCTGCCACACTGGGTCCAGTGTCACTTGGAGATAAAGAGCAAGTACGTTATTATCACCAGCATGTCTGCCCTTGAGGGTTTATTCTTTACCCCCTCCTGTCTTTGTTTCTTTCCCCTTTCCCTGATTTTTTTCTGTGTTTTCTCCCTACTTCCTACCATGCAATTCCCACTTCCCATATGGGTTTCATTCCTACCCTGTCCCCATCCTGTCTGCTAAAATAATCAGCAGTGAAACCCTGAATATGGCTCTTGACATTGTTTCCATGGGACTCGGTGGCAAGTCTCCTAGTGCGATGAATGAAGGCAGGACGCGCTTCTCAGAGCCATTGTTTCAAGCTGTCTGCCGTCTCAGGAAAGCACTGCCAGCTCCGTTTACACTGAGTCCTTGACTGGTGTGTTCTCTCCTCCATCTGCTGTGAGCAAAAGAATCAGGCCCTTGCAATTAAAACAGTGGCCGCTTAGTTTGTGGAGTGCGAGCTTCGTCACCATGCTTCCCATGGGCCAGAGTTGATCCATGGGGATGATGTCAGAGCAGAGCATCATGAGGTGGTCCTCTGTAAGCAGTCACAGACTATTCACTCCCTGATGGTGTTTGTTAAGAGCAAGAATCTGGCTCATGAGTGTGGAATAGGATTGTCAAATCTGAACTGAGGCTCTCCTCCTCCTGGAAACTCCGATGTCATGTTCATTGCATTTACACAGTTTTCAGTCAGCTGAAAGCACAGAAGGAGACAGCCCACATGTGTTTGAAGAGAGCTGCATAGATATCTCCTAACTCAGAGTGACAATAATGAAAACATGCTGCAGCATCTTTTAGCTATGACACGTGGTGCCTCCAGTCTGTGCTGGCCATTTGAAACATTTTAGTACGTGATCTAAGACTGCCCACAAGGAAGCAGGAATTATGGTAGATGAACGTGGAAGATATCAGTAGGATTCACAGGTTATAAAATAGTTTATTTTTGGACATTTCAGATTGTTTTAATAGCTTCCAGGCTTCCAGCATACAGAAACTGGCAGGACCTTGCCCAATGTTTGAATAGCTGAACCATACAGTTTACAAACATGATTCACAGAAAGAAGACTAAGTGGGATCTGAATATGGACGTAATAAAAGTGAGTATGAACTGAGACATCCCATCTGCTGAGGAAACCAGTTTCCTGGTAATTTACCAGTTCATGTACCAGTTTTCTAGTAATTGAAAATTCAAGGCAATCTCATCTATTTCAGTAAAAACATCTTCCCATACCAGGAGAACAGCTTCTCATTCATGTCTTGCCCAGTGTTGCAAGAAATTTGTTCTGTCTGCCACTGCTCTTCCCCTTTTTGACCCAAGTGATGGATCAACATTCTTCTGTGCAGTTTGAATATGCTTAAAGTGTGTAGATAGAGGTCCTGGTATAACAAAGCCTGGAGGGTCCCAACCTCCTATCCTAAACAAGAGATTCCCTGAACACAGGGGAGGGTGACACAATTTCTTGTAAATGCCAGTCCTTTCACAAGCACAGATCGTTCCCCCAAAGCTCTCCTACTTCCCCCCATGTAGAATCAGACTGTGACAACTCCTCTGTGGGCAAAATGACAGGGTTTCACTCCTTCAGCCTGAGCAGGAGGCAGCTGACCTATCTAAAGACCTCTGTGAGGATCTCCCAGCTCCTGTGATCACAGTTTGAAGTCCTGAGGTCTTGTTCTGGGTTTATTTCTAGTTTATTTCTAGTTTATTTCTTTTTTTGTGTTGTTTCTTGCACTATCACATATATTTCCAGACTAAGATTGCAGATTCCTGGGAGAACGGGGATTCAGCAGCCAAACCCTTCCATGCCTGATTCCTCTGAAGAAGGAGGACCTAAATTACTGTGTGATGCTGTTATTCATCACAGTCCCTGGCTAGTCTCACAAGGGAAACAGCTTCAGCCTAACAGTTTAAGAGTGCCCTTTCTCTCCAAACTCTGTCACTCAAGAGGTGGTGCCTGAGAGATGCAGGTCCAGGAGAGAGAGAACCTTCTCCAGCTCATCCTGTGGACCAAACCACTAAGGACTAGAGAGCAGACAACAGGGACAGCAGTCCAGTGGTTAGTGCTCCTGGGTAGAAAGAGGGGTAGATGGTTTTAGACTGTGATTGAGTGGTTTGTGCTCTTTGTATGACAACTGCATATTTTACAATTACATCAGAATGCACAGTGTCCTCGGAACATCAGTGTCATGGCTACAACATTAGCTGAGTGGGATTTTTGCAGCACATGATTCAGCCTTGAGGGCTCAAGTCCTTTTCTAGATCCAAGCCTAGGCAACTCATCA
Organism: Erpornis zantholeuca; assembly: GCA_013400515.1. Taxonomy (NCBI): domain Eukaryota; kingdom Metazoa; phylum Chordata; class Aves; order Passeriformes; family Timaliidae; genus Erpornis; species Erpornis zantholeuca. The sequence continues at coordinate 233,382 of VZTN01006389.1, forward strand.
GTTCACCAAAATCAGGTTGCCTAGGATAAATAGGCCTTTAACCATTGTGCTATCCTGTGTCTTTGTGCCATTTGTTATTTCATAATCTTTCCCAGGCTGCTGACAGTTTCAAAAAATCAATTCTTTTGTTGATGCAAAATTTAGTGGTAATTACAGTTCCAGTTTGCTTTCCCCAACAGCTGGAGAAAGAGGTACAAGCACAAAGCACATATGTGGCATTGTGGGTGGGGAGGGAGAAATTCTTCTGCAGTATTTGTAGATTAGAAATATGTCTGCCAAAAACACAAGTTCCCAAGTGCTGGGGTCCACATGTTGCATAAAAGCAGAGTACCATCTTGGCATGGAAAAGGAACATTGCATGAAGAAACCCAAAATCTCCCCAGGTCACATTGTCCGTACCAGAAATGAAAGCCCATGAGCTGCAAAGTGGTACCCCATCAGCTGCCTTTGCCACCAGGCAATGTATTTTGCTTTGACTGCTTTGAAAGCAAACCCCTTACAGGAAACATGTGCTGGGTATACAAATGCAGTGTTTCGTTTATTTATGACACAAATGCAAAACCAAACAGGCTTTCACAGTTCTAGGTCACAGATGTCTTTAACGAAAACCAGCTATTGGAATGTTAATAACAGCTTCTTTTATCGTAAGCAATGAGTCCACTCAGTCATGCTTTTAGGAAACTAACAGTTTCAACAGATCAACCTATTAATCACTTGGCCTCCTAATAGTTCACGTAAGGGCAGCTCTTATGAATTTGTTAGTGTGCTGTGCTGACAGTTTGCTGAACAGTACATGCGAATGCCCCAGATTCTGCTCCTCTGAAGACCAAAAATGACAGGGTCTCCTCTGGGACACTAATAAACAATCCATTTGACCCAAACAGCTTCCATTCATTCAGTCTTTAGTCACTTAGTTAACTCGGAAATGCTCCTGTGGCTACAAAATATTCATCAGTGGTAAGAAGATGACAATTCATGACCCCCACACCAGCCACTCTGGAAACCCAAGTGACGAGCTGGTGTAAAATATTGTCCCTTAGTGCAGTCAGGGGAAGATGATGATTTATACTGCCCATAAGAAAATCTGTAAGGTGAAATTGTTGTTTCCTTTCATTGGTAAGAGGCAGGTAGTCTAGGTAAATATTTTTTAAAAGTGTTAGCCCCAGAAAATTGTGCAGTTCCTGTAGATTGAATCCCTGTGTTTTCCTATACATGGTCTGCTGACTGTGCTCTGCAGCATCATTCCTCAGAGCCTTCATGTCAAACTGCTTAAACAGATATGGGATGAAACAGACAATGACAACTGTGGGGTTTTTCCAGTTTTCGGCCAGAAGCATGCATAGCATTAAACTGAGCCTTGTAAGCTCATTACTTCTACGTATCTTTAGACATTCTTCCTTTTTCTTTATATTTAGACATTCTTTCAAGGCTAATCACTACTGTTGCCATTAGAAAGCCAGGAAAGACTAGCTACAGCTGGACTTTTCTCTCCTAAAGCTTCAGATTCAGAAGTAAGCAAAGGTTTTGTGATGAGTCCTGGTGCACGGCATGGAGTTACAGCCCAAAGAAACTTTAGCTGTCCTCAGCCTCCAGTTCCTCTGCTGCAGCCCCAGTGCTTAACATGGTGCCATAACTCCTCTCCAGGTCCCAAGGCTGTTGGTGGGTGGGTTAAGGTAAGATATGATGCTTCCCAGTGCGGAAGCAGGTACATGTCATGGAGTGGGGATGGTAACTTCTGGTGGAGGAGCACGGTGGGAAGCTGGAAGTCATAAGTCTGATTGTCAAATCTTTGAATCAGCAGCTGGTGGCTATGCAGAATGGTGACATTTATCCTCTCTACTACAGGCATGAGAAATGCCCATAACAATTCTTCATGGGAGAATACAAGGCAGATTAAGCTGCCCATTCTTTGTTCTATATCTGTATCTTACCCACTGTTTGCCATAGTTCCCTCCCCTTCTCAGAACATGAGTAACTAGCTCTATAGTCAAGATGATAGCTTGGAAGATATTTTCCCTTTATTCCTAGTAAAAGACACAGAGACTCAGTTTTTTGACCGTTTTGGACTTGTGTCCTGAACCTGAAATCCAAGTCATGGCAGTGAGATGCTGCTACAGCAGCTTACCTAGTGTTGGGCAGCTGGCTCACAAGGAAGGACATGCTTTGCAATGGAAACAACATTGTCTACAAAGATCAGTGCAGACCAATATTCTGAGTGTGCAACTCTAGACCTTTAGTACACCTCATTCCAACAGATGCTTACATTTTTAACCAAGGCATTCCATTATTAAATGAGAAACCTGTGGCTAACAAGAGCTAATTACATGGTATAATCTAATACAAGACTGACAATATGGTGTACCCAGGTTTTCTCCCCATCTCTACTCATAGATACAATTTACTGCCCTCATGAGATAAACTGGTATATTTTTGTCATCCCAACCAATCATATTCCAATTATAGAGACAACATCACGACTTACATCTCAATGCTGGACTGCATATTTAATACATGTGTCTTGGTGTCTCTGTCCTAATGGGACATAAGCAAATGTGCCTCCCAGTGTCACCAGGAAAGTTCTGTGCTTACCCCAAAGAAAGCATAGTCCCATAATCTGCAAATGTGTGTGTATGCATATCTAGTAGGAAAACCATCATGACTTTCCCAGTAAGATCAATACACAGAGGATAATTGATTCATGGAAAAGAAACAGGACAGGTAAGGAGAGAACTGCTGTAAAATGCAATGGTTTGCTATGTAACACTGATGCTTCACCTGCTGTCGTCAAAGGGGAAAGTTTAAGAATGAAGCATCCTTGCCTCCCCATATGGCATGAGAAAAAACAGCGTCATGGCCCACAGAAGGCAGTTGTTTTTGTGCAGGGTTCCTGTTTGTTACTCATTTCCCCTCCTGTGTCCCAACACTGCCTCTTTAAAGCTCTTCCAAGATTCCTTATAGGAGAAGGTCTGTGGCCAGCTCAGAGCTTCCTGTTGTACTCTGAGAGAGCCTTATCTCTGCAATCTTCATGCAGCCTGCAAGGAGATTTTGTGTTTGTTTGTGTTTTTACAAACCAGGCCATTTCTATGGACTAAGCAGACTCTCTGTGCTGACTGTGGTGGGGCACTTTGTCAGAAAATTCATTAAGTAGATTTCATTAAGTTTAGTTTGCAGGTTCCACATAATTCTCTGCCTCTATAATTTCTGACAAATTAACACTGCCAGGTTGTCTTATTTAAAAGTAGTTTAATAAGCTCTCAAAATGCAACAGAGAGATGCCTAGGGATCTGACAAGTGTGTCTCTCTGCCTTTCTTTGGTCTGTTTTGCCTTTTGGCAAAACAGTTCTCATCTCTGGGCCTCTACATCATACTTGTGCTCAGGAAATAAGATCTTCATTTTCTTACAGTTCTTCTCAACAACAAGGGCATAACTGCATTTCTCAGCTCCACTGAAAGTCTATGAGCATTCGAAGGTAATGTAAAAAAAGGCCTAATTTCTGAGATCCTCCTTAATTTTAAATGTCTCCTTACATGTCCTGTCTGCACTTGTGCATCTCTACATAGAAGCTGTATGAGAGTGAAGCTGTAAAAATATGACTGTATCAACAATCCTTTCTTACTAAGTTCTTCTGTGGCACTGAATAAAGATGGCTGTTTGTGTCTATTCACAGGTACAAGTATCCTTCTGTTGCAAGGCAATGATGTTACTTCTCCAGCTGCATTCCAGGCAGCTGCCAGCAACGGGATAAGAGCACTGGCTGTAGCTGCCAGAACAACTTCCATCCAGGAGAAGTCAACTTGAGCAACAACACCTGGGTCAAACTCCAGATGCTAAATTTACTGAGAATTAGGTAGCATCTCTAAGGACACCTAGGACTGGAGCCTCCAGAATGTTCCACTTACTGCAATAGCTATTGAGCATTGATATCCTGGAGCATCCAGTTTGTTAATGGCACCAAAGTGAGCTGTCTCTCAGGAAGGTCCCTGCTGGAGCAGAATTCAGAGCAGAGTCCTGAATCTCAGCTCTGCCGTGTGCCCCTTTCTCTGAGGCCATCAGACACCTTTCACCCGGTAGGAAGAGGGGTTGTATCAGCTGCTTAGACACCTCTCATGTTAATGAATATTTATGGACCTTCCCAGACAGTCTATATTAGAAAAGGATTTCTCTGCTGTTACTTAAAATAAGAACAGCAGGGGAAAACCTGATATCTTGGATCAGTTCTTCATGCAAGAGGAGCCAGGCTGAGTTGGCTTTGTTCTCCACATGAATCACACACTTGCTGTTGTGACTATATCTAGGAATGAGGTAAGGCTGCCCTGAGGCTGCTCTTTGGGGAAGAGGTACGGTGTTCCAGTGCTGCCATGGAGAAGGTGTTTTTGTATTTCTGTTCTTCTGATGAAACTGGCAGTGAAAATGTTATGGTGCACACCAGATGACAGTTTATCATATGAGATGCTGCAGCGAACAGCTTGGGCATGCTCACAGCTTTGGTATCAGCAGAGGCACTCTCATCTACATACACCAATACAAGGACTCCAGAGATGGGCAGGTAAAGAGAGGGTGGAAGTGAAGAAGTGGCAGTTTGCTCTGTGCTGGTGTGAGAAGGTGTGGATTCCAGCTTGTCCATGTGTCTGGATTCAATAAAAATTGGTGTGCTGAATGGTAGCTTTCCTTTCCCTTTGTGAGAGGAATAAAGGAGTTAGAGCAGCTTGTGACAGAGATAATGGATGAGAAGGTGAGCATTATTTCCAGGACTCAGAATTCAACAGTGACAAATCCTGCACTGTGTGACAATATGGGACCAGGGAAGGCTCCAGGTAATGTGTGGGGTGGCAAATGCTTTGTGTGTGCAAATAGAGAACAAAGAACTGTTAAAATCAGTGAAAGGAGAAGGAAATAATTTGCTGAAGGAAACTCATGAGATCCTAACTGAGGGCTTGAGAGAAAAAAAAATATGGAAGAGGCGGGAAAGGTTCTTCTGGTGCTTGGGAACAAACCAGCACAATATCATATGGTATGTCCTCAAGTCAATTCTCAAAGAGAGCAATATGTAGCTGAGAAGTGTGGTCTAGCATCCCACTTAACAAGCCAAGGGGTGATCATCATTACCAGGAATTCATTCATGAGGGCCTGAGAGGAAAACATCAGCTTTGAACAGACCTGTTCACTGAGCATGTTGACTGTTTTGACTCATAGAAAAAATACTTGTGAACTTCTAGACAGCACTGACCTTACAACATGACTTCGTGCACTGCAAGGATCCTGTTTCCAAATAGGCTCATGAAACTGGCAGACACAAATTTTACCTTTCATTTCTGAACAGTTTACTCTTCTTTTCTAATGAGGTTGTTCCAATTGTCCTCACCAGAGACCTGTCAAGCCAAATCTGGGCAGACTGACTATGGCAGTGTCAGATGAAGAAGGAGCAGGTGGCCATGCCCCTAAGCTCTTTTCTTCCCCCACTGTCACCCTTGGAGAATGGTTATCAATGCAGCAGCCTTGCTTTTGGCATCAGAAGTTAATTTCCTAGCAAATTATTGAAAATTCAAAGTCATTCCTGTTTCCCACACAGCAGCAAATAATAAACTATTAATATTATCCTGAGTTGAAGGCCTATGTGGTTTGCCAAAGCGAGATAATTATTTGGCTACTTTGAGCAGATGCCATCAGGTAGCCTTTTGTGACATTCATTTACTGCTGGGTCCCCAAAGCCTCATTACATGGTGCCCTGGGGAAGAGCTAGAAAACTCCTCTCCCTCTGCTGTCAGCGTAACACTGTATTATGTGGTGCTGAGCCATTACACGCACAGTTCTTGAGAGCATGATCATGGTTCATCCCTCTGGCCCCAGAGAGTTTGGAGATTCTGCTGATCCTTGGGGTGTTACTGGCCCTGGATGAGGGGGATATCAGTTTAGCCACTGTACCCATCTGGTGCAGAGACATCTGTATTTGATCTCATTGACTAGACTCCCTGCTAACGCCTGAAAAGATCAGGCACTTCTAATGTATGGTTCATCCCAGCCTAAAGCAGAGAGCTGGAACAGCTCAGATGATTTGTTCTCTCTGCTGATTGAAAAGATACTGTCTCTTAAATTTGGGAGATAGGTTTGCTCTGTTTAACAAAAAATTACTCTGACAAAGCACTCACCTGGGGGTCAGAATAATATTACAGTGTGACTTTTAATATAAAGTCCTGGGGGGAGGCAGATCAGCCTGAGTTGGGCCCCCTGAGTCTCAGCACAAAATGTGATGGGAGCAACATGGTTCCCAAGGGAGAGCTGCAGCACCATAGCCCCAGCAGGACCACTGCAGCACAAAAGCACCTCAATTACCACCAGCTGCCACCACCCTTACTGGGTGGGAGAAGGAAGATGTGCTGGATGAAAGAGCAAAGTAGCCCAAAAGCCAAACCACTTCTGCATACATGGGTTTGATCCCTGTATGGGCCATTCACTTAGGGGTTGGACTTGATCCTTCTGGGTCCCTTCCAGCTCAGACTATTTTGTGATTCCATAACTTCTGAATGCTTTTGGAGAGCTACCACTATCACACTGATGGATTTCCTTGGTCATCTGTAACCAATTCTTCTGCAGCCTCCAGACATTGTCTGTCTGTAACCTTTTCAGGTCTCCTTCCAAACATGAGCAACTAATCTGCTCTGGGCTAAACATGGCCCAGCCCTGTCAGCCCATGGAGGACTGAAAACTGCCAAGGAATATACCAACAAGGGAACAAAGACTGGTTCAAATGTAGGGTAAGTAAAGGCATCTCCTAGATGGGCATATGAGCACTCTCACATCACACTCCCACTCCCATTTTCTATCTGCCCAGGCTGCTCATCCCTTCATCTGAAACAGTTTTCAAAACTGCCACCTCTCCTGTGCTCTCAACTTCATGACCCCAGGCTCCTTTCACAAACAATAACCTGGTGACAAAAGGAGGAAAGTAACAAAGTTCTCCTCTTCCACTTCTGACCCACTTCAATAATTTAATAACAATCATTAATTTGAGATTTTTTTTCTTTTTTTTTTTGATTTTTTCTAATTTCCAGACCAGTTCAGAGAAGGGAGGAAGAAGTGGCAGACAGTATTTTGAACCTATCAGTCATGGTGTGAGATGAAACTGAAAAGTTTCTAAGTAACTGAAAGGTCTAAGTCCCCTTGAATGTTCTTTAGATACAAACTCCTAAATCCCAGAAGAAGTCAGAGGAAATTATAGTCTTAAATGTCTAAATTACTTGATCAGGGGATAGCAGCTGATAAGTACACTCTGATACCTTGCAAAATTTTGCCTATTTATAAATTAGCTTTTTCCCTGGCTTTCCTCAGTGCCAATTGAGTGCAAGTGTTGGCAAGATCTGCGCTAGTTTGTCTGGACTCTGAACCACTTTGCTGAATACTTAATCAAGCTGCTCGCCTCCCTTTCCCAACAGAGGCCATTTATACAGCACGAGAATCAGCTGGTCGATGAAGCAGACAAGTGGAGCAGGGGAGAGGGAGCAAGCACTTTCAATGGGATGAGAACAGAGCCACCGGCACCTCAAGAAAGTTTATCTGTCTCCAGTGCCAAGCACACACAGTGCTAATCTTTTGTTGCCATGAATATTCAAGCCCAGCTGCCAGCAACAGAGGGAGCAGCTGCAGTGGCAGAGCTGGCAGGTCCCCTCATGGTGCCCTCGCTTGCCGACCCTGGCATCTGGGTCTGTCTGGGTGTGGGGAGGGGGAGATGCTGCTTGCATTGCAGACAACAGACAACGAGCCATTCAGCAGCCCAGCCCCACTCTTCCTAAGCAGCAAGAAGTCAGGGACACGTTCACCCTGGAGAGACCAGGACTGTCCTTTCTAACATGGGTATGCCAGATGCTCCAGATGTTTGGGGTCATGTGAAGCCCTGGAGGGAAGAGGTGAGTCTGGGACAAGAGCAACAGCTGGGGCAATATAAGATTGAAGAACGTCTGCTGCTGCTTGGGGAAAATAGTGAGACAAAACCCTGCAGGCTCCCTGGAAAGCTAGACATACATAGCCCTAGGCAAATCACAAGTCTCATGGCATATTTGGCAAAGGTGCCTATTTGTTAGCCCGACAGGGGGGGTTGGTGCAATGCCATTACAAGAGCAGCACTGGTCACAGATGAGCTGGCAGGTAAATGCTGCTGCAGTGTCATGGAAGAGTTGAAGGATTTTTGTCACGTGAGGTTGGAAGCAGCAGTAGGAGGAAGCCAAGAACTCTCCTCAGATGACCAACTTGTGCTTCTCTATAATTTAGGGCAGCATTTTAGGGACAGGGCATTGTAAGAGCAAGTCTTTGCCTCAGCATACTCCATAGGGGCAGATAAATGCTCTGGTACAAGTGTCAAGACAACAGGTCAGAGCAGACATCCATGCTGCCAAGGCATCACTCTGCCCAGCACTAAAGTCATCAGAGGCTGTAATAACTCTGCCTTGGCATGGAAGATCCCTGAGACCCACTTCACTTAGATTTCCCCTGTAATGCTGTGAAATACACTAGGGAAAAAAAAGAAATGAAAACAAACAAACAAAAACCATGAAAACAAAGAACCCCCCCCCCCCCCCAAAACTGCCCAACCAACCAAAAAAACCCAAAAAGAAAATATGACTGAGGAAGGGAAGACCAAGCTTCTAGAAGCATATGAGGCTCAAATTTCTTGGCACCAAACCCAGAGTGGTCACTGTCTTAGAGCTTTGGGAGTCTGGAGATTGCTGTTGAACTTTTTGCTTCTGTGGGATGAAGAAGGTGGCTCCTGGAGCCTTTGCTGTGGTCAGCTGTCAACTACTGACATTCAGAAACACTCATTCCCATTCTTCTGAGGCTCTAATTCCCTTCAGGAAAGCAGAGCCTCAGAGCAGCAATACGTTCATATGACAATGCCATGAGCACAACATCGCACAACAACCAGAGCTGCAAATTTCCTTTACGTGCTCTCTGGCACATAACTTTCCATCAAGCACAGGCATACAGCCACAAAACAGACCAGTTATCCAGGCCTCCTTGGTACAGGACTCAGAACTGTGGAGTAGTTGATATTGCTAGAAAAACTACCAGAAACAGAGATAGACAGGTATCCTAAGAGACAGGACAGCCTTTGAAGGCTAGAGGTGGATATTGTGCAGTTAGCTGTTGATCTCCAAGAAATGGGGGACTGGAATTTTTCAGAAGAGGATCAGACCTGATGATCTGGGGGTCTGCATCCCCAGAACAATTTCTGTAGGCAGCGCATAAGGAAAAATGAGCCATAGACCTGCCTTTGAGATTGACATTTTAGAATACCACATGAACCAGAGTAAGCACTCTTAAGCAAGCAGTTTTACAGCACTGCAAAGAACACAAAGTTATCTCTTGATGATGTTGGACTTTCCAGTCCTCAATCCTGTCTCTAGCCTTCCTTTCTTAAAAAGAAAGGCTATCCTAACTGTATCTGCAAATAGGACATCTCAGACAAAGACAGGAAAGTAGGAATAAAGGCAGGAGAAATCACATCTATCAAAATGTTTAATTTCATGTTTTCTTTGCCTTTTTAATATCAATTTTTAAAAGATAAACTAAGTTGAAAAAATTAATGAAATATTTTATGTTTAAGTAGGAGCCTTAATGGTAAACAGAAATATAATAGTGCCTACTTGAATAATCTGATTTTTCCTAATTGCAGTTTTCCCAATTTTCTGGCAACACTCTTCACAGAGTAAGAGCCCAGCCACCCCACAGTCCACTTGCCTGGCACACATCCCATTCAGGTTTAGAATGGACACAGTATATACGTGCCTCATATAGATTTATGGCTATCTTTGTCCCTAGATTGATATTAAATGATAAACAGTTTGTGAAAACGAGCTTTATCCACAGCAAATCCACCTCCGCCTGCTGCTGCTTTTTCACACTAAGAGGTCAAGGGTTTAGAAACTGATTTCAGACTCCCAAGCTGTTACCGACAAAGTGCTGATATAGCAGAAGGAAGGGCCATGGTCACAAAAGGTATTTTTGTTTGCAAGAATTTAAAATCCCTTCTCATATTTGACTACTACTGTATTTCCTTCCTCCAGGTTTCACCTTGGATTGAGCTACATGCTTCTGGCCTTAGTATTATTACGTATCTTTTTCTCCAGTTTTTTTCTGGATTTGAATGCAGTGGTTTGCATGAAATTCAGTAGCAGCGATCTGTGCTCTGGGAGTCTGCATCACTTTATCCAAAGCGTTCTTGATGATCCCTGTTGCTATGAAATGCTGCTCTGCACTCTCAAACCCATCAGGTGTGCACACAGCCATGCTGCCATGCTACACAAGCACATTATAGACCAGATGAGCATAGAAAAAGGATCTGATAAAAGGAAAAAGTGGACAGAGCTGTACCTGGGCTCCCCTTGCAGCACAGTGCTCCGGACAGATTCACTCTGCTCCAGTGTCTGAGCTTGGCTCCATGACATTTATTAAGTACAAATTCATCTGGTGGAGTTGTAGACCTGATGTAAAATTACTTTGGGATAGGAGAAGGGCCAGGTGGCTCCAGAAAGATACATTCCAAAATCAGAAAGCCCCTTCAAGCTCTCATGACAAACCACTGCAAAGGGGAGAAGGGTTTGAATAGGGAGAGAGAGCAGGAGAAGCTGACAATGCCAAGAAACAGCTGAAGGGTCCTAAATATCAGATTTGAGAAAAGATGATCAAGGGAATATTTAGACTTTATTTTTGCCTATATACTACTAAAGCCATGGCTGAAATGCCACCAGGGTATACTCAGCACCAGGTGCAAAGTGTTTTAACCCCATATGAAGGAAGCTAAGGGACTCGGTGTAGCCACATCTTGTTCCCTGATGCCCAGCATCCAGAAAGGAGTCCAAATCCACAGGCTAGGGAGGCACTCTGAGTCTCCTCACAAGACTGCTCCACCTTGTAGATGTAAATGAGATCCCTCAGACTGGCTAAAGGGGACGTGTGCACTTCCCACAGAGGAATGCAGCTCAGCAGAGAAGAAGGTTTGGGCTCCCAAGGGGATGTGAAGTGAGGATCCCTCTTGCACTCCTCTTCTGGCTCAATGGGTGTTAGGTTCTTTCCCACACAGTGAAAATTTTTAATAGGAGCCATCAAAATTATCCCCCAGCATCCTGTGTCTTTTCTCAGCAAATACACAACTGGGGATGGGTTAGGTGAGCTCTGAGGAAGGCAGGTACTAAATTTTTCAGAACAACAAAAAACTTTTTCTGGACATGATGATTTCTTTTAAGGGTGGGAAAAAAAAAGGTGGATTTCAGCTAAGTGGAAGAGGAGAATAGGAATTTCTGGGATCCCAATCTGAACTCAACTTCCTGAATTCTGCCAAACAACCTGTTCAAACACCTAACTCTTTACTTAGGCCAAACAAATAATGAGTACAGTTAATCAGCTATATTTGCAATCTGGGAATAGTTTGTGCATGTGTTGTGGTGGGAGGGAGGGCATCATGCAGAGACTTGCAGATTTATCTCTGCTTGGCATACACATTTCCCTTCATTCCTCCATTTTGTCATAAGGTTAATTACACAGAATGGAAGCATCTCATTTTTTGGTGATGTGGAAATTCTCAGCTCTGCATTCCACCCTCCACTGGGGGCCAGTTCAGGCAAGGACTGCTGGGGGGAGCATATGTGCTCGCACCCATCAGCTGCTCTTGGCATCCTGGCTGGTCCCAGTAAGTGGACACAGCTGGCAGGAGCCTAGTGAAAAAGAAAGAAGAACTAATGGGAAATACATGACACACATCTTGGGAGACAAAATATCTTGTTGCAACACAAGAGAGCAATGACTTGAGGGCAATCAGTGAGAAGGGGACTGATTCAGAGGGCTTTCTTCTGCTGTGCTCAAAGGCAGGAACAAACCATACAAGCAACACTGTCCCCTCTTCTGAAATCCAGCCTGTGGTTCCCTTTACAGGGAAGCATGGGCTGCTCTCTGGAAGTCCCAGGTGGGCTGGAAGCACTCCCTCAGCACAGTGTTGTCTCCAGCCCCCTGGCCATTTAAGTTTGCTAAGCCTCCCACTGCTTCCTGCATGTCTGATATCTTCCTCTGACAGGCTAGTGTCTGGCCTCTTCTCCCTGTTTAAATACAGGCAAGATGTTTTTCTGGTAATAGTTTTGTAACAGTTTCTTAAGATATTTCCTGTTTAGTTGATTTTTTTCATTTTTTCCTCTTTACCACAAATTGGATTTCAATGCCTATATGTTCAAAGCAAGAACCTGCCCAACGCACAGGCCAAAGGGCATCTGTCTTGTTTTGCTAGGTGCCAGAAACAGCAACTGGACTCTACCCACTGCCTGGTGGGTGGCAATATTCTTCACAGTTTCTACAGCATTTCCAATTTCCAATTTTGTAGGATTCCCTCCAAGTCTGCTGTATAACACAGATGCTGCTGCAAATCACTCTGACACTGGTTTAACATCTTTAGTCTTTTGCACTAGAGTGATCCAGAGAGCAGAGGGTCTTTCTGGCAAATTTAACTGAGGCTTGGCACAGAAAACACAGAGACTTTATTTCTAGATTTTCAAATGACCCTAGGTACTTCACTCAGTAAAAGGAGATGTATAGTAAAATCTGTAATTCTTTCTGTTGCACCCCCTCATTTGGAGTCCTTCAGAAAATCTGTGCCCAAAACAACACATATGGCCAAATCCATACTATAGTTGAACCTATAACAAACCAAAAACAGCAGCATAAATTTCTAACAAAGACTCATACAAAAAATCCAGTTCTACCCAAAAAAAATGGACAGACAGAATTCCTTGAGACTTTCTACTGTCACAGGAACCGGCTGGTGCTCTGGGCTTTTGTCCTCCATGGAATATGGGACCACTGCCTTCTCAGATGCTGGGGAGGACAGGCTTTGCAAAGTGCATAAATTAGAGAAGAAGCTTGAGGATGCACCTTCTGCACTCCATGTGTCAGGCAGTAATGAATCCCACGTTCATGAGGGGACAACTCTTTCACAATCATCAGGCTGCTGTTGGGCCATGGAATATCGGCAACCACCCAACACATACTAAGACAGCTCAGAGCTGCCTGTCTCACCCAGCTCCCCTTCAGCCCCAGGAAGCTGCTGCTGCATTCTCCATGTGGACAAGCAAGCAGAGTTTGCAGTCTCCAGTTTTGCTCTCAATCCTGAACGCAGCTTGAAGCTCTGGTGGTGGTGGTTCAATGTAACTGTCTGCAGCACAGAAGAATGCTTTGGTTTCTTGACTAATGACAAAGCTTCTGTTTAGACATGAGAAAAGGATGAGGGTGCTTTGCAGGGCTGGAATGGGATATTTAAGATAGTCTTATGCCATCCCCGCCTATTGCTGTCTGCCTTACAAGTGCTTAACTGCTGATGTAGTTCTTGTAAGCTCTGTGTTGCTCAGGTCTGTGTTTTTTAACTTGTCCTATGTGTTTAGCTCCAAGGTTACTCCTTTTTCATGACAAATCCATCAATAAGAAAAATTTGGAGATATCTGTAGTATGAGGACTTGAAACTGAACTCAGCCCCAGTTCATCAAAGTACTTAAAGTGCTTTCATTGAAGTGGGGCCATAACTCACAGGATAGTAAACTGCTTCTAGACTGATCCCTGTCTCATGTATTCACATTGATACATGGCATTTAGTGCTTCAAAGATTAAAAACAAACAAACAAACAAAAAAAGTGGGACACCTAAACTAGTGATCTGTTTGGAGCCTAAAAACTAAAAAAAACCCCAAATTTCTGTTCTGTTGCTCTCCTAATAGTATAATTGTGGCCAGATGTACGGTGCCTATTTTTTCAAAGTAAACTGAATTTTAGAGGAAAAAAGCCTCATTTCGCAATGTGCTGATGCAGTACATCAAGCTGATGCCAAAGAAGATTTGGCTGACATGCAAATTTTCCAGTTCATGCATCTTATGGGTAAATTATCATATTTATTCTTCTATGCTTAGGTCAGTACTAGAAACTTTTTTAGTGGGTCACTAGAAAACTTTATAGCATGTCTGAGCAGTGATTATCTGATACACAGTGTGTCCTGCCATTCAAGAACTGCATTGCACATGTGTGTAGATACAGCTTGGTACCATGGTACTGGACATAAAGCTGTGTCCTACCCAGGCCCTCCACCTGGGAACCTCAAAGGTCCCAGCAGTGGCAGATAGATAAACAGTAGGAACGTGGCTCAGGAGGGGTGAATGAACTACAAAAGGGGCAAAAGCATTCCCTGACATTACACAGCTGCAAAAATGTGCACCTGAGCAGGCCAAACCAGGGAAGGGATGGAAGCCGCACTGGCCTTGAGCTGCAGGGGAGCTCTAATCCCAGCTGCCCCTGTGGCAGGTGACAAGTGAGGCAGAGACTGGGGTATTTTGTGTGCCTGTCAGTCATGTGCCATCGCCACAAGAGCAGATGGGGGAGGCACGGCACGCAGGGACCTGCCTGTGCGACAAGTAAATACACAGAGCTCATTCAAGGCTCTTTCCTTGAATGAGCTCGCTGGTTCACCCTCAACCCAGTCCCGTGTGTGGACAGTCGGCAAATTTGGCCTCAGGCCCAGCCTTGAGGCTGCTCTTAAAATTCAGCGTCGATGCAGCGACAGTGTCAGCTTTAGCAGTGCATGGCCCAGGAAGCAGCTCCGTGCACGTGCGCCGAGCACACCGCGGCCCCGCGCTCTGCTCCCGCGCGCGAATACACCACACCGAGATTTTCCTGAGGAAACTGCTGCTTGCTCCTCAGAGGGTTGCAATTGCAGGGCAGAAGGAGCTCAACTCTTCCCAACAAAGCAAGCTGCATGGAAGCAATGTGTTAGCTTACCCCAAACGGTGAATCACTTTGGAAAAGGCAGACCTCTTCCTGGTGTGTTTATACATATAGAGAATCTGCATAAACATGCCACATGTCTAAGCACATGGACTCAGCCATATGCACCCATGAATACACACACGCTTCCTTCCATGTGCGTGCATGTGCGTATGTATCCCTCTGCCAGCACCAGATTTCTGGCAGGAGCTCCTTCTGCCCTTGCCCCACAAACAGCAGGCACTAATTCTCCCATCTGCAGGCTTCACCCTTTCTTGCCTTGCTTTCTTGCCTGCCAGCAGACATGCCCTCTCTTTACCTAGTCAGTCTTGCAGCCTCCCCATTACTTCCTAAACTGGTGCTTTTTATCAAGCAAATTCTCTGTTGAAGCATGATGTCATCAGGGGAAGATCTTCAGGGGCCAAATGCTGCTGGGATTAAGAGAGCACAATGTGCTGAAGCCTGTCCACACCCCACATCTGACTGGCACTCCAGAGGCACAGCTGGGCACACCTGAAAACCCCAGAACCAGAGCAATGACACACCACGTGTCTCTGCCTTGGCTTATGGTGGACTGTATTGCGTACTGAGGATAAAAACACAATAGCAAGAGATCACAAACAGTTTCAAATATGCTGACTTCTCTTTTTCTTTTGTTTTCTATTTTTTTCCATAGGTTATTGTAACTCTGTAGCACAGTGATGCTTTGGCTCGAGGCCAAAGGCTGTAGTATTTTGAGGCAGCTGACTGTAAGGTTAGAAATTGGGTTAATACATTTTTAAAAACAGCTTTAATATTAGGTGGTCATCTGCTTTCCCTATTAGATCAGTCTTTTTAATCTTTAGCTATGCTATTTAGCTTTATGCTATTCATGAGATTTCACAGTTATTTGAAAAACAGATTTTGTCTCAACCCTTCTATTTATGTGTTTCTAGAGACAGCTTCAAATCTAGCCTCATCCACTGAAAAGATTAAACCTTCATAGAGAACTGCTTTAGGTTTGATTAAAGTAGAAATACAATTACACTTTCTTTTCCTGACTCCTTACAGAAGTTTTTTAAACCCATGTAACTGTTAAATTCAATCTGTGGCAAAGCTGGTGAGGATGTTTGTTCTGAATGGTTGTTCACTTTTTGTCACTATCAAATAAGAATGACAAATTTGAGACCAAGTCCTGTAATATTTGTTTTGACACCACTGCTAAATTAAAAAAGCTTGAAGAACCATCCCAATATCTCTTCAAACTACCTTTGTATAATTTTATCAGACATGCTTACCATGTCTCTTTCTAGCACCATCTCCTTAAGAAAAACAATCAGAGGCAAAGGAGGGTAAAAAGAAAAGAGTGTGTAGATGAGGAAAACTTCAATATTTTTCTCACAACAAAAACAGTTCCAAAGCTGGCCAGAATGTCTCTCTTACATGTTTTATCCTCTCCCCAGGATAGGGGACCTTCCTAGGTCGTGTCATTTTAAAAACCTGCAAGCTGGGACATCAAAGAGAGTCCAGGCATAAGAAGAAAGCAAGCATGGAGGCACTGTAAAGAATTAATACACAAAGACCTGTGGGATTAATGCCTGGAGATTTAGGTCTGTTCACAGCCACAGTGGAGACTGTGCAGACAAGGCATGAGAAAAGATTTGCCTTGAATATCAGAGTTTCCTGGTCAAGGGTTTTTTCAGCTCTGCCTTGCAAGATGGGAAGGCAAAGTCAGCACAAGCAGATCTACACTGGAACAACAGCAGAGTTACTGCCTCAACACCAGATCCCTTCCTCCCAGTCAGGGCTGTCACAAAGGCAGGTTTGGTTTGATTGGGGCAGTTTGTTTTGGTTTTGGAAGGATATGCTTTGTCCTTGAGATTTTTTTCTTGTTGGACAACCAACATTTGGGGCGATGCCATGGATTCCATCAATGCAGGAGCCTGCTGCGCCTTTTCTTTCTAGACTGAGCCCCCAGCCTGCGAGACCAGCATGGTGTCTCTTGATCCTTCCAAATGAAATTAGGAAAATGGGCTGGCTGACTTGCATCTGCCCTACACTGCACGAAACGGCATTGCAGAGAGGGCACATTTGCTAGGAGAAGTAATAAATGTAATTTCCTCCATGAATTAGCTGTGCCACACTGGCTCCAAAGGGGTCGAAGGGAGAACAAGAAAAGAGCCACTGTCTGTTAAAATACCAGCCCCTGACTTATCAAAGGAAATGGGATATCAGGTCATACTTCAAAACCCTAATGACAGCCGTTTAGGGGATTTGATCAGACCTATTTCCTTCGCTCAATTTTTACAGGGCACTGGGTACCTTAGAGTGAGCGGGGAGCCCTTTGTGCCTTTGAGGAGAAGGTGACTGAAGGATAGACCAAGGAGATGGAGGGGAGGGCAAAGCAGGGCACCGGGTTGTAACCAACTGGCTCTGTTAGTGCCTAAAGTGACCTTGTGTAGAAGCAGGAAGAATTTCAGGTCAGCAGAATGTAATTACTCTGGTTGGAAAGTTGCCAAGATACTGGCATTAACATCCCTATGCCTCTAAAAAATGCCACAGGGCCAGAACTATAGATTTCTCCATGGCTAAAAAACAGCACTGGAGAGGTAGAGGAGCCTGTAAGCTTTGTGAGCAGCTTGAATTGTTGTTTAGTGGGGGTTGCAAGAGAAGTTAGGTTTTCCAAATCTCTCTTTTAGCTTAAAAACCATGGCTAAACTAGAGTAAAATGGTGGGTATTCCTCTTCCTTTCCCCCATCCCCAACCCTTTCTTCTCTTTGAGGAATGGAAGAAGAAATTCCCATAGAACTGTAGCAAATACAACCTGGTAAAATAGCACACACAGATTATCTCTCTTCCCCCACTGTCACTGCTTTTTGCAAATCCATCAGGACAAAGTCTATAGCAGACAAAACAACACTCAATTCTAGCACTGTCCCAACACCAGCTGAAGACCTAGAACCTACAGTGCCCCCAAAAAGACAAAGGTGAAGTTCTTTTCTCTAAGCACCTCCTTCTACTTTGTGGCAGTTCAGGAAAAGCCAAATGGAGCGCCCTCCACTCGGCCAAAGGACTTTCTGTAGTACAAGAGGCAGTAACACGATTACAGTGTACTGAGTCCTGCTGAGTTTCATTGCCAGCAGAAACACTTTGTGCAACCAGGTGTGGCGGTTTCCTACACAGGTCTTCAAAATGCAGGGGCCCACATCTGGTGCCAGAGGAGAGGAAGGGACATGCTAGCACAACAGCTGTATTGGATTATATTCATAATTCTCAGAAATGTACAGAAACACTTTCCAGCATGCAAACACTTGCGTTTCAGGATTAGTCTTGAAAAGGCAGAATTGAATTCTTCCCTTTCCTGGCACTCTCCCCTTGACCCACAGGGGATCAATCAGCTTGTGAGCTACAGATGAAAATTTGCACACAATAAAGATCATTTTCAGATACAGCATTTGGCAGGGGCTCATTAGAGGAAAAAAATGGCACTGCTTTGGACAAGGAGTGGCATTAACTTTACTCCTTGCAAAAGGCAAAGAATATGAGTTACACAGAAACCAGACGTGAAGTTCTGAGAATAGGGGCCCAATAGACAAGTCTGAGTGAGTTTGAGAGCCCCATGGCATCACCACACACTGCGTGTGCAGCCATGCCACATGACAGTGTTGTGGCTATGCAGTATGGCTTCACTTTTAGATCAGAGCCAAGTCTCTTTATGTGACAGTTGTACAGAAGAGCTTGAAAAAGCAAGATGGAATGGTCACTGTCACATCTTCCATTTCAAATGTTGTTTTAAAGCCCAGACTCTGAAAGAAGACAACGACAAAATACTTGTATTTTAAAGTTAGCTTCTGTCCTCTCTGTGTAGAAAAAGGTATAAAAAATGATGCAGGTCCAAAATAGAAGAAGTAGAACTTCATTTTGTAAGTGTCAAAATTTCTTGGTCTCTTGCTCTCCAGCTGGCAAGATTGTTTGAAAGCCCTGGGAGCTTTTTCCTCAGGAGCTTACCTTACCTGCAACACCTAAACAAACATGCAGGAACACATCCTTTGATTGCTTTCCTACAATTTTTCCTCCTCTGATTATTCATATTTTATGAAAGCTAACAAGAGAGATGAATAGTCTAACTGTCCATCAAGGCTGTCTTATTCCCAGGGGAAAAATCTGCAGGTTTCCACAGTGTTGTTGCTGTTGTTTGTACATAAGTGTCATATAATAGTTAACTACTTCTGCACAGATTTTTGGTGGAAGTGCATTTGCTACTTTTTATAACAAGGAAAAACAGAAGCAGACTGCCAGAGAAACTCACATGACTGACTGCAAGTGAATCACTCAGTGCTATTTCTTGTATATGCATAAAGTTTTTCAGTCCCAGCATGCCCGGTCCTCAGAGAAGAATCTCCCCCTTACTCTATTTTGACTCATTACAATTGCATTTCTTCTGTAGCATCAGCCCAAATTGAAGCCCAAACTGTTCTGGAGCCAGAGAGAATAGTTCTACTGGACAGATTAAAAAAGGACCAAAGAAGGCAGTTATGAGATGTCTCAGATTATGCAAGGTGATGCCCTGTATAATACAGAAAACACCCCAAGAAGAGAGTAGGTGGGGGAAAAAAAAAAAAATGGCAAGCTGGAAAAAAATGACCACAAGCTTATATTTTAGGTAGGGAAAGGAAGCTCAGCTGGTGCCATTCCAGTACAGATCAACTTTGTTTCACAGTTTAAAATGTGTTGTGATTGAAATAAAGCTGTCCATACAAGCACTGCCTGCCTCAGAGGCACTCTGTAGGTCCAGGCCCTACAGGAAGTCTATTGCTGCACAGTTTTGAAGAACTGCATGTCTAATGCTGCCTACATCAGTGGTTAACTTGCTCAGAATTTTTGATGTGATGTTTATTTGTTTCCCTGACCAACAAGATAGCCTTTTTAATTGTTTCAGGGCTTGTGTGGTGGCAATTGTTTGATAATGTTCAAGCAATATATCTGCACCCTGAACCACTGCAGGTACTGCTTTTATAAATAACAACTTTCAAATACTTAAGTATGTACTAATCAAGGTGCAATACTGAACAGGTACATTGCCCCCAGATGGCAGCCTCTAAAGTTTTCCTCAGATCCTGAAGAATAAAGACATGAAGCAAGAGCAGCAAGAAATTACCTCTGACTTCTGAGGTGCTCACTGTAAGGTCACTGGATTGCAATATGATAGACCCAGTGGAACATTAGGAAAGAGTATTTTGGTTTTTAGAATGACAACAGTGTAATTTTCTGGCCTCCCCATGCATGATTGGAGGTCTCGCATTTCTGGATGATCTGGATTAGTGTAACTTTAATCTGTTGCAGCATTCATTCCATCACCAGCTCTGGCAGCCATCCAGGCAGAGGACAGAAAACCTCCACCAGCCTTTCTTTGGGAGCCTTCTTTTCCCTATCCACTTCACAGACATGGTGACAGAGCTTTTTCTGACTCAGAAATAAGCCTGTCTTATATTCCTGTTGACTCCTGAGATAGCCACACAGCTGTCTGTCACAGGCATCATTCTTCTCATTTTATCACACCATTATGTGACTCAAAGGCCATAGAGTAGGCAAGTATCAGAAGCAGGAAGATGTACTAAGTTTTTCACACCTTCGAAGAACAGCATTAAGTAGATGGTAATTTATGAACTATTTTGTGTCGTTCTGGTTTGCATCACTTTTAAGAAAAAGGTGTTGACTGCATGAAGAGTCCTTTGTGATATATTATACTATAAAAAGAGGGGAAAAAATCGTCAATACTCAGTTAAAAATAGATTCCCAAAGTTTCCTTTGGTCATCCTAGTAATTGAGAGCAGAAAACAGAGCTCTGCTGAACAAAACCTAGAATTGTGGCACTTCTCATATGTGGTGGCAGATAAAACTGTGATAGTTAAAAACAATTCCCCCATCTCTTCCTGCAGCCATCCATTGTGTCTCCCTCAAGTTGGAAGCAGTATCCTCACTGCAGGATCAGGTGGTAAAGTGGCACAGCAGCTCCTCTGCCCCCATCATGTATCAAAGTAAAGTTCACAATGTGTTTTTTTGCTATCTCCTGCTAATGACCAAGAGGTAAGGTGCTCCTCACCACCAGATCCTCTTACCTACTTAACAGAGCTGTTCAGGCTGGTTCAAGAAGAGAGGTTGTTCTCTAAGAGTGTGAGCACTGATTTTTCTCTTCTACTCAGATCTTCCCCAGCTAACACCACTGCAAAGCAACAATTTTGGGAAGGGACAGAAGAGTTGAGGATCCTAATCAGTTCAGAGATCTCAGCTTAATCTGTTGCCTATACACTACCTGCACCATCCCTACTCTGCAGCTCTTAGCACTTCTCTACAGCTTCAGAGCACTGACAGACTTATGAAATGTCCTGCCTTATGATGGTCTAACCAAGACTCAGGATGTATAGCAGAGTGGAATGCTTTGTGGGGGACCCAAAAACTTACATCACTCTGTGGCTGCAAATCTTTCTAGCTCTTATTAAAGATTAGCCTCTACAAGTATTCAGTCCTCTCTCAGAATCACCCACCACATCATGCACAAAACACAACTAGATTCACTCTAGAGCTGGGGCTGCTATGAATGAGCCCCTTTAAAGATGAATTAAAAGCTTGCCATCTGTAAATAAAGCAACCTGCACTTGTGAAGCCAGACATCTTCACCAGGAAGAAAGGCTCTCAAGTCAAAGGCAATAAAATATCTCAGTAGGACTGTTAGAGAGTTTAAATTCCCTCTTTGAAGTAGCACACAGTACTGTTGTTATGCGTGCTAATGAATAGCTCAGCTTTCTCAGACTGGTTAGTTAAGCACTACAAGGAATTAGAAATGCCTTGTGCCAGCCACTCTTCTATGAAGCCACTGGCAATGTTTTGGTAGTAGTTTGTCTCTGAAGCCTTAAAAGTGGCATTGATGAGGCTTTCCATAGAAGGAGGGAAGGAAGAAAGTGAAAGCAGGTGTACTGGATAAATAATAAAAACCCTGTAATTTATTTCCAAAAAGTCCCAAGCAACAATTTCAGCAACAGCAAACACAGCAGCACTCTGGACAAGTGAATGCAGATAAGGATGAGACAGAGACATGTAGAAAGGTGAGTTCCTTTTTCTCCAATCCCTCTTACTCCTTTTGATTATGTTTGTTTGAAAAAAGACTAAGTGCAGAGGAAGCAGTTAGGTAAATCAGTAACAAATCAACTGCTTTTGAACAGGAAACTCTGCACCTCTCTGCTGTCTGAAAAAATAATGCACAGGACATCTTTCACAGGAGATGCACAGTATTACTGGGTGGACCAAAGCCAGGAGTTAAAGCCAGGTTTGCAGCAGATAGAAGATAACTGTGGTAAGCTATTAACAGCAGTTCAGTGGCTTCTAAGCTTGCCTTCACTTTTGCCATCAGGAAAGGTCCTGGATACTACTTCACTGATCATAACTGCCTTAAGCAAAATAGCCTCATTTTTTGTGCATCTGTTTCACCTGCTAAAGAGAAGTGGTTTTGGTCTTGTATAGGCTTGAAGTGACAGCAGCCTTGAGAATACTTTCAAGGAAACGTATGGGGAGGGATGCTCATAAAAACATTAAAGCCTGTCTGCTTTTATTTCTGTACTCCAGATGCACTTCTATTTGTCCCCTAAAAAACCCTCCCTCTCCATTCTTTGACTTGAAAGGTTTATGTAGAAGTTCCAGTACCTCTGTGAATCATTGTAACTAGTGTGACAGCCTCAATCTACACATGGTCCGTGGGAATTCAGCAGCAGAAGCAGTCCTGCTCAACCACCCTCAGAAGGAAGCAAGCTCAGCAGCATTACCTTCTGCCAGCAGTCAAGTAACTCAGCTCTACCAGCTAACAAATGCAGCTGTCTTTTGCAAAGATTAACGGGATGGGGGGAAATGGGCACAGTCCAGGCTCCATCTCTTCTCCTGGAAAACCCCCCTTCCCTACATGCAGATACCCATATCCTTGTTCTTTAAAGAACAAGGGCCACTTCCCCAGTCTCTGCTGCTTGCCAGAGCTCTGCCCATTACCAGCAGCCTGTGCTGTTGCCATGTCCCAAGTGGCCTGTGCAGACCCAAGGAAGCAGTCCTGCCACAGTGTGCCTCTGTTTCTCAGGGCAGAGAATCACTAACCCTGCAACAATACTGCACCTTAAAGTCTGCCCACTACTCTTCCATCAGCTAACACCAGGCAGGTCCCTGGGTACCAGCAAAGAAAGAAGCATTAACACACAGTGCTCTTAGGAAGAAACATAAAAACCAAAAACAACTCCCCTCCACCCCCCACACACTTGTTTTTACTTACACTCTGATCAGTTCCAAGAAGTCTGTTTTTCACCCAGCATGCTGCTGTCAGGATACACACAGTCTCGCAGTTGACTCCCATTTGTCATGATTATTGTTTCCACCAAGAGAGCTCCTGCCTTAGGAATACACATTATCTTTACGTATCCAAACTCTCAGCAGCCTGAGATACAGTAAACTAAATAGCTCTCTATCGCCAAGAGAGGAAAGTCCTTCTTCCTTTTCTCACCCCTTCCCTCCCTACACATACCTTGTCAGATCTTACTGCCCATTGGTGTCATCCACAAGCCAGAAGAAACAAATGCTAGCTCAGATGTACATGAAATCTCTGCCTCAGGCTTTTCTCTCTCCCTGCTGGGTTTCTGGGCAAGACCCAACTTAATCAGGGGTCACCTGTTCAACCGAATGGCTAAAAGCTCCATCTTTCTTCACAAAGATCACTCTCTCTCTAACACAGGACATGGTTCAGCCATTCTCTTTTCAGAAAATAAATAGAACATGTTAATAAGCGTCCTGCAGGCATCTACAAGGATAGCCTGCAGTGGTGCTAAATTAGGACAGTCATAGATAGTCTCTGAAATATACAAGGATCTTGGTTTTTTCCCCTCGCAGTAACTGTTGTGACTAGTTTTCACTAACAATTGCAGAAGTCAAGTTAAAGAAGATGGCTGTTCCATGAATTAGCATTTGAATTCTCATGTGTCTAATAAGCTCCAACATCAGAAGTTTTTCCTCTGGACACAGCCTCCCTGTTTTTCTTTCATACAGATTCTTTAGTATCTCAAATTTTGAGCATACACCATGGGTGTTGTTTATATAGCCACTCCCCATCACCTATTTTCAGGAAACTTACAGTAAGTCAGTAACTTTAAATGTGTGTGTCAAATAAAATTGCATTTGGCAAATAAATTCAGAAATCACAGTGGAAGAAACACAGATTAAAAAAAATGGTATAACAAATGTGCATGAGCTCAGATGCCCAGGCATTGTTTCCTTAGAAACCAGGCTAAGGACAGGAAAATCCTGTAACCAACAGCAATATCTGTAGCAGGACCTCAAAACTTAACAGTAAAGCCTTGTCCTTTAGAGTATGAGCTCAAAACAAAAAATCCTCCCTCTCCTCCAGGTTATGCACCTGCAACACATGGACAGGAGTAGATAGTGACTGCCTTGTAAAGTTCAGATGCTAAAATTATTAGTGACAAGTGATACAGCTGAGAATGTGATAAATAGCATCCTTGCAGAGAACTGGCAGGAGGCTGCTGCATTATCAGCACCCATAGTAAACAGAAAGGCTTATCAGGGAAAACATCTGCACTTACTATTCTATGGAATCAAGTCTGAATTTCAAAAATCACCATCTAGATCTTAAACAAAGGAAGGGATTTCGCAAAGTAAAGGTTTGATAGAAACTTGTCTGCTGTGTCTTCCAGTCCACATGGGGGATAAATGGAGAACATGCATTAGCACCCATGTGTGTAAGGATATTTTTTGAGAAAAGTTCTTCAATCCAAATCTTTTGCCAAAAGTCACAGTAAATGGCACCAAAATGATTTTTGTGTGAGTGTTACAGGGCTTGTTTCAGATAGGGACAGTTAGTAATAGAAAGAGTCTAAGTACCATATAGATTTCAAACAGTGAAAATCTGTACTACAGGTCTTGTGCAGCATAGGAAACCGGTGTTACAAGATCTATAACTCCAGTAACACTGCTCTACAGCATGCCAGAGAAGACTTCTTCCTGCAAGGACTCTGGAAGGGCTTGGATGTAGACTTGTATGGGGCTGTCCCAATGTGCAAAGCAGCAGAATTTGGCTGAAGGACTCCAAAACACGTGGAAGTGGGAAGTAATTTTTTTCAGACTACATATTAGACAGTGCAAAGGTGATGCTGGTCCAAGGGAGACGAGGATCTTCCTGCCTTGTGGTAGAAGTGGGGGAAATTGTCTCAGAAAACAGAAAAAGGAAAGTATTTCTGACCACACTGGTTAGTTAGAGGTCTTGATCACAAGAGGACTGAATGTTCATTCCTAGCACTCTGGGTGCAGCCTCTGACTCTGGCTGAAATCTCAATCTGTGTGGTGGAGAGTGTGTGTATCTCCAGAAATCTTAACAGGAGCTCAAAAAAAATGGTTCCTCCCTTACTATTTCTTTAACTCAAGAGAAGGTGCCTGGTTGTCCGACAGTGCAATCTTTGAGCCAGTGGAAACAGAAAAAACCCATGAAACCTGTTCACAAGCTGATTATTATGCAGATCAGCAATCGTTATCCTTTCTCTCATTACCTCAAATGCTTTCTGCCATCTGTTGGTAACAAACCTGCATCTGGCAGATTACCAGAGGAGCCCTAATCAATGGGTAATTGGGGTAGAGGA
The DNA here is from genome assembly GCA_013400515.1 of Erpornis zantholeuca. NCBI lineage: Eukaryota > Metazoa > Chordata > Aves > Passeriformes > Timaliidae > Erpornis > Erpornis zantholeuca. Next base: position 258,818 of record VZTN01006389.1, read on the forward strand.
TTGTGTGGACAATCCTGGCAATGAAAGCACAGAAAAACTTACAGTGGGTGAAGAAAGTTTGCCCGACACAAGTGTGACATCCTATACCCAGCATTTCTCTACCATTCTGACATAATTCCTTCTAGGTGGGAAGTATATGGAGGGGTTAGACAGAGATTTGTCACAGGCAGTGGGATGAATTATACCAGCCTCTGTAACAATACCTCAAGCAAAAGGTTAATTTCTGACAGATTATGCCAGCAAGTGCTGCCAGAAGAGGCACAAGCAGAGCAAGCACAAACATGCATGAGTTTGCATTTCCACAGTTGCCTTTTAGAACCATCTGTTAATGAGACACAGAGGATGCTATGGACTCATTCAAGTAATGGCTCCTAATCTAGTCTCTAAGTGCCTTCTGATAAGAAATGCTCAAAATACGTCCACTGCAGGTTTTCCTTTTCCAGCCAAGCATTCAGGGTTCTGCTCCATTCCACGTAGTCACAAGTCTTGATTACAGCAGCTCAGATCTAATATTCACATTATTCCTCTGGCTTCCAAAGGAAACAAAGCTTCTAAAATCATATTTATGGTGCTGAACTCCCAACAGACAGATACTGACAGATTTCAACTGAAATTTCAGAATGAGGCAGAGTTCCCGGATTCCTACCATTTTTTGAAGGAAATGGCATCTGAGTGGAACAGAGAAACCCAGCCAGAATAACCAGCAAGGGAAAGAAAAAGGGAATTTGCTGCTCTGAATTCCCATTGTCAGCTGGCTGGTCTGTCAGCAAATGCTTTGAGCTACTCTGCACATGTGGAGCTGTCATGTACCTCTGCTGATGTCCTTCTCTACCATGAGCACCTGGAAGTAAGATGAAACTTGAAGTGGCAATTGTTAAGATTTTTGTAAGAATCAGATTTTATTGATTCACCTTTCATAGAATAGATCAAAACAAAACAAGTACTGTACTGTTTGAAAGTTCCACACTTCTGCCACTCTACAGATCAAGAGGAAATTATCAACCAGAAAAATGTTCAGGGCATTTGACTTTCTCTCTCTCTCTCTAACCACATTGTAATGGTGCTTGAGATGTCAAGATATCTGAGTTTAATAATGACACAATAAATCAACAAGGCTGAGTAATCTCCCAAAACTAGATCTAAGGGTGTGAAAAAGGCAGTACTTTTTTTCCTCAGTGCCTTGCAAGCCAGTGCTGTGCTATGCCTGTTTGCACTGGCCCTGGCAGCTGGGAAGGTACATACATAACATCCCCTGCCCAGACACCACCCTAGGAGGGTTGCATTCATTGGCGCATGGAAGAAATAAGGATTTCTTGTAGTAAGAAAGTGGCCCAAAGAAAAGAAGGAAGTAGAAATCCCTATAAATATCCAAATGCTGCCAATGCCCACGCATGCTGGGCTGGGATCCAAAGTAACTGTTTTGGGGTGATAAGAATCCATATTAGGCACCTGAACATGGGAGAGGAACACCAAGACCCAAACTAAGATGTTAGTAAGACTGTGACCAAAAACCAACACCCTCAAGTGATCTAATATCCAGGCTGGGGTGACTAAAATGTGAGAATGTGAATTTTTACCATTCAAAGGGATTAACAGGAGAGATAGGAATGCAAGTGAAAGTTGGTTTTAGAAGCATGTTCCCAAGAGATACAGATCTTATTTCCTTCCTGCTATTAAAGGAAAAGGGACTTTACTATGTACTGGACTACATAAGGGCAGAGAACAACACCCCCATTTATTCAAATCCAACAACTTTGCTTTTTTTTTTTTTAATTCAGTGTTTCAGGGACATTACTGCAATCTCCATCTAACAGCTGCAGTCTGCAACATGTTGCATTTACGTCCCCACTCAGTGGGCATCTGAATACAATAACTTCTCATAGGCTACCAACTTGGACTGCTACCAAACCCCAAGAGTTTTGTACAGCTTGTGACCCAAATTAGCCAACTTAAAACTTTCAGAGAGGGAACAGAAATAAAGCTGGCAGAGAGAGATTTACCACACTGCTTTTTTGGGGGGTTGTTTTTGTTTTGAAATAGAGATATTGTGTGACCCACCTTGAAACGGGGAAGATCAACTCAGTCACTTCTCTGCAAGATCAGATACCTGTTTGTGAATAGAAGGAATAGTTTCTCCAGCCTCTTGAGCCTCCCATACTCACTAATGGCATTAGTCAGAAAGATGAAGGCATAGTGAAGAGCCAAATCCTCTTCACATATCATTTGTGGCACTGAAAAAGCAGTGAAGAAAGACCAAAAAATCCAGGCTCAATTCTTCAATGTGACTATGCTATTGTGGGCAATCTCTGTAGATTTCAATATCAAGCTTTGCTAAAACTGCAGTCCTATTGCTTTGCTACTGAGACATCTCAGCACAGCTACACTGGACAAGGGAGAGGTGGTATTAGTTCAGACATGACACTGAATTGTCCTGCTGACACCCAGGAGTGACTCAGGTGTGCAAGCATCCAAGAGCATTTTAAAGATCCTGAGTATTTTCATGTACACACAGTATCGTTTAGGAAATAAAAGCACATAAAAGCCAGGTATGATACTCAGCAGCTTTTAGTAGAGCTGTTTATACACCAGTAACCCTCTTGAATCCAAAGTATGCTCTCTCCTACTCTCTAACTCTTCATTCCACTAATATAGGAGGCTTGTAGGTCATCCTCTGTGTCTGCTGCAAATGATAAAATCTTTTCCTTCACAAACTTGTGATGCTGCTGTCTATGACTCAGAGAAAAGTAGTACACTCTTCAGGAAAGAGAGACTGGCCAGAAGCAAGAATTTTCACAGCCTGTAGTAATTCTACTGTATTGGAATAAAGACTGAAATACATTCATCACACTACCCTGCACAGCTTTGGTCAGCATCCCATGTTTCATCCTTCTGAAATCTGAAACCCAGTGGGCCTCTTGTTACCATCTCCACATAATTCTCTTCCTTTCTTCCTTAGTTTTCAAGCTTAGTGGCAGGGAGCTTCACCACTCCCCCCATATTAACCCTTCCCCTATTTATGTCAGAATCAAACAGTTCTTTGTTAAATCAGTGAGCAAAGAAGGTGAAAGAATTAAGTGAGACAAAGGTGGCTGTTAAGATGGTGCCTGTCCCAGGGATAGAAGAATCAATAAAAATGATTTTTAGGCATCACTCTTGACTCAGGGTCTCAAACGAACGTAGTCAGATCCACAAGTGTCCTAACTTCTGAAGAACAGGATAAGAGAGCACTTTGAACTTCAGCCCAAGGCCCTACCTACAGATTTTTGTTGACCTACACAGAGCATTCAGCCTTGCTCTGACCTACATTATGCAAATGTGCTGAAGGACTCACAGCAATATCTATGTTGTGTGCAGAAATTCTTCCTATTTCCTCATTTTAACATAAAGTTCTCAACTTATTCATTTCATTCAGATCATAACCCAGGGCAGGACAAGATGCCTGGCAGGCAAATAATCCACACCTTTACCTTTGGTTCAGGTGCTGCAGCATCAAGCAAGCTACTCACTGCAACTCAATGCTGCTAAAACACCATACTGAACCATTCAATTCCATGAAGTTACCACTTTCCAGGTAACCTCTCCATAAGGGTACAAGGGCTGTTCAAGGTTCTTCTGAAAACTCTCTTCTGTGTCTGTAACCATGCTGCAGAGAAAAACAGCTTTAAGAGAGAAAACTCTGATTCTGCACCAGCAGCAAAGAAACTACTGCCAGAGTCTAAGCTTGCTGCCTGCTGAACACTGCTACACGTTGTTCCACTTCACAGTCTCCTAGGACTGGCTGTATGTACTGATACTAGGTATATCCAGGATCACAAGACATTTCTCAATCAACAGCCAACAACAAATTTAAGAAGATGCTACTTATAAACAGAAAAGTCCACATTAATTGATTTGCATCCACTCAAGTTCACAGACGATGACAATTCTGTTCCCCCTCCATTAGATGTTTCCTGTACTAAAATATTTTCTCTGTTTTGGAAACCCTACCACTACAAGTCCTTGAAGCATATATTGAGGATTACCATAAGCAACCCATCAGAAGAACGTAGAAAGATGACATGGTCCTAAGTTGTTCCAATCAGGCAAGTGTTTGAAACACACTGCAGAACATAAGGAAGTGCTTTTCTCCCAAAAAGGCTGCTCAGCAGAATGTACCACTGCAACACAAATGCAGATGTCACTCTGAGACAGTCATGCTGTGACACACAGGCAAGTGTTCAACAAAGAACTGGAGCATCTAGCAGCATAAGCCTCAAGTCTCTGTTTCCTCCTCACCCAACCACTGTTCAATTCTCTCAAACAATATCAGCTGATCTAAGTCTTCAGTTCTGTTATCAAGGATGGCAAGGTATTGTTCAGCTTCATGTGGAATATTTTATTTAGATCAATTATACTGTTATCTTGATAGCTACTATGAGAAAAATTGGACAACAGGTATTTTGCTAAAACCATGCTAATTAGTCAAAGACCAACAATTTTTTACCACCCATGCCTTCCCAGGCTCTTACCAGAGCATAAGTGTCTGGTTCACATAGTGAAAAACATGAAACAGCCACCAAACACACCCAGGGCAGCTGCTAGTAATTGTCATGTAGAGTCTCTAGAAAAAAGCCCTCAAAAAGTAATCCATCAGCCTTTGTGCTCCTCTTTGTGACATTCCTCAGAACCACACTGTGTACCTCACTTTAAAAGAGAATTTGCAGATAGAAACAACTTTCTTATGAACCCAGTTCCACAGTAATAATTTGTTTACTAGAAAATCTATTCAGCATGTACACACGAGGAGATGAAAAAAGACTGTTCAATAACTAACTGGAAAACACAGCTGTCTGCTCAAGCAGAGTCCAGCAGCCTCCAAGTCCACGCTGTGTTCTGAAGATCATGCCCCATGCTAAGTGACCAGCAGTTGGATTTAAATTGCAGGAAGTAGGGAATATCTGGTTTTGGATACCAAACCAGTTGTTCAACCCTTTTCCTACTAGCCATCATCTACAATGAATCATTCAGTATGGATCATGAAATGAGGGGTAGGCTATAGTTCAGCTTCTCTGGGACACTTTCACTGTAATAAAACTCTACTAAAAACTGAAATTCTCAGTTCAGATGAAGCAAACAAACCATGTGTTAAACAAACAAAAGGCTGTATCTAATCCCTTTCTGAAACAACAGCCCAGAGCCAACACAGCAGCACAGCAGGAATATATGAACTCCTGCAAAGTAGGGAAATAGCACAATTACTACCTGTCACATTATCAGGTACAGCCTGGATGCCCCTTTATAAAGCAAGGGTATTTATGTGGTGCTAGGAAGCATATGATGGAAATCTGTGTGCA
>VZTN01006389.1:264174-374560 GCA_013400515.1 Erpornis zantholeuca
TGTGCAGACAGCCTGATATCCTACAGACACATCAGTTGTGCTTATTCCCACACCAACCAAGATCTGCAGCTCAAGTGTTGAATAAAAACAGCTCTCCCATCACCACAGGGGCCCAGAAGCACTGCAGCAAGTCTGAACCCAATACAGATGTGCTGCAAGTTGGAAACTCCTCTGCTGAGCCACTCCACCATGGATGGAGCGTGTGTAGGATCAGTTATAGATGTACTTGTAACCTCAGAGTGCTCCTGTAGCTGCCCTGTTTCTAAGCAACCATTCCTACTCAAACAAGCTGCCTCCAATACCTCTGGCCATGACAGAGAGGAAATGCCTGAGCCCCTTCTTCTCCCCAGCCCAACAAGTTTCAACGAGTAGATCTAACAAGTTTGTCTAATCTTTTTTCCCCTCCTTTCACCTGAAAGCAGCTGCAGGCCAGGTTGCTTTGAAATTCATACCCTAAATAAGTAGCTTGATGCCTCTTCATGAGATCTGGGAGTGAAAAACCCGAACAGTGAGTTGAGGGGGAAGTATCACAAGTCTCCAAAGTCACAGTATTACCATGAAATGCAAATCCCAAAGGGTTCAGAAGGGGTAAAGTCAGGACTGGGCATAATCAGAGATAGCAGAGAGTTTAGGAGCTGAACCCATATATAATTCATAGTGAATTTAAGGAATGCCTGTAATGTTCCTCTTTCAAGCCCTAAGCTCTTCAATTTTAACAAAGTCCTTGTTTCAAATGGATTTTTTTTCTTTAGAACCTCAGCATGAGAAGTACAGATCAATCAATATCACAGTTTCACTGGAGCAGCTTCCCTGAAGTCAGATACACGAAGTTTGGCCAAATTATTTTACAGAAACCACTATTCCCTTTCCCTTCTAGGGCATCACTTCCTTCATGTACAAAACCAACAGAAGAGCCTGGACAGCCCCTATTTTGCAGATGCCATAAGATTCTCTCATAAACACTACACATACCACAGTGAATCACATTGTACTCCATCTATTCTGGAGGAAAAGACTTAATCCATCTCAATAGTAACAACTTAAAATTCAAAAATACCGCAAGTCTTGTACATTTCAAACCTCAAATTTCAGCTCAGCACACTTACTGCAAGGAGGAAGTCTAGTTTTAGTCTGTCTTCCCACAGCTCAGCAAGGAACATACTTCCCATGAAATCCCACTAGAAACTAAGAATTTGCACTTGTAAACATAGACAATCTCTATGTTGGCATTGACAGGGCAGGGGTGAACGGGAACTACCCATTCCAAGAAATACATGCTAATACATGACTACAGTCTGAGTCAAATTACATCTTATCTTGATGGAGTACAAGATGTACCTACTCCCACTTGCTGGTTTATTGGGATTGTGATGCCACAACTCAAAAGGAAAAAGCAAACATACTAGCTTATCTGTTTATGCAAGTCATGCTTTTAACAAGACACACTAAATGTGAACTCAGGTAACTAAGGAGCTGGCTTACATTCTGTGTGTCTGCTCTTAGGAAAGTGTGAAGAGGAAGCAAGCAAAAATGACCAGACCCAAGGTCACCAGATACTGCAACTCCAAACCCAGGGACGATCTCTCTATAGTTTACTAAATCAACCAGGTCTGTAGGGAACTTGAAATTCAATACAATTAAACAAAAGAGGCTGCACTTCAAACACCATGTTCAGTTTTAGGTCTCTCACTACAAGAAAGATATTGAGGTGCTGGAGCACCAAGAGGTGTCCAAAGAGGAACAAGAGTCTGGAACAGAAGTCTTATGAGGAGTGCCTGAGGGAACTGGGGTTGTTTAGCCTGGAAAAAATGAGGCTCAGGGGGAATCTTATTGTTTTTTACAGCTACCTGAAAGAAGGTTGTAGGTAGGGACCAGTTAGTCTCTTCTCCCAGGCATTAAGCAACAGGATGAGACAAAATGACCTCTAAGTTGTGCCAGGGGAGATTCAGATTGGAGATTATGAAACGTTTCTTCACTGAGAAGGTGGTCAGGCATTGGAACAGGCTATCCAGGGAAGTGATGGAATCACAATGGCTTAGTGGTAGATTTGGCTATGCTGCGTTAGTGGTTGGACTCAAGGGTCTTTTCCAACTTAAATGATTCTACAATTCTATGCTACTCATTTATTAAGAGAGTAAATCCAGCTTTTGATGTTCAAAACATGAAAATCAGTGAACTGAAATTGCCATTTAGTTAAAGACAATTTTTTTAGCTTTACCTCCAATGGCTAGCTTACAGGTCTGTCTCCAAACACCCTGCACTCCCTCCCAAAGGCACTGCGATCTTGCTGTGCTGCTTCAGTTCCTCGCTTTTGTGCCATTCTTTTTTCTGCTACAGAACACCTTTAGCTGTCTGCAGCAAACCTCAATATTTAAATGGACAGCAATGACATCTAGCGGCCTGTTAAGAACTTGCCTTTCTAAATTCCCAGCCCAGGCATTCATTTTCAGAAAGGAGACAGAACCCACCGCTTTCAGCATTTCACTCAGCTGCTGCAAACTACAGGAAGTGCACCCAAAATTCCCCACAAACTCTTTAAAAAAACACACACCACTGTCTTCCCCCAACTCAGAGCATTTCCCCCCTGTCCCTTGCTCAAAGCCTAGGAGAGGGCATGTAGTAGGCCCAAGTTTGCCTTAGGCCTTGCCTGCACAACTGAATTTCTTCAGTGTAGATGTAGCTACAGATATTTATTCTGGGCACACAGGGCAGGGGCTCCCACCCACCCTTTTGGTTATGCTGTTCTTCAGCTGTACTAGGCTAAGTGGTAGGAGTTATTCACACAGGCAAGGACAAGACCCAAGGCCACATCATTTTTAACAGCTGGTACAGTTCATTCATAGCTAAAAAAGCATACAAAGGACTGAAAGTTCTAAAATGTAACTGTGTTGAAATTACAAGGAGAAAAGATAAAAATGCTATTCTGAATGCAGGGAGGAAGAGATTTTGCAGATTAGATTTATGGGAGAACAGTAAGCAGTTCACCTCCCTCCACCACCACAAACCCACCCCATCCCCCAAGAAAAAATAAACCCTCTTACCTTTGTCACTGAATGATGTTCCAAAATTGCCAAGAAGCACAGGTAAGTGGTTACCAAAACTTTTGAAGCATGTGACAATGTAAAGGAAGTTTGAAATATACCTTTATGTAGCTTCCTGTATTACTGGCACTAGTCATTCAGTCACTGCTGCAGTCTTTCCCAGCAGTAACGCTCTCTATAACCTTGACAACAAATCACTTAAATGATTTTTCAGTTAACAATGGTAAGGAAGCACGAGATTTGTGGTACATGTATCTGGTGCACACACCTACAGCCCTCAGAGAATACTGCACACTAGTCATTAAAAAAATACCTAGTTCTAGTCTTGTTAACTGAGAACTATTAATACCCATGACTGGAATCAGAGGTACCTTTCCCCACCACCCCATCTCAGACAAAGACTAGAGAGTTTTTATTTACTTGCTATGCCTCACTTCCCACAGCTTCTTCCAATATTATGGACAATCAGATCACTCTGCAATGGTCTAAATAGTGGTGTGATTTCTATAGCACAAACAGGAAAAGAATGGAAGACTATAGTAATTCTAATATACCAGGAAAGCATCCTGTAAAAGTCCAAAAGAAATGGAACAAGTATTAAGAACATCTCAAAATAATTTGAAATTACCCCTGCATCATAATGACCTGATACTCATGTTCTGCCAACGGGCAGATAAACAGCCACTTATCTTTTGCCAGAAACTGGTTTGGGTAAGAAGCTACTGTTGCACTACAAGGACATATACAACCTTAAATATCACACTGCTTACAGGAAAAGATGATGATTCACAGGAGTGGCCAGTTATAACAGGTTTAATGGTAAACTTCAAAAGATATCACATTTAGTTTTCATCACAAATTCTTCTGCCAGACCCACTGACTTATTCAAAGCAAAAGGCTATCCAGAGCCAAAGAAAACTGCAGCACACAGGTTTTCTGAACCGCTGCTTAATGGAACCACTGCAACATTGCTCTCTGACAAGCCAGCAAACACACGCCACCAGGTGGTAACAAGACTGCCTATGCCAAGGCTCCAACAAAGAAGAGAGGATTTTTAAACCTCAGGTTTCATATTTTAAACCTACTTTCATATCTGTTTTTTAATACTCATGTAATTAAACATTACACAGATAAAATTCATTCATTCCAGGCTGACACTCCCAACAAAAGCTTAGATGTTCTTCTAAAGTTCTGAACTCAGAATTCTTAGGTCAGATCCTTGAGGAAACCAATTCATATTCTCCTACAATAACATGAAGACCCATTTCTACAACCCTACAAACAGGCTAAGTGGTTAGGTGATTGAGAGAGGTACTCAAAAAAAGCACATATATTCATGTGAAAGAGCTGAGAAGGTTTTTCAGAAGGCAGTATTTTCTATTGCCTTAATTACAATAATTGTCTTTTTTCTTTTAGAACATTCAATTCTTCTGTCAATTACCACCTTTGTCCCAAAAAAGCAAAACTTAATTAAAACTTAATTTTCTTAAAATAAAACAAGGAACCCTTGCCAAACTACTAATGAATTTTTTTTTCTTCTCTCACTCACAACGAAGTGATTCCTACCTTCTGGGAAAAATTTTCCAAGTTGGAGCACTAGATAGAAGCATTGATTTGCAGCCATCTCCAAAACGTGGAAGGCATAAGACTGTTTAGGCACAAGGTACTAGCTTCAAAGGGCAAAGCAAATTTCACACCAACAGAACTTTTTTGTAGACTACCCCTGAGCAAACCTCTGACTAGATCTTGAGTCTAATGCTTAGGTGCAGCTTGGAGAACCATACCAAGACATACAGATTGTGTTCTTGCTTGCAGAGTATCAGTTGAAACCTTACTATTACATATATCAATTTTGGTTTGGGGTGAAGACAAAACCAAGACCCACTACACCAAGGCAGTCATAGTAGAAACAGGATGGAGAGAGGAAGGAAGGTGTGAACAGGCATTTCAAGAAACAGTACCTCCAGAAAATGCAAATGTTTGTGGTCTTGCACATAAAGCTTGTGAGAAAGAGAATTACACATGTTGAATTGCAGGCAAATTACTTTAGTGTACTATGAGACACTACTGCTTGAAAATTATACACATTCTTGTATCATATTGTGCAGAAACATGTATTTGTGTAGCATGATGTTTACAAAAGATATATATGTATTTAAGAGCTTCTGTCCTTTCATGTTCTTTGTCAGTATGTGGTTATAGACTCTCAACAAAAAGGAAACAGAGGACAATTCTAGCTTTGAAAGCTATGAATGAAGACTACACTGCTTAGTGTCCTTCACTACCTTTCTCTTTCAGCTTGTCTTCACCAAAACAAATACCACACAACAGGGCAGATAAATCACAAGCTGTCCCCAATTCCTTCTGGACACCAAAGCACTCCATATAGCTTCACACTGAGAACCTCAGAAGAACTGCAAGCAGAAACATCTTTTAAATATTTCAGTAGGTTAGCTGTAAGTATTGTTAAAGTTCTTAGACAGCCATAGCTATATCTCCCCAGATCTCAAGACTAGTTCTCCCTAACCCTGGTAAAAAGACTGCACTACCCTTTGCTTAGAGCTGCACAGAAATCACTGTGTTCCTGCTCCTGGAGGTTATAGTCCCACCACAGAAGCTTCACAATTTGTTTGACAATTGAAGGTTTGGAAAACTACAGCCAGCTTTGCATCTCCTCTTCATACTTTTGGGGATCAATAAAAGGCTTGTCAATGGACCGGATCATCAGCTCACCACAGTACACACATTCGGCTGCCACAATATCATCAATGTCAGCTTTGATCTGTTCCCGGCTCTGCTGCCCCTTCCCCAAGCTAATGGTATCTGCATCCTTGGGACGACGGTGGCTCTTGGATGGCTGGCTGGTAGCTGCCAGCTTCTTCTGAAGATCTTCAAGTTTTGCCTGCTTATAGGCTGGAAGGTTTGGCAAAACTGCTTGGAGGAGACAGTCATAGTGAAACATGTGACCACAGAGGAAAAGGTAAAAAGGGCGGTTTAAAAGTGGAAAGTCACAAGCAGCACATTTTTCCTGAGGCTCCACAGAGCCATACTTATTTCTCATTTCCTGGATGTCCTCTCGGATCCTCTTGGCACTCTGCGTGGCTTCCTCCATCTCCCTTTTCAGCTCCTCAATGTGCTTGTTATAGTCCTCCAGGGAGTTACAGATTGCCTCCTTAAAATGGTCAATAGTGACAAAGTCTGGAAAGAATGGTAGGACATCTTCAATCTTCAGCAGAGCACAGCTGGAGAGGCAGGCCATTGCCTTCTTGACATCCTTCTCCTCCTGAACAACGTGGCGAGCAATCTTTAACCACAGCTTCTTCCGGAGTTCCTCATCATCTTCAGGAAGATCTGCACAGGACTTGGCAAGATCAACATCCACCTAGAAGTTGGACAGACAAGGAAACAGAGTTAAGTTTCCCTCTTTTTTCATCCATCATTCAACTTCAAAGCCTGCTGTCCATTTTAAAAAGCATTTAGAAAACTTCTATTGCTATCTCATTGGCTAGGACTGCACTACTGGCTCCTTGTTTCCATGTCAAACACCTCTCCTTTCCCCCAGTATCCCTCATTGAAGATTAGCTTGCTACCCAATAGAGAACAAAGGCCAGCACGATAAGGGCAAATTCATGTTCTAGTATTTTTACTGGCCACACATTTCAGCAAAGACATAGGAATTCCAATAGGAAAAAAAAAAATCCAACATCTCCCTGAAGACCAGACAAAGCTGACAAAGGCTTCTGTGATAATTACCAAAGCTAGGAATAGGAAGTAATTAGAATCCTTAACAATAGCTATACAAATCTTGCATAAATGCAGATATGCTAAAGGTATTTTATGTCAGAGACCGAGCTTGAGACAGACAGTACGCCCTCTTGTACTTTCCATGGCCCTACCCTCAGTTATGGCTTGTCAGTCAGCTGCCTACTTGAAGCAGTTGTGAAAGCACACAAGAGTGCTAATAGAGCCAGGTCCTTCTTCCAAGCCTCAGTGGCACAGCTTTGATACCACTGAGTCTGTCCAGCTCCTCTCCATTCTCTACTGCTCAAGCTAACTTGAAGAAGATACATTCCTGCGTATCACAGCATGCACAGACACACGCATACCTGTAAGGCAAGATCCACAGCCTCCTCATATAATTCCATCACTTTGTAAATGTGGACACATGCTCGGTGGTGCCCGTGCTCTGCACACAAGCGCAGTGCGTACTTCAGGTCATAGTGGATCCTGTTGGGGTTGGTTCCTGCTTGCTCCAGGTATGACAGCAGCGAGTCCGGCCGACACAAAGCATAAAGAGACAACAGGTAGTTGTGAATGGCTTGCTGAGTTTCCTCCAACTGGTAGACACAGAACTCCATGTATCTAATAGCTTCATTGATCTGCTGGGTGCTGGCACTCTGGCTGTAGTTAACAAGGGCTGGAATGAGGTTCCTGGCATCCAGTCTAGAGCCCATAGAAATCCAAGCATCAACTACCTTCTTGGGGATATGCTGGATGAGAACTGGAGAGAACTTGTAGAAGAGCTTCTCATCTCTGTGCCTGGACAGCACATTTAGAGCCTCATCGTACTCATCATGCTGGCAGTGGTGAGCTACTACACGCTCGTAATCCTGCATGATGACTGCAAAGTAGACCATGTGCTCTGTGTCGCCATGGCTCGCCAACAGCTCATAAATAGATGCCCGATTATTAAAAAGACAGTCTTTGTTTTTAGGACTACTCAGGAAAGTACGAAACTTCTCCCGTGTATCCAAATAGAGATTTCGCTGTGAGGGATCTCCTTGCAATACACCCAGCCAGTTCAGGTACAGCTCTGTCAACCACGTGGTCAGCAGAGTGGTCTGTGTCTTCTCCGAAGGCTTTAGGTTACTTAGCTTCTTAATCAGAAACTCCATCAGGGCCTCTTCTTGCTTGGCTTCAATGAACTTCAGAGCTATTTCCTCAAAGTAGTTCTGGGTCAGTGCATAACATTTGGCACTCTCCAGATACCTCTTGTTTTGGAAGCAGTGCTCTGCCTCTTTTGCCAGCACAATGTCAAGACACTCTGGACGGTCCTTACAATACTCTTTTGCTAAATCAAATTTGTTCATATTCATATACATCTTCCACACATCTCTAGATTCCCGCTGGACGTGGTAGCGGAACACTACTTTCTCAGTATGGATCCATATCTGCTGGACTGTGGGATCTTTAATCATGCGTGTCAGCAAGCCAAACTTCTCCAGGAACAGATCTTGAAAAACAACCTGTCCATTCAGTGTGCAAACAGCCTTCACCCGGTCAGGCAGCAGCAATAGGAAGTGGAACTGGGTAAGTACAATGGATATTGGCTTGTTCACAGTTATGTCAATATCAGGAGGATAAACCCAGACCCGTTCATCACTCAGAATTGAATCAGGACGATTATAATCCAATGTACCGTATAAAACCCCATTTCCCATCATCCAGGCAAAGGAGCGTGGGCTGGAACGCAGTTTTGGAGTGTAAAAGGCTATCTCACTGAAACCCAAGTTGGCTGGAAACTCCCGAAAGCTGGGCAGATGGTCAGCATGCACAGCAAATATGGAGCTGAAGCCTTGCTGCTCTGTCCCTTCAGGCACTTTGCCAACAAACTGAAAGAGTCTCTTCCTAGTGGTGGCTATAATAAAAAATTTCCCTTCTATTCCTCGTTCAATTTCCAAGCAGCAGACTGGGGCAGGTCCAGATTCCTCCTCCAGAGTGTAGACCTGTCGGAAGTACTGGTCAGGGTTGGTGCTGAAGAGGCTTCCTTCGCTGACAGAGATTTCAGCCTCATAGATCTGCCCCTGGGATGTCCCCACCAGGATAGGCCCTGTGTTGGTTTCTGAACCAAGAAATTTGTTCCAGCCCACACTTTCAATCAAGTGTCCTTTCCAGCGGGAGAGTGCCCGCACCTTCTGAACACTTCTGTTCAGGTAGAGGCATTCGCTGGTGTTCAGAGCGATCAGGAGATGAGAGCCTGCCAACAGTAGAGGAGTATGGGAGGGAGAACAAGAGAACAAATCAAGACTGTGCCTAAGCAAGCCAAATTCCTGAAGCTTCTAATCCTAACATTTGATAAGCTCCAATATCAACATACTTAATCCAAGACTTTCCCAGGCATTCATGGAAATGTCGGGGATTTCCATGCTGGATCAGAACAGTAGTCCATATGTTGCAAAGTTAAATAACTGGTACCAGATGCTTAGTAAGAAGGTATTCTGTTTCAATAAATGTTCTAAAGATAAACAATTCCCAGAGTTCCCTCCTATCCCTGGCAGTTGGTGAGAGAGATGAGCATCTCTTTCCAAACTTCTGTTTAGTTCTTTTAAATCAATCTAGGCTACAGTGAACTGCAGATGTTTTTCGACCCATTACAAAAATTCTTACATAAACCATACAGCAGAGAGTGACTGCAAACATCTCCTTTGATTAGTTTTAGCAGCCTTGCTCAGAACAGCCAAATTGCAGGTGTTCATTTCAGAGTTCAAAAACACAACACAGGCACAACAAGCCCAAGCTTTACTAATAGCAAAAGGGCAAACCAGTAGTCGGGGACCCTGGGCAACAGTCTGGCCCATGGAAGACTGATCTGTTCTCTTTATGTACGAAACAGCAAGATAATTCCTTCACCAGCACTTGCTGTGCTCTGTCCACTGTCTGTAAATATCCATGACCCACTGCCTCACCTGTGTGGTCCAAAAACATCTTGTAGACTTTGGCTTCATCTTTGCGTCCCAGCTCTACCTGATTAGGTTCATCTGGCTTGCCAAGATCAATCCTGCAAAGAGAAACCAAGAAAGCATGCTGCCAACAAGAGTTCACATATGTGTAACTCCTCACCTGTTTTCCACACTGGGCTCATGGCTTTTTATCCAGTTTGCAAATGTAAGTTCTCTAACAACTTAAGGAAAACAAAAAAAAAAAAAGGCAGGGGAAAAAGGAAAAACAAGCAATAAGTTCAGGATTCTGGCAGCATTACCTGAGAAGGGTGTCTTTCCCAAGGCTCATACAGAGCTGGTTAGAGGAAACCACTAAGCCGTTAATTTTCTCTGGAGGAGCAAAATCAATCCTCTGCTTATTAAATATTGGCGTTTCCTTCTCCAGTCGTGCATTGACATATCCTGGAGAAAGAACGTAAACACTCAGAAACTGAACAATGAAAAACCACGCAACAACAACCCCACACTACATCAAAATCCAGCCTAAAAGACTAAAAGGATCACCTCCTACTCCAACTTTTACTGAAAAGGAGGTGTGCTCTATGGAGGATGAACACAGAGAGCAGAACTCACATATATATGTATAACAGGGAAGAAAAGTATTAATATGCTTTTAATATTAATTAATATTAATCTGACTGGCTTGTCACAAAACTGCAAACTTGTCAGAAGTATCAATTTGAAAACATATAGAATTGCAGGGAATGCCACAAAATGGTCACATAAACTGCATAAAAAGCTGAAAATGAGAGTAGAATCACAAAGCAATTTGTTTTCCTTGGTTGACAGTTTATTCGTTCAAGACGAGAAAGAATGGCTGATGCTACACAAGACACAAAGAGGGCTCTGGTTGGACACCATCATACAAGCTACCCAAGAGACCACTGCAGTATTAATTGAAATATATTTCTCTCTTGTTCCACATTGGAATTGAATGAGCTATCATACTTTGCATCAAACACACACAAGCTAAAGCTATTTTTTGAAGCCATGTTGTTTTTTTCTGTATCCACATAGCAGACTTCATCATAGAGAGAAGTCTTATGGATGATTTGCTGCAGAGAACACAGCTGGAGGTCACAGTGAAGCTTTCACCATAACCCCATTTCACCAATCACAACACTATACTAATTGCAACTTTTCAGTTGTTGTTGGAAGGCACGCAAACTACTTATTAGAGCCAAAGAGTAACTAAGGGTGATTGCTGAATCAATGCTCCAATCTTGGCATAAATTGCTTCCTCAGCCAAAACCCATTCAGACTGGTTTATCATTTCATGGCAAATCTCAAAATGGAGCCAGACTAACCTAATCCTCTATCTTTTCAAAACCTATGCCTGAATTCTAAGAAATGCCCAATGAAGTTAAGGCTAGAGTTAAAAAGTTTGACAAGACAAAGACACCTTACAGAACCCATGCTGCATTTTAAGCCCAAGCATGCAAACCTGACAAATCAAAGAACTGAAAATGGCCATGTATACAACCAGAGGAAGTAAATTAACGTGACTAAGTAAGTATTCAGTTAGTCTGTTTCACTCCAACCAGACTGGGAAATGGGGCACACACAGCAAGGCATGCTGAGGGATTCCTCATGATGGAGATCTAGGTGAAAAAGGCAGGGAATTAATAAAGTCTTACTTAAGGGTAGTGACATACTTCTGGAGAAGTGTGTAAGTAAATAAATAAATAAAAACTTAGAAATATAATGCTTTATAAACCTCTTATGATTTTCAGTGTAGCTAGACAAAGCATACGATGCAGTTCTAACACATTACTTTGGCTATGAAAAAGGCAAAAAGTCCAGCCATTGGCAAGAGGTCAAAAAATAAACTTTTAAGACCAGTGAATCTGTAACACACATGGCAGCACAGAAAAGCAGCACAACAGATTTAGTTTTCATTGCAGATGGGTAGACCTCTGCACAAGCAAACATGGGACTTGAAGATACCATGCCACTGTATTCCCAAATAAGGAGGGCACTCTTTATGGTCTTATGAGGAAGCAAAAAACTACAAAAGAGTTCAGATAAGCCAGTGAACTGAAAAATAAGAAGGCATTCATGTAAAACCAAACCCAAGTGATGTCACTCATTAGGAAAATTCTGGAACACATGTGCATCCACCAACAGACCTTATCACAAAGTGTCCATATCTGTCCCAGGAGACAAGTTTTCCCAGTGACTCGATTTCCCATTCGCACTAAGTCTGACGTGAAGCTCTGCCAAAGAAAACCTCAGAGGATCCCAATCTGGCAACACTACCTCAAGCTCAAAAGCAAGCCAGATCATTGCTAGGTTTAACCCACCTGATTTGTTCCACGTGCAAGTGAAGGATCTCTAAAGCAAGCAAATCTATGCAGCAGTCACTCTGGGCAGAAAGATTAAATCCAAAAAGAGCTATAGCAAGTTAAGGCTATCTATGGCCAAAGCAGCTAACTAGGAAGTGTAACTTAGAGAAAAAAATAAACACGGAACTGTATCTCAGAAGGAACACACTACTTCCTTGCTAATGAGCATAGGCCTGACACTCTCTAGACTGGGACTAACAGCACCACTTTGAAACACACTCCATGCCTATAATATTTTCCAGCTTGTCCTTGAAAACCCTAATTTCAGCCCTACTGCTGTTGAAAAAGACAGTGTGATGCCTTAGGTTTTAACTTTTATATTTTTCAAATCCTGTACTGCTAGTGTAACTGTGAAGTTTCCTGTAGCTTGTTAAGTGCTGTGCTCTCATGCTAAGATAGACATAACAAAAACTTCTTAACTTGCTCTCCAAGGACACCCAGACCAAGAACTGTAAACCATCATCTTGGGAAGAGGGGGGCAAGCTTGGGAGGAATCACATCATTGGCTGGGTTCTGGTTGGTGAATTTATGCTGATATAAAAGTGTGAAGAACTCGTGACCTGTCGTCCATTTTGGGATCCACTGAGGCAGGACCCTCTGGAGCCCAAAGTGCGCACCTGAAGGCCTTTCAAATAAATACCTCCTTTTTCCTTTATTCCTGTCTAGTCTCTGTTTCTAGGTAGCAGTTTAAGGTATCAGTGTAGTAATAGAAAGTAGCCTGTTACTAGTAGATAAATCCTTTTATTGTCTATTCCACCAATGCTTTCTCCTTGCCTCTACCTCACCTCTAGGCCAGCTGCAGGATCCTTAAATTACACTTTTTCCAGAACAAAGATGCACATGCAGGAACAACCTGAGTAGGCAGCCTTTTGCTCAGCACATGTTTTTTTCTTACATATTGATCCACACCTTAAACACTATCCATTTATGCAAGTGTGTATTTCTTTATTTCCAGTTAAGTAGAACTGATGTTCTTCTTTTCAGATTAGGGTGCTGCAATGCCATAGTTTAAATTTGCTGATATGAACTGCAATTCAAAACAGGTACTCAAAGCTCCCAAGGTGCAGATTCACATATCACAGCTAACCAATACACCTGTATTATATATATATATATATAAAATGGAATTATTACTCTGAAGCTAGACTACTTGAAGTTCACAATGCAGCAGGACTTTAGGCTGGATACAGAGTCACTGCTTGTTTATCTATAACTTTGAGAAACAGTACCTGTAGTTTAAAAAGCACAGGGAACAACTCATTAAAACTGAGGAATAAGTTTCAACATCTTCCCAAATGTCAAACCTAACCTTAAGGACCTTAAGGACTGCTTGCAGGAAGTTAACTATTGTATCTTCTTAAAAAATAAATTTACTTAAAATTCAGATTGCCCACAACTTTTATCAACACAAGTTTTATTTAAAGTTGCCAGTATGGTCTGATTTAAGAATAACTGAAATCCTGATTAGGCTGTGCCTTTGCAATTAAGCAGTTTCCCAAACTTCCTCTGCCAACATCAACTGTCAGCAAACAGTCAGATTTCTCAACTCTAAGACAGCCATGACTGGACACAGTCTTGCAGCAGTCAAGTAGAAAAGCTGAGTCCTTGAAATTTATTTTCAGTGACGTGACTTGTCCCAACACTGTTCTGTACAACACCTATTCAGTGTTGTGACCTATTCATGCTACTTATTCTAACATTACACAACAAAGTAACCATGCATGTCAAAACAAAGAGAACATACCTACTTCAGTACCTAGACTCAGAGTAATTGTCAGTGTGTTTAAACTCCATAATATACATCGCATGACTGAATTTATCAATTCTCATCACATATATGAACCTCACAACCTGGTTTCCCAAAGGTTACCAGTGGGTAACAATATACAAGAAAAAACTTGAAAGAATATGTCCACGTATTTCCAAAGTTGTAACTCAAAACCCCCAGCTCTGCATAGCAGCTGCTACTACCACGACGATACCAGGTAGAACAGAATCCTCTCATAGCCTATATTTCCCTGCCACACTCAAAATACTGAGAGGTAAAATTTAGTAGGAAATATTTATGGAACCTAATAAAGCTTGAATTTATGGAATAATAATGGAATAAATTTCTCTGACACGAAAGAAAAACCAGACTGGTCATCACACCATTACTTTACACTGAAAGGACACCTCCCCGAACAGCACAGTATACCAAAGCTTCACATCCCTTGACAGAAAAGTGTAGCAGTGATACAGACTGCTTTGTTGGTCACCTTGCCATCGTGTAGTCAGCCTAAGGGAACCTCTCTAGAGAAAGGAAGTCTTTGGTAAACTGCGCCTGGGTTAGGAAACTAACGCCGTGCAGTAACAGCTGTGCACACATCCATAACACTGTAGAGCATGGCTTCCTCAGAGAGGAGCAGAAAAAGGAAGCAAAGGGAGGAGATGTTCTCAAGCCGCTACCACAGCTCCGAGCGGCACGGGGCTGAGGTGTGGTTGGTTATAACCACACGGCCACACGCCACTCGGAGCACCCGCGCCGGCTCCGGGCAGCACCCCAGGGCCGGCGCCTCCCACACACCGGCAGCACCGCAGCTTCGCTGGGCTGACCAGCACCGCCACTCTGCTTCGCCAGGAATCAAGCGCTCCCTGTCTCTAAACACTTCCCACAGCAAGCCGTGTTAAAAACAAGCCGCAGCCGAATGCTCTGCCACACGCACACAGTGACACACCTCTTCCAGGCAGCACAGCCTGGCATGCCCTGCTCCCCACCCGGAGCTGCAGCCTCGCCTCCCCCTCTGAGCAGGAACGCCGCACACGGGCGGCCCCAGCGCACACGTACCGGAGTGCGGGATGCCCACGCTGGCGCGGCTCTGCTGCACGGAGACGGAGCGGTGCAGGGAGTCCTCGTACTCGTCCAGGATGGAGGCCATGGCCAAGCGCGGCCCGAGCGCGGCGCGCTCAGCTGACCGCCTCCCCGTGCGCATGCGCGGTCGGGCGGGGCGGGGCCGCTCGGTGCTCCAGTGCCGCTGGCGGTGCGCGGTTCCCGTGCGCCATCCTCCCGTTCCCGGTGTTCCCGGGACTTCCGGAGACTGCCAGAGACTGCCAGAGACTGCCAGTCGCTCTGTGCCCTTGCTGCCGCAGTGCCCGCCGCTTCTGCTCACTGCCGCGGATACCAAAAGGCCTGTGTTGAAATAAGAAAGGGCCCGCTCGAATAAACAAAGTCAGCATTTTTGCATGCCAGTAATAACCAGAAGTTCCTCTAGGTGGCTTGTACGCGCTGGTTTTGTTGCCGGATATAACAAGATAGAACCATGTCAAGCATGAAAACTTGTATTTGCCACCAAAGAAGGCTAAAAAATGTAGGGTACCATCCCACGTGTCCATTAGATACCCCTGAAATCGCCGCTAGAGACCTCTTCCCTAATAGATGAGCCTGTGTAATAAGACCTACACAATTAATTAGCATCTGTACAAGGTTTCTTGGAAATCGGTGTAAACTTCTTGGAATGTAAATACATATTCATATAATAGATTTTATATAAGTAACAGAAGTGCGAATCTTGGTGTGCATGTTAGGCAGAGAGACACCCCCACCCCCAATCTCCCTGGCACTGTAACAAGATAGTGTCGGCTTTCTAACCTGTAACTCCAGTTTAAATGTTCTCTTTGCCAGTTTTCAGTGAAACCGTCCTGTTGTGTGCAGCTACATATACGAGAAATCACCTCATTAATGCAGCAGTGTGCCCTACAAGAATCAGTGCTGATTGCCATAGCAATTCTACTAACTGCAACTAGGAATTGTCTGGTTTAAAACACTGTAAAAACTCCTGTGTTGTGGCTCTTTTGGCATTGGGTGACAAAATCTTGGCTTTATTGCTAGAATGATCATTGAGACCCAGTATAAGGGGATCCAGCTGTCCTTGAACAAACCTAGACTTGCTCTGCAAGTTTATCCCAGATTTGTGGGATGGACCCAGCTTCTGTATTGCTAAATAGTATTTATAACCTGGAGTTTTCTTCTGTTCTGGTGTGCTAACAATTGTAATTTACAATTTTACCCTCTCGCTTAAACTAGCAGAATTTATAACAATGGCATTAACAAAAGACTAGTCTCTTACACAACCCTTCGGGTTTCATCCTGTATAAAATCAATAGAGATGTATATGTGTATGTACATGTGCTATATACTGTACTGTGAGTATACTATGAATGGCATATTAGATATAATCTTCACTTTCTGGAAGCAATGGAGAAATGTCTCACAGGGTACAGGACAGCTTGCAAGATGGAGGGATCCATTACAAGACACAATAGGTCTTCCCAAATTTAGCTTGTGCATCAGGCGGCAGTGAGGCACCACCTGCAGCTGTAGCATGTGCCTGGCTTCTCACAAAGTTACACCTCCTTTTTCTCTGCTCTTTCAGTGGACACCGCTCCCTCATAAACTAGGGCTGTGGTCTGCATCACTCAGCCTCAGGCCTTCTCCCCAGCGCTGAGCCAGACATGCAAGTCTCACGCTAGCTGGGCTCCTGGAGGCTCCCATGGCACTCCTCCACAGGGTCACCTCTGTCTGCTTTGCTAAAAACAGAACATGGCTTTTGCTGACTCAGCCTGCCTGCAAGCACTAGTCCCAGCCTCTGCTGTTTACCCGCTTTATGTGGCAGCTCTGAGCCAAAATAACAAAACCACATTCTTTTGCTGTCTAATCATCCTGATCTTCATAAGCAGCAACTATTCTCTTTCAGCATCTCAAAAGGTACAAACAAATTACGTTAGGTTTAGGGTAATGAGGTAGGAAGGGACTTCTTGGACTATCAGATCCACTCTCCCACTCTTGTAGATACCACATCATATAGTCGTTTTTCTATTCCTGTCAAGCTCTGTCTGATAGTGTGGGTATTTTTGTCCCTGACTGCCCTAGCTCATACCTGTTCCAAACACTCTAATGATTTCAAGCTCTGATTTCCAGTCTAACATAAGCTGTGGCTAGTTTGAATCCTTTTGTTCTTGTTCAAACACTGTCCTTTAGTGTACAGGATATTTTAGAGCTTTCATTTCCTCTGCAAAAACTGTCACCAATCATAGCCTTCATTCAGATGTACCAAATCCAAGATTTATCAAACCAAGAAGTTCTTGCCTTCTCTTAAAAAGAGGAGATAATTAGTTCATTGGAGCATTCTACCATTCTCTACATTTGTAGCAGCTTCAGCTCATATTTATATCAGAGGGGTGAGCATAGTCTGACCCCTCATTTGAGATGACGTCTCCCCCTGTTGTCTTCAACAATGATGCTTCTACATTTTCTCTTTTTAGTCCTATTTTTAGCAGTAGAAAACTGAAGGGTTAGTTGGTAACAGGGAAATAAACCATCTTGAAATGTCTGGATATTAGCCTAATTGACATTTGTGCACAAATTTCTCAGCACCCAGCTCCGTGGGCTGTTTCCACCCAAAGCCTTTATCAGGCCATGTCTCACAAGTTGTTTTTTTCTTGGTCAGGTCTAGAAATGGTAGATATTTCTGTTGTCCTTCTGGCAGATATTATTGCCTGTTAGGGCTGATACCTCATGAGAAACCTGTGTCTGATTTTAATGTGGTTAAATTGGAAGCCAGATTTTCACCTTATTTGGAAATAAAACATCAGCCTAAAGCTAATCCAAGCCCACAAGCCTGCTCCATCCATCTGCAGTATCATCTGCTGTGATTATTTAATTTACAAACATGTGCAATAATTATACCCCAGTGCTACATTCACAGATTTGGTATTCTGAAAAGAAGGGAAGAGCAAGGGTTGCAGAAGAAAGATTTATCAGCTCTTTGATTCATGAGGAGTGTGTGGAGAATCAGATGATTACATTTTGTGTGTAGCAGTGGTGTAAGTCTATAAGAGGGACTTGTGCAAGAGAATTTAGGAGATTTTGGTGACATGTTTGGATTGGAAACCTAAGTTTTGTATTCTTTGGTCTGCCTGTGGTAACAGTTGAAGCAATTTGCAGTAATTTTTACTTAAACAGTTGACATTTTCTCCAAGCCGTGCACACAGCTCTCAACATCTAGGTGTTGCATGGCATGTTATTCTCTTCAGATGCCTAGAGGAAAAGGTGATTCTAGATAACGACATTGACAAACATATAATGTGTCCAAGGTCCAGACTCCCAGCAGATTAACCCTGTCTAAATCCTCAGTGCTGTCTGTGTCATTCCTGGCTGCTCTGTCCAACCCCCACTTGGTGCTCAGCAGTGCAGATGTGATTGCAGAGCGAGACAGTTCATTGCCCCACAGCAGATGACTCTGTGATCCATGATCTAAACATGAATGCTGGTGCAGAGGAAATGGCAGGAAGATGTGGGTGTGGAAAGAAGTAAGGGCAGAACCTAGTGACACAATTAAAATTTGAATTAAACCCTGGACTTCCTCACATATTTCCACTACAGATGATACTGATCATCACTCCACCTCACTGTATATAGAATATTCCTTCAAAATGATCAGCATAAAAAACACCCTGTATTCTCAAAAGCCATAGGCAAATAGGTGTAACTCCCTAAATGGAACAGCCTCTGTCAGATACCAACAAAGGTGTAATATACTTCCAGGCTATGAGGCACCCCTGTACCTGCTTGGAGGAGAGTGCTGTAGATACCTGTGTCCCCCACCCAATTAAGAGACCTTCCCCCAAGAGAAGGGACAGTGTTTCTGAGTAACCTCTTGAATGCTATGTACAAATTTAATGCAGTAAAAAAAATTACAGTGGCTGCGTATCCTGGGTATCACAGTTACCCATGAGAACCTGAACTGAAA
The DNA here is from genome assembly GCA_013400515.1 of Erpornis zantholeuca. Taxonomy (NCBI): domain Eukaryota; kingdom Metazoa; phylum Chordata; class Aves; order Passeriformes; family Timaliidae; genus Erpornis; species Erpornis zantholeuca. The sequence goes on from VZTN01006389.1 coordinate 283,068, forward strand.
CCTACACGGGGAGCCATTCAACAATTATAATTTGCCCTGGAAGAGATCAAAGCTCAAAGTCTTGCCAGAGCCCGCCTCCTAACCATTAACCAACCCCGCAAGCTCTTCAAACCCATTGTCAGAAGCAGACTTCCTGCAGACCAGTAAACACTGGGTGGAACTGTGTTATGCTCAAGCAGCAATTGCAGGCCTGCAGACCACGGTTCCCCTGACACTTTAAGAAGTTTTCCCACAAGTGAACTATCAATGTCTCTTGATGCTACATGTGCATTCCAGAGCAGGCTGCCTTTTGTAAACCCACTAAGTGCCCCCATGGAAACCCTATATGCGTAAGCCATCTGTCCTAGAGTGCGCAAAAAGCACCACAGGACAGCAACATGCTTTTAGAGTGAGAAAACCTTTTTCCCATCACCAGCACCCTGTGGCTAATCCCTCAGTTTTGATCCTCAAGGAAGATCCATAAACGATAAGCTTGAGAACTGAAACTGATAACTTGGCAGAGTCAGTGATGTTACAGCATTTTATGGTTTTCCGATCCCTCTTCAACCCAGCCCTTCACTCTTTGGTGTTAAGTGCCTGCCTTTCCTTGTTTCACAGGGGGGATAAGAACTTTATCACCTTTCTCTTGCTAATTCCCTCACCCATTCCTGTTAAACGTTAGCTCCTCTTTTTTGTGTAAAGTGTCTGATTGAGTGACAATTAAATTATGCTCAGACCATTGTCTTCCAACCTGTCTTAAGTCTGAAAATGCTGTTTCTCTTTCAGATTTAAAGAAAGTATTTGAGTGCCTTAAACTTTGCGTGTTCTTTCACATTTATCAGCTGATGCATTAAAAGATGTACTTTCTCCAGCAGATGGCAACACACTTCTAAATTATTCATAGAATATCTGAGAGATAGGATTAGTTCCTAAGCAAGTCAGATAGGAGATTAAATTGAGTTTGAGCAAGAGCCTTAATATAATACAGTGCTTGTCTCCCTTTGGAACATTTAAGAAAATATTTTTTAAGCTAGTGGCATTGTTATTTCATTTAAACTTATGATAATCTAATCTGAAAATGTAGTATAATATTGTTGTTGTGGCTCTTTGCCTCCACATCTAACAAGAGTGGCAGTGAACAGAGGAACCAGGACATCTCTGTGCATCTCCCATGGCTTTGCTTTTATTTACAAAGAGCAATGAAGTAGTTCAGAGGCCAGGATAGTGGAAGCTGTATTCTAACATTGTTTCTCTCTTTTTTTTTTTTTTTTTTTTCCCCGAAAGGCATTTCAAACCTCCACATTTCAAGTCCTCACCAGAAGAATCCATTAGTTTCTATAGAATTGTGAAGCATTTTTATTGCTGTAGACTCAGAAACTTTGGAGTTCCTACCAATCAAAATCTCTATATAGGAAAGCAAGTACTAGGATCTTTCTTCCTTGGATTTCTCCTGTCATAATTTTTCTGCGAATGGGCACAGCCTGATGTTTCACTGAGTTTGTGTTGTGTCTGTTTCTGCCTCTGCGAAGTTGATAGAAAATGATACAAAGAAGTGTTTGACTTCACTTCCTGCAGGTTGCAGTGACTAGACGAGCACACCACAAGGGAAAACCAGACTCGGCCTCTTGTCTTCACTCCTTTGTCAGTCACTCCTTTTAAGTGGTAATTACAGTTAAGCTTGATTTTTCCCAGGGAGGATGCACACTCAGGTGCATGACAAACACTGGGTGACTCAGAACTGGTTGTGTCATTGCTTGCAATTACGAATTCTATCAGCTGGGCAAAGGCTGTACCTCGATTTCTTCAGTGTCTCTTGACATCACGGGATCCAGTTTGCTCTGGCACCTGCACTCCAGGTTAGCCCCCCTCTCAATCTAGATGCCCACCCAGCTGCCCTGTGCATGATGGCATTGTCACCTGTTCTCGCTGTGCCCCCATTTCTCATTGTTTAGAGTTTCTCTTGTGCAGCACTGTGAACGGACTCACAAATGTGATCCCAGGGCACCATTTGCAAAGGAACCATACTGACACATGCAGCCCACTTGTACAAATGCAGGTAATGCTGAAGGCTGGGTTTGCTCACTATCGTGTTAGGAGGGGCCGATAATTTTTTTTCCTTTCCCTTGGTGAGAAGGGAGTCAAGCTGTTTTAAAAACTGCCACCTCCTGTACCATGTGATGCAATTTCTGAGCAAACATGAGTAGTTTGCTAGGCTTTGCAAAAATTGCAGTGGCTTCCACTCTGTGACTTTCTGTGACAAAACTGGGGACCAGAATATCAGCCAGGAAGGCAGAATACAGTGTTGTTAGAGGAGCAGAATACAAGGTTGTTGGAGGTCAAGTATTGCTCAGGAGCCCTTGAAAGTCAGGAATATTATCTGCAAAAAAGCCCAGTGTCAGAATTTCCCAATATTATATCACTGCACTTCAGAAGGGAAAGTATATGGAATAGTTTGAGCTGATTTGTAGTTTTGTCCCCACAAGGGACAAGCCCATGTGTCTTCCTCATCCAAATTGGATTGTGTACTGTTCTTGATTTGGTCCATACATTGACTTCTCCTGCCACAGCAGCAGTGAGAAAAATTATTATAATTAATAGAAATGGGTAGAAAAGGAATTATCTTCCTCTAAGTAAAGGGGATTTTTTAATAACAGGATTTTGTACAGATGTATAAAGTTTGTTTGGTGGTGACAATCACACACTGCCTAAATACAGAGATCTATTTCCACTGTAAATCACTTTAATGGAGCAGCTTTTCTGTGCAGCTCTGCTCTGTGCAGATAGTGCAGCCCAGCTGCGTAATGGCTAGACACTAACAGTACCTGAAATCTGTATTTGATCTGCCTGGAAAGAGTTTGATCTTCTGCACTTAATTCCTGGTGGATGGGAATTCACATCATGAGAAATACCATCATAATTTGTACTAATTATAATTCCTGGGAGTGAGGCCAAATACAGCCTTGCAGACTGTGTATTTCCCACTCAGGCACAGCTGATTTTGGCAGAGGAGCACGTCAGGCAAGTAGCATGCGATGTGGCTCTCCTAATGTACCTGCTTCCTACATAGGCAGAGCCAGTCCCCAGGTTCAGCAGCTCAAGGAATAGGACAGACTTTCACTGCAAAAAAGCCAAAACTGCACTGAAAAATCCTGCAAACCTGAAATATGACTCCTCACTGCATTGTGAAACTAAACCTGCATCCTCTGTTAGCTGTCAAGACCAAAGCAAGTCCTGAGAAACAAATCCAGGGGAGCTGCCCTGTTTGCTTAATCTCTTAGTTTAAATATAGATTAAAAATCACTTAAGCTCATTGACAAGTTGTGTGTGTCAACCAACGGTTGTCAGAAACTACAAGGAAAAAAGAGCACAGTCACAGAAGGAAGGGATTTTAGGAAAGGAATAAGAGAAAAAGGGCTGAATCCTTGGAGTGGGGCAACAGTGTATCTGCTTAAGGGGCATCCATTCCTAAGTAAACAGCAAATAGGAAACATGAACTCTCAGCTTCTCTTTATCTATCTATCTATCTATCTATCTATCTATCTCTTTATCTAACAGTGAACAGTTTGTTAAATAATCCCTCATTTACATTAATTTATTCTGATTAAATGGAAATGTCATAGTTCACAGAATGTCAGCCAGTGTCTGAAATGCACTGGAAAAGCTTTGGAAGATCCTCGCTGGCTGTGCTGCTTGTCCCAGTGTAGCATGTCCTTGCCAGTCCCCTTGGAGGCACAGCCACGCCTCATACTGCTGAGTATCGCCTGCACCAGCGCATTCTGCCTTTTCTGGAGCAGTTCAGCTGTCACCTGCCTCTGAACTAGCAATGAAGAGCATGGCACTGGAAAAAGCCAGTCTAATGCAAACCAGTCCCTTAAAATAGCAGACACTTGGTGTAGCAAAACTGCCTGGCACATGTTTTAGCAGCAGCCTAGTTTCTAATACCATCCCCACTGTTTGTAGCTGTAGGAATTTAAGGCTGTGCTAGTAGAAACACATAGGGGGTTGATTAAAGCAACCTGCTAAAGAAAACTGCAGAGGAATAACCTCCTTGCTGTTCCCAGGAAGCTTGTTGGTTGTCTCCAAAGAGTGGACTTGCTTTGTCCATTGAACCTAAAGGGTTGCAGAGCTTATGACCTTCTGTCAGCCACAGGGAAAAGCATTCTAGACTGTGCTTGACTTAAATATTTCTTCTCAAATTCAACATTAGTATAGGTGAAACACCTATATACATCTTCTCAGCATGGACGCAAACTACAGCAAGACAAGCTCATGAGCTGCTAATCAGCTGCTGCTTGCAGCACAAACCAGCCTAGTGCAGACAGGTGTGCCTTGCTGAGAGGACCATGAAGGACATCAAGGTAACTAAATAAGTGATGTTCACTGACAGCTTGAGTTTAACTCCTCCTTTAGGAAGCAGCTCCACATTCAAAGCTGATGTTGCAATATTGGATATTGCAGGCATTAATACTTTCCCTCCAGTGTTTCCAGTTGCATGGAGGTCCTACACTTGGCGTGCAATGATGGCTGCAATAGTGTGGCCATATCTCTCCTTTTAAGTGGTTTGTTCCCACTCCCCTGTTTAGTCATACTTCTTTAGGCAGTGAGCTCCTCAGGGCAAGGATGGAGCTGTCTTCTTAGCTGCCAAGGGCACAGTGTGGTGTATGAGCTACCAGAGGTGAATACGAAAAACAGACAGCAGACTGGGAACTCCTGCACTTGTTCATGCAGCTGGGAAAATACACTTTGTGGCTTTTGCCAGAGGGTAGCAACATCTTGGCTGGGCCCCAGGAACCTAGTAATGGCAATCACATAAGTTAACAGATGTGATGACTTTTGGCCATTTGCTTTCTATTGTCCTTCACAATACTGACCAGCACTGTTGCTCTTATTTCTGTCTTGATTTCATGGCAGAAATCACAGCAGCTCCAAATGGGACAGTGGAGCTGCTTCTTTTGAAAAGGAAGTCGGGGCAACATGGATGGAGCGCGACTTTCCCGTGTGTGCACGACTCAGAGCACGGCGTGGCACCTGCCGAAATTCCGAGACAGGCGCTGCTCGGGGGGCATCGCGGGGGATGGGGCTGCAGCAGCGGGGCCCTCGCTCGCGGGACGNTTGTGCGCAGGGTGGCAGGTGTAGTGATGAGGAGCGAAGCTCGGCGGGCTGGAGAGGGTGGCCCCGCACGGCAGCCCCGACAGCAGCCCGCTCTCAGGAGCATGGCAGCGGCCCCGCCGCGCCGCTCCCCACGCTGAGCCCTGTCGAGTCCGCGGTGCCACTGTCGGTGCCAGTGCCACTGCCATGCCTCCCCAGGAGCTCCTGGATTACGCGCCCGCCCTACGGAGACACAGCCCGCCCCGGGGCAGCGGCCCGGAGTTGGGAATCAAGTGCGTGCTGGTGGGCGATGGCGCCGTGGGCAAGACCAGCCTGGTGGTCAGCTACACCACCAACGGGTACCCCGACGAGTACCAGCCCACCGCCCTCGACACCTTCTCCGGTAGGTGCCCGCCCGGGCTGCGCGGGGCATGGGGCGGCCGCGGGGATCCAGTCTGGCGCAGCGAAACCTCGGGACGCGGCGTCGGGAGGAGCGGGGTGGGTGGAGGCGAGCGCCCGTGAGGGAGTGAGCACTGGGGGCTCTGCGGGCAGCGCAGCCTGCGGGAACACAGCCCAAGGGATTTCTGCGACTCGGACCGAGTCCCTCCGACGTTTTGCGAGGTTTAGCAGGTGGAGGTCCTCCGTTCTGCAGGTGTGTCATCCCAGTATGTGTCGAGTTGGTTTTCAAGTTCTAGGAACTTGGGCACCTTCCTGGTTTCGTGGTGTTGTTATGACTAAATAGAACGGGGGCTTAGGTTTTTTTATTGTTTGTGATCATTTTAGCTTCAGAAATAGTCTACGGTGTAACACTGTGATTTTAGCTTTAACTGATACTCAGGAAGACCATATTTTCTCCCATGTCTGGTGAAGTTAGCATTGAACAGGGGTTGTCAAAAAGTTGAAGAGCTTTATAAGTCTGGCTAGAATTGCTAGCTGATGAGCTCTCATTAGTTTCCACTTTTGTAAATGCTATCTTTGTTCTTGTTCTACACTCCTCTTCCTTTGGGCTCCAATTTCTAATATAAACCCCAGGAGAATAAAAAGCCCTTTGAAAGATTTCTTATCTTCATTTGATATGAAGAAACACAGCACTACTTGACAATGTAGATTGGTAGATTAGAGATGTGCTCAAGTCAGACCAGGAACGAGACTTCTAATGTGTCATAGTCTTAGGGGTGCTTAGAGGGAGTGTTTTGTTTGTCTGCATATCCCCTCCACTTGCTCACTCTAATAGCTGTTGATTTACCTTGACCCTCTCCAAGCTATTCCACTGTCACTTTGAAGAACTGTACTGAGAACATGCTGCTGTTCAGAGTCCAGAAGTCTTTGGGAACAGATGGAAGGAATCATGAGTCCTCCAAGGGAAAGGTTACTGCTCTATTTACATTAATGTGTATGGATTAGACTAAGAGGGGCTTAAAATTACTGTATTAGTTATTAGACTGCACTTTTTTGGAAGGGCGAAACTATAATAAAATGGTCCAGAAAGGTGAAGAAAGGTGAAGGCGGGATGAGTGCAGAGATTGTCTGATTAACAGCAGGTAATTTGAAGACAGCTACACATGAGTTTAGTCCCAGTCTGGATGCCCAAGTATTAAGTCTGACTTCAGAGGTTCATAGGATTTGTAACTGATAGAAATGAAAAACATTAAAAATGTGTCTTGTGAAGTTCACTTTCTGCTTATTGGGAGGAAATGGAAAATCAGACTTTCCTTCCCACCCCTACTCTTAGCCTGGATAAGCCTGAAGAAAGTCCCTTCCTGGAGCCAAGTATTATGGTTCAGGATCCACTTCAGAAATTTCAACCCAATTCCTTCCACTCTTAGGGAACACCTGCCATTGCAACAGCCAGCAGACTGAGCATTTTACATTCTAACCTTAATCCTGGTCATGGGACTGTGATGCCAATAACAAGATAGGAGAAGGTGTTGCATTGCCAGGGGAACATCTCTGGGACAGTGACCCAGCCACATACATCTGTCTGGCTGCTACCTCCTGCTGGGTGTCGCTGCCAGGTAGAGCAGTCTTGAGTGAAACGCGTACCCGGTGACCTTTCTCCACCAGGCTATCCTGTTCTGCCAGCCCCTTCGCTATTGTACCATGATCCATACTCATCCTGAGGGTGTGGACCTTGTGAGGGCGGTATTTGGAGGGCTGTTGCAGAGTTGCTAGCATAGCTAAGGCTAGAAGCAGATGGGATGAAACTTTGTGCAAACTCTGGAGCAGCAGGTAATATATGTGGTGACTTTCTTCTGAAGATGGAAAAACATTTCAGAGATGCTAATTCCTTCTCTCAATGCACTTGTGAGACAGAGAAAACCAGATACTAGAAAGGCAAATGCCTGCTGCCTTGAAGATCAAGTCAGGATCTAGCAGGTTCTTTGATGAGGAACAGGTTTCTCTTCCTCCTCTGGGGCAAAGATATGGTAACAACCCAACTGTTTCCCAGTCACAAGGAAGCAGTGACTTTCAGCTACGCTGTGAGGAGTGGCACTGTGGTGGATGCACCTACCCCTTCATTTTTCTTCCAGTCTCGGTCTCCCACCAAACTGCAGTTCATCTTTTTTGTCTATGTGTCCCTCTTTTTTCTCCAGACTGCTTTCAGGGAGAAGTGCACTCCTTCAAAAGCTTGTGTTCACCTCTCTTGTTTCTGTCACTTCTCACCTGGTGAATTACTTCAAGAATCACAAAAGGTTGATCCTGCTTCTGGTTGGGAGATTTTTTGTTTGTGGGTTTTGGGGGCTTTTTGGTTTGATATTGTTTTTTGTTTTTTAATGAAAAGGACAGTAAAGCCTCCTCCCTGAACACAGCGGTGGAGTCTTGCTAGTTCATGTCAAGTTCCAGCCATTGCCACCATAGCCATGATGTCTGCTTCTATTCATCCAAGCATAGCCCCATCCACTTTGTCAGGACTTTCAAGTGCTTTCCAGCTCCACAACCCCTTTCTCCCTCTCCTCAGTTCCTAGCCAATCTCTGTGGTGTTTATGCATTTAAACATCTAACAGTTTCATTCCTGATTTCCATCAGAGGTCCTGCCAGCCCTCAGTCTGAGTCAGCTGATACCACATGAAGGCTCACTGTGATTAGGGAGTGAAATGGGAACAAACCTTACATGTGTAACTCAGCAGTTTTTCAGAGCATGGGTAGCCTCTGAAAGGGATTTCACTCATCACTGTTTCTTTAATAGCTTCTTCATTACAAAGGTGGGTTTTTCCTTAGCTAGGACACTCACATAACATTTTTTTAAGGCCAAATTTCTGGTCTGGATTGGAAAAATCTCCAATAGCTTGTTTGATGGAGACTGGAATTTGCTTGGACAAGAAGCTAGGAGCAAGTTGCTGAAGTTCTCTGGCTTTATCCTTATCTTTTTTCTTAAGTTGTGTAAGAATAACAAGTGATTCTCAGGGAATTGTTTGGCTAAGGGCTCTTCTTGTCTAGAGAAGCAGTTGTCCAGTAATGTGGAACTATTCTTTCAAAATTCTGGAGAACACAAAACATGTGAGAGCTAACAAAATCAGGTCTACTTCAGTTCTCTTAATGTTTCCAGTGCAAGCTTCAGCAGTCTTAGTGAGGTTTGGGAGGATGCTCCTTCCTTAGGAGGAGAGTTGAGCAACTTCAGTGAGTCTGCTCAGCAGGGTATGAACCAGAGTGCTCAGGAAAAGCCCGTAAGAGAGTACATGTGTATGCTGGCCAGCTGCTTTAGACTCATCCCTATTCTCCTTCTGCTACAGTGCAGGTTCTTGTGGATGGAGCCCCAGTCCGGATTCAGCTGTGGGACACTGCTGGACAGGTAAGCTCTATCAAAGCAGCTGTCAGCTCTGCTCCTGTGGGACAGGGATTGTTTTCAGGCTTTGAGGAAGGCAGTTTAACGAGGAAGAAAGGAAATGTGCTAGTCCAGCACCAGCCATTTTCTGGTATGGCAGTCACAGACAAGTGAGTGACAGATGCCCTCAAATTCTGAAACTTGTGTCTGAAATGCGTCATGGCCACAAAGTCAGCACAATGCTCTGCCTCTGTTGCTATCCTAGTTAACTTGTAGAAAAACTACTGCAGCATCATGCTGTTAGAAGAGCAGTCCAGTGAAGGTTTTTTTCCCCTTTCTTTTCCACAGGAGGACTTTGACTGTTTGCGCTCTCTTTGTTACCCTGACACCGATGTCTTCCTTGTCTGCTTCAGTGTGGTAAACCCAAGCTCCTTCCAAAACATTACAGAGAAATGGATCCCTGAGATACGAACTCACAACCCCCGGGCACCAGTGCTGCTAGTGGGGACACAGGCAGACTTGCGGGACGATGTCAATGTCCTCATCAGCCTGGATCGCTACCACGTGAAGCCTGTGCCCCGGCCTCAGGCAGAAGGTCTAGCTGACAAAATCCGGGCCGAAGCCTACCTGGAGTGCTCAGCACTGACCCAGAAGAACCTTAAAGAAGTTTTTGACATGGCCATTGTCAGCGGAGTTGAGCACAAGGCGCGTCAGGAAAAGAAGATGACTGCCAAAGGCATCAAGACTCTCTCTAAGTGCCGCTGGAAGAAGTTCTTTTGCTTTGTCTGAAGCTGCTTTGAGGGAAAAAGAGGGGAAAAGAAACACCCAATGCCAGTATTGGCTCTGCACCTTCTTGGAGTGACTGCTCCTATGGCCCCAGCAAGAAGGGTATGATAAGCTGCTGGGCTTGGAAACCTGTCTCTTGCTGGGTACAGTATCAGATGCCTAGGGGACATGAACTAGATTTCCATTGTGCTGAGATATGGAATGGTCCAGGCAGCTATAACACCTGCTGGACATGTCTGTAGTGTCCCAGACTAATAAGAGCCTTTAATACATCAAGACTCAGTACCCCTGAACAGGCAGGTTCCTTACACTGTTCAAAAAGACTAGTTTTCTGGTTGAAGCTCACATACTTTCAGAGTTCTGATGCAGCATAATAAATGTGAGGGACTTTTGAAATCAGCATGTGTTTTGGCTGATTCACAGGCATGGCAGTGAGTAGGGCAGGGGCAGTTACAGGCAACTGCAATGTGGTCAGGCATGGCCTGCAGAGTTTGTGACATGAGTCTTGGGTTCCCCCTCTGATTCCATTTGCCAAAATAGGTAGAATTCACTTGGCTGTGAAAAAGCAGCACTCTGTCTTAAAGGCTCTGTACTGGGAGTACTCTTGAGAAGGTATTTCCTAAATAAAGGCCATTAGGAGACTGAAGAGAAAATACATTGGGAGCTACAGTAATACTTTGAGCAAAACCTTCTTTGAGAGGACTATCTAGTCCACTGGGTGCCAGTGTTATAGTCCTATCCTAAGAGGCAGTTGTGGACTTAGGGACCAACTTTGAAAGGCCTTTTGTGTGTGTGGTGTTTTGTAAGAAAGAAGAGGTGAGGAACAGTGATGAGTGGCTCTGTCTAGCAGAGACAAAACTGTGTTAGCAAAGGGTTTATTACACTACCGAGGGGTCAAATGTAGATGGAGAGAGAAAGAAAAGGAGGAAAATAGAAAGGAAAGAGATGGAATGGAGAAAGATAGATGGAGAAGGAAAGGAGAATGAATGTTGTTAAATGAAAGCTGTGATTCTACTTAGTTGAGATGCTAATATGCAGGGAAACTTCTAGGGACCTGAAAATTTTGCTAGTGATACAAATTTCAAAGTAATATTGTCCATCTATTCAGTTCTGAATCAAAAGGAGAAGGTTGTAGTGAGAGGGAGTTCCTCTTCATTAGTTAAATCCTCCATTTCAGATCTACACAGAAGAATGGAACTTACCTCGTACTGTTCTTCCTGAGGCTGCAGAATAGGAAGAGAGGATTCAGGGCTTCTTTCTGTTATGCTTCCCTTTTTTAAAAGTAACTTCTTGATTTGCTGAAATTAAGCAAAGGAAATCCATTATGTTTACACTGAGGAAAATAATTCCTTATGTTTCACTCCCTTCCCCTCTCACCTGTTTCTCAAGGGATTAATATCCTGGAGAATCTATCCACATTTTATTACAGAACTTGCATCAATTTCTAAATCTTTTGCAGAGACATTTCATTTTGGTTTATGTAGCAGAGAGCATGACAGGTCTGTCAAGCAGTGCTTTCAATACTCAGGGGGTTCTCTGCATCTGGCCACAGCCCATCACTTTGGGAATGTTCTGCAGTAATGTGACAGAAAGAAAAATAACTGTGGATGGTTTGCCCTACCCCAAAAGTAAGCATAGGCAAGCTAGTGAGCCTGTAGCAAGGCAAATGTGAATGATGCAGTCTGGCTCCAAACAAATGCCTGTGAACATCTCTCACAGCCATCTGGTTTTGTAGTGCAGCTCATGCAGTCCCCAGGATGTGAGACAAGATTGCTGTCTCCCTGGGCAGTATCTCAGGATGAAAAAGGTGGAGAAGTCTTCCTGTGAAGGGAAGTAGCCCACAGTCTTGGAGCTGCTTCTAGGGTAAGGCTCAGAGACCTGAAAAGGATGGTGCAGCAAAATGAGCTGAATGTTGAAAGGACTCCTCCAACTGAAATGCCACTTTTGTCCAGTGAGGAGTCCTAAGAGATGGTGAGCACAGAGGCAGTAGCCAGAAGTGACATGTCTGACATGGTTCTAGGTAGGACACCACTTCCTGAACAAAGCTCTCGCTCAGCAATGCATCCCTGTGTGTATCCTACCTGTACAGGCACCTTTGCTCTATCACTAGTTCAGTTTGTCTATTGGGTCTTTACACATTTCTTTAGCCTGTGAGACCAAGGGCTGTGGTGTGACCTGCCAAAGAGCGTGCCATATCCCTATGGAGCAAATCCACAGGTGGAAAGAACACCAGCCTCCTTCCTGCTGAGGAGAGCAAGGGTTGTCCTGCAGTATCTTGGTATGAAACAGGGATTATTTCATTCTGGAAAATAAACTGTACTGAGAGCTACTTTCTTCCTATGTGATCGTGTCTAAAATTTGTTCAAATAAATTTTTTTTAACGTTCAACATTTGCGTTTGTAATTTTGTCAGTGCAAATTAGGTTGGACTTTAACATGGAGAAGGAGTTATTCCATTATACTGACAATAAGCATAAGAGGGAAATAGCCCCACTGCTCACTCCATGTCCTAACCCCCACTAGCAATGGTAAAAATCTCCTCATAGCTGGAATTTTCCAAGTTCCTTCTGTCATCCCAGTTAATCTTTCTCTACCTCAGCAGCCACTCAGCATGGAGGCTGCTGAGGGGGATGGAGTAGCAAACATCCAAGGCTTTCAATGCCTATCCCTAGAAGCCATCATCCAGGGACCAGTCAGGAGGCCCTCCCAGCACTCACTGACCCAAGCCCATGTAGGACTTGCATTTGGAGTCTTAATAACAGCATGCTGCTCTGTCATTAGGCTGATGGGTAATTTAGTGACTAGCTTTACTTAACTTACCTTGGTAATTAAACACTACTCAAGTGCTAAAATATTTTGCCTGTGCCACATGGGATACAAAGGCTCTATGCAAGACAGCTCACAGGACTCACTTTTTTAGCCCTATCTTCAGTATTACAGATAGGTCAGGGTTCCTGCCTGTCCAGATCTGGGACCCCCTAGCTGCTCCAGAGTCAAAGGGCTGGAAACTGAGCCTGCTGAGGGAGGAGTGTGGTAGTTCAGCAGTGAGCTAGGAAAGAAAATGGACAAAAAACCAATGTAATAGAGGTAATGAGCAAATGAAGAAATTAAGAAGGGAATAAGAAATTACTGCTGATAAAACATGATTTGGGAGCTTGTGTTTTGGGTAGGGACATTGTTAGGGTTTTTTGGGAGGAGAGGACATGGTTGTTTACCAAGTCCACAATCACACCGTCCTCTTACAGACTGCTGTTTACTAGGTGTAAAGTAACCTGTGGGAGTATTTGGAGCTGGCTCCCAGCTTTGTAGCTTCCTGGCACTAAATCTTACAGAAGCACCTGTGAATGGAAATAGCAGCAAAGTGTGAATTAACTTTACAGGGAATGAGTCATTCCACTGAGCCATATCCTGTCATATGCACAATAAGCACTCTAAAACTCCCTGAAATCCGTGAACAAAGCTGAACTCCTGGGTGTGGGGGTGAATCTATCTCATTAAATAGAGTTTCCTACCAAAGCCATCTGAGGTGTCTTTAAAGCCTTGCTCTCATCCTCTTATGGTGCAGTACTGGATCTATGCTACTACCTGGCATTGGTAGAGTCCGGGCTTGTTTCTGCCTTGCAGTGCTGCCTGACCAACCTGTATATTCAGATGCTGAGAGCACAGAGGAGTTCCTGGGAGACTGCTGCTAACACAAACCACCCCACCAGGATGGGCAAAGCTAGCCTGGTCCATTGCTAGGCCAGCACAATTCCTTACAAGTGCTGCTTACTTTCCTGCCAAAAAGGATCCTTATGATTAGTTGATCTGACTTGCTCCATAGGACAAAGCTCAGCATCAAATGCTAAAAGCACCAACATTCCTACAGGGTAGAAACTCTCTAGTACCTTCTTTCTTGCTCAGGCCTCTGACTTGGATCCTGGATAGCGGACTCCTCCATATGCTTGCATCCAGCAGAGTAACTGATACGGGAGACTGTCCTTCCTGTACTGGAGAATGCTGGTTGAGACCCAGCATAGGTAACAGTACTTCAGTACAGGTACACACCGTGCTGTGTAAATCCATGTGAAGCCAGTGTGCTTGCTGCCACTTCTAGCTGCCATCTCCAAAGGACCTGAGCAGCAACAGCAGGGACACAGTATGGAAAGGACCTTTTAAGTTTCCTTTTTCTGTAGGTATCACACCCTAAGTGGGCTTAACTGTGCCAAGAAGGTTTCCAGCTAACAACACTTTCCTCAGCCTCCACTGAACCCTGACTGGGAATTAATCCCCAAAATAATACCGAGTTTCATCTGACTCAGCACATCCTCCTTCCAGCACCAGAAGGGCAAGTCTGAAAGTCCCTCTGGAGATCTTTATGCCTTGTAGGTTACATCCTACTTACTTTGAAGGGACAGGCTCAACTCTTACCAGGTCAGGAGTTGACATGAGTCCAGCAGGAGAAACCCTGCTGAAATACAATTACCTCAGAATGGCATCCTCCCCCCATTTCCTGAGAGGATGTGATTGCATTAACAACCTTATCACTTTCTTAACACTCCCCAATTTAATCCTCAGGTGCTAAATGGCTTTTTTTCTTCACATTGCTCTAAGGTTAATGTTATTTATAAATTAGGCCCAGCTTGGAAGCAGGGTCTGGTTTGACTTTTCTCAGATGTAGTGGCAGCTAAGTAATCTGCTTCAACTTTGCTCTAAATGCCTTCCTGCCCCTAATTTGGGCTAGATTGGTCCCTTCTCATGGTCCTTATTGCAGTCTCTTAAAGAGCAGCATGAGAACACCAGAGGAGCAGAAGAGAGCAGAGGTACTCTTCAAACAGATGCTGTCACCACAAGGAGTGCTTGTCCTCTCACAGCCTGTGAGTTAATTGAACTGCTGCTCTTCCATCCTGCTGAGGAGTCCTCTTTGCCCAGGATGCCGTTCTTGGCTCCATGGTCTGCTTATACATCTTGGGTCTGCTTTACATCATTGTCTCTCTTTGAGCTGTGCTAAATCACTCTGCAGTGAGCCTGGGAGATAAAGCATTTATACACAGAAACCACTTGAACTTTACAATATGGCTCTAAGACTGTTCTTCCTGTACTGAAGAATGCTGGTGGAGACCCAGCACTTCGTCTGCATCTGCTCCCAGAAAAGGAATCAAAGAGCTGGCCCAGCTGGCACCTGGGCCTTCTGGAAGCTGCTTACTCATGCCTCTGCAGAGTCCAGCCCTGGGCTCTCCGTTCCCACCGTATAAATACAGCATTGTACTTGCAAAGACCTATTGCACAAGAGAGCAGGGTATGTCTCAACGTATCCCTGAGACAGGTTCCCTCTGCTGCAGCCCCACGTGATCCTCGTTCCCAGGGTGACACCATGCCCTTTCCAGCTCCCAGACTGAGCTGCTAGGCATCCAAACTTGCAGGACTTGTTCTGGAGGAGCAGGAGGAGATGTGGGTCCCATCCTCCCCCTCCAACCCCTTATCCCCAGCACTACCCCTAGGGCAGTGTTGTGAACTGAAATACTCTGGTTTCTGCTGCTATGGAGGAACATCAGGTGCAAAGAAATTTGGCTCGGGGACAAGTTTCACCACGAGTCATTGAGCCAGGCTTTTCTTTCCCATGAGATAATCTTGGGCGGGGCAGACAATCTCTTAAAATTAAAATACAATGAAAATACACGGGCTTCCCAGGGTCTAGGGTAAAGCTCTCTTTCCTTGTTTTCTCAGAAAGCGAGCCAGGCACTGCTGAAACCTTCCCCAGGCTTTTAGTGCAGAAGGAAGCACTGCAGTGGCAGCCTCAGAACCAGGCCTGGTGCCTGCTTCTCCCCCAGCTGGCAACAGGAGCCCACCCATGGGACCTGGCTCTGCTGGTGGTGAGGGTGCAAGAGCTCAACCTCGTGTGGAAGAGAGCACAGTTTAGCAAATTAATCACAGACAGCAAAGCCCCCTTCCTGTGGCTGTGCTGCCATCATCGTGCTGCTGGCATAGTGGAATTTGCTGGTGGGCACAGTGCTGGTGACTCTCAAGCAGTTACCTACGTGTGAACACTTGTGCTGGTGGTGCCATCCCAAATGTTGAACCTTGTGGGGAGCTCAGGTCACTCAAGCTGTGGGCTTGCCCCTTCCTCCACCATCCCCATAAGCATCTCACCCTGCTACCGAGCTTTACCGTCTGCTTCTCCAGGTAAACACCTGGTTACATAGCTCAGTGGCAGCAGGGACACTGGGATCTAGCTGGAATCTGCCAAGGATCTAGCTGGGTTCTCACCTGGAATGAGTGCCAATACCTCAGCCCTACAGACTTGAGATTCTTTCTCATCCGAAAGGGAAAGTCAGCATCACGTGCTGAAGGAGAGCTCATCGTGGGAGGATTCAGTTTTCCCGTCAGAGGCTGCATCCCTGGAGGGCTGGATGGGAGAGAGGCTGGGAAAATGCTGCCCAGGCAGTGCACATGGGTTTCGGATGGTATTGCAAAGCCCTAGCTGCTCTCCTGCAGGGAGCCCTTTGCTGGGCCGCGGGCCTGGGGAGCGGCGTGTGCCTGGGGACAGCTGGTGCCCGCCGTGGCCAGAGCCGCTGGGATGGCTCTCCACAGCGCTGAGGCAGGAGGAGCACCCAGCCACGGGCAGAGCTTCAGAAACAGTGCATTCATCTTCCCTGCCAGGGAGCGCCCGGGGCAGACCGATGACGCACAGCACACCTGAGATCATTTTCATGGGAATAGACCCGTGAGAGACAGCGAGAGGAAGAGTCAGGGAAACTCTCCCAGCACTTCAGTCAGTGTCAGCATTCACGGGGCAGATTTCACAAGATAAACAAAAGCCTTTAATAACCGCGCTGGAGGGAGACTTTGAAACCCTGAGAAACCTCTGCCAGGAAAGGAGAGCAGCAGGCTTCTCGCGGAGTGCCAATGCCACCAGCCAGCCAGAGGCTTGGCAGGCGTGGGGAAAAAAGGGCTTGCAAAACCCAGACCATAAAGATCCAACTGTGGGTACCCAGGCTGTACTCCCAGCCGTGGATAGCTGTACACACAGTGCTATATATAGCACAGAGGAATTTTCATTCCACTTGCTAAGGGGTTTTAATAACACAGAGCAGACGAAAGATGTCAGCCACCCTGGAATATTATCTGGGCAGCAGTGTATAATTTGAAGGGAGGGTAGGAGAGGATATCTAATGTTGTGATATCTTCTGCAGGATGATTTGGTTTCTCTCCTGTAAGCCAAATAGATTTGTAGAATAATAAGTTATTAGCATCCAACAGTAAAGTCTTACATGTATAAAACTCCTGTCAAAGGATGCTAAACCTGAAATACAGGGACTCTGAGCTAATAAATAAAATACAACCATACCTTGGGAGGGACTTCTGCAATGCCTGCCTTCCTTGTGAGTACCAGTGACAGCAGTATCCTAGCTTTACATGTGGTGCACTTATTCACTATCCCCAGACATCTCTTTTCAGATGATAAAGACACTGCACTGTTGAGAGAGAAGGTAAGTCTAAATGTAATTTAGGTAATCAGAAACCTGGAAATGCTATCCCAGGCTTTAACATAATTTCTGTAGGACATGCCATTTTCGGTGAATGACTTCTGTCTTCCATTTGCAAAATGGAGTTCCTTCCCCTCCATGGGGTATGAAAAACATTTATTAAGTGGTACTCACAGGTTGCCATAGGAGAGAGAGGGTTATTGTCAGGAGCATCACTTCTTCTTGTGGTCCTCAAAATGTCCTGAAAATAAAAGTCCTGAAATGTGTCCAGACACCAGTCTCCATTATTGTCTTCTGTGAGTTTCCAGAGAGAACTGGAAAATCAAACTCTCTTGGTTATACCTCCAGCTCTGGGGTTCAGGTGATTGAGAGAGAAACTCAGTATTCATTGAGAGCAAATGTCTCCAAACTTTAGGGCTGTTGAAGGAAACAAGAATCCTATGGTCTGCAAAGTTAGGAGAGGATTAAAAGGAAGCTCTATGCCTATTGCTACTTAAATAGTGCATATGCCACCTTGGTGACATGGTGGGAGAAAAGGAATACTGAAACGTGGTGTCTTCATACAGGTAATAAGTCCACAGATAAAATAAAGAGATGGGCCCAAAAGCAGACTACAGGACATTCATGTCTATTCTGCTGCTTGCATGTGATGCCTGTAGCACAGGCAGAACTATCTGAGCATAGCCACAGCCCACATGGATGAGAGAACACCACACAGGAAGTCTGGGAGCCCAGCAGCAGCAGGAACTCTTCCCGAACAAGACTCTGAACTAGCTTTAATTTTGGGTGGAGAAACAGCATCCCACTCTGAGTCTATCATTTTTAGGATGGGTAGAGGAGGAAGAGGGAGTCTGACTATTGAGACACCTCTGCAGACTTTAGTAGACAAGTGCAGCTGATGAGCAGCACAGACCCAAGAATGCCAAGGTCTCTGGGCAAGCAGCTGATGGCCCGGGCAGTTATGTCCGAACCCACACTGAAGTCTGTGCTGCTGTCAGGATACTTGACATGGCAGGACGAAGCGAGCTCACCATCACCGAGCTCTCACCATGCCTCCCAACTGAGGTGCAAAAAAGATGCACCCAAGGGGCGCAAAAGCCTCCTGTTGCCATGTCGTGTCAGGCATGGATTGGACCATTCCCCTCTCCCTTTTTCAGAGACCAGAGTGGGGCTGCTGAGCACCTGGGATGTTCATCAAGAGGAAACAGCACACTCTGAGGTACAGCCTTCTTCCTGCCTCATCCATATAAATATCCAGTAAAGGTGTAGTTTTTCTTCTGCTAAATATCAGTTCTGACTTCACTGATGCTGCCCTTCCACGTTTTATTGGTATGCGCTGGAAATTTCTGGCTACATATGTGGTCCAAACAATTACAGCCTCTGAGCAAGAAAGGGTGAGGGGGCATACAAGCATTAAAATGTTACAAATGGGACTCTACAGCAATCCTGGGTTGCTCTTCCCTAAACTCCTTTCTATACATCAAGGATCATAAAAGAGCAGGAAAAGACCAAGTCCTGCTCTCAACCCTCTATTCTAGAGCTTGGCTTTATTGGTAATTAAAAACTACATCTCAGCTTAATTTTCTTCCCACACTTGGCTGTACTCTATCTTACCCCCATCTCAAAGAGGCATGTCAGTCCTTTCATATCCTCACAGGAGTTCACAGAAGTTTGCCAGCATTAATCAGAGGCAATTACCTTTGCCTCTTTAGGCAGGGATATCAGACCTGAGCCTAGGGTGACTCATTGCAAGATTGCTTCCCCCTGCAAGGTTCTTCCAGACATCTCCTTTGACTTGACACCTCAGCTGTTACCTTTGGTCATTCTACTCCTGGGAAACTCTCCTGGCAGGGAGCAAGCCCCAGCTACTACGCAGCCTCATGTACTCTGCATACCTGTCTTTTCATCTCACTCAGAGTAACTGATAAAAGGGTTACAGGCTGGTGCTAGCCAGGAATTGTCTAACCAACATTTTCACATTTTGACAGATTATCTTTTTTCAATAGATTTTTGTGTGGAACAGTCCCATTTTGGTGATAACCACTGCAATGCAACCAGGTCTGCTGGACCACAGGCCTGTTTTCAGTGGTGAACCTTTATGAACCCTGGAGAAACCCAACCACACTGACCATTCCTGATTCGGTCATCTCCAGGATTCTTGCCTTCCTGCTGAGAAGAAGCAAGTTGCACCTTTATCCTTTGCAGCTCTGATACCATAAGAGCCCTGGCTGGAAGGATATCCCTTTCAAGATCCCATGTATCTATGGGAAAAGGTATCTCTCAGAGGTGAACATACCATGCTGCTTCTTTCATTTATGAGAGAAAGAATTTATGGTTTCCTAGGGGGGAGTTTTTTGTCCTACAGAAACCCTGGTGTCCAGTGTAGGTCATGACAAAAGTCTGCAATGGAATATTTGCTAGAAATATTGAAAAGCAGTATAAATATATGCCCCGGAGAAGAAATGGAGTTCCAGCAAGCTGCAGCACTTGGAAGAAAAATGAACCTTAGTATTATGCACAATATGAAGTAGATACTATGTTACTATTACTGACTAATCCATGTGTTTGTTATTCGGCTCGGCTTGCCAACACACACTCTTGAATGTTGGCTGTAGGCATCCTTACCACAGACATCCCAACTGTGAATAAACACTCAGGTGGCCCTGGCCCACCAGCCTGCCTGTACCTCCAGAGCTCCAAGCAAGCATTTTCAGGAGAGCAAAAGTCTGGTGGTTTAAAATGACACTTCCATCACAACTTCCAGCACAACCTCTCCAGCTGGTCAGGAAGCAGAGCATTTCGCATCACACCTGCCATGCTATGAAATGAGGGTGGAAAAGTACAAGTTAGGGGCCTGCTGGGATAACTCCATGAGTAACACTGCCATTTTATTTCTTCCCTTGCCCTCCAGGAAGTCCATCACCTAGAACAGAATTCTGCTCTTCTACAATAACATTAATGCACTGTCTGTAGCTCTGGCTGCTGTGCAACTGCTTTGCTGTTCTGGGGTCAAGAAGGAAAAATGAGCAGGAAGGAAAGCAACTGACTGAAAATAAACCACGTCCCTGTAAAGAGATGAAAGACTCTAAAAGATAATGTAGTTTTGTGTAGAAGGGTCAGAGTTCTAAGGAATCCAAGGAACTGGAAAAGGCCTGCCTTTCACAAAGGCTGGAAAGCACCTTGGAGGGACTCACGCCATATGTGGGGTGCTGCCCAGAGAGTCCTGTCTCAGCACTGCTGAGTGAGCAGGGCATGAATGCTTTACCCAAAGCATTCCCCTGGAAACTAAATACTGCTCTGGGTGTAAGGAAGCTGCCCAGTCATAATATGCATGGCTGATTGCAGAGTTGCACAAGAAGAAGCTGGTTCTGACGTAGGTGAGAGCAGCTCTGTGAGCACCCTGAGATGGCAGGGTCTGGCTGGGCAGCAGTTCATGTCCCACAGTTTTCCAGATGATGCTGAACATAGACTTATTTTCAAAGGCAGAACCTCAACTCAGTGAACAAAGAGGAAAAATGGACATGAGGAAAAAATGTAAATGTCTTCTACATGCTACTTACTGACATGCACAGATATGCTCCACTGCTGGCAGTGAAGGCAAAACAAGTGAGCTGTCACTTCCATCTCAGGCACTGCTGGTGACAGGGAAATCCTTTGATAATAGGGATAGATTCACAATGAGAAGAATGTTTTTTTGATTGGTACTTCCCTTTTTACTAAAACCTATTTTTCATCTTCTTAGCCAGCATGTACATCCCTGGCTTCTGTTCTTAAAAGGTGGACAATAGCCTCCTTACCAGTAGGAATTACCTCTGTAGAGGTACAGAGGACATGAAAAGCAAGCTTCTCTGACAGGGCAAGCCTTTCCACCACAGTAAAACACTGCAGTGCATAACAGGCTACAAAACTGTTTTGGAGCCCATTGTTCCTTTGCATAAAAGCCTTTGAACCAGAGTTAGTAATTATGGGAGCCGCACTGTGCACAGCTCCTCAGCTGCTGATATGTTTATCAGCACAGCATCAATCTGACTTGCTTCCAGGAGGTTTAGATGGCATGGGGTCATGCTTGCATCAGCTAATAAACTCCTCAGAGCTGGGTTCTTTTGTATCTATGGAGCAGACAGCATTAATGGAGTCCCCATCCCTGATTTAAATAGCTGCCTCCATTCAGCAGTGGCAACCTGCAAGGCTTTAAGGCTTGGGGACTGGAGAGGCATTGCAAAGGGGCAGGGGTGCTTCCTGAGAGTTTTTGGGAGGTTGAAAATAGACAGGCTTTTAAACTAAATGGGCAAACAGATCTTGCTATGTTAAAGTGTATTTTGTCATGAAAACACAGACGTTTGCTTTCCTCTCACCCTGTCAAAACTTTGGCTGAGTATGGCTGGCAGACAAGTGACTTAGAAAGCGTCACTGGCCATGGCAGAATCCTCTTCAATATTTACCCTTGCCTGGGAGGAACAGGGTTGCTTGGACAGCAAGGTAGTCCCTCTAATTTTTCCTAGGGTGGATCAGGAGTCTTAGCTTCTTTAGACACCCTGAGGATTTATGAAATCTCTCTTATTTTGTGAGATTCACTGCTAATCCTATGGAGCTAGGAGATCCAATGCTCTAACCGTCACATATTGCAGTTTGAGACAAACTGCAAGGAGAAGTTGAGACATAGGCACTGGCTAGCCTCTTAATGAGATTCTCAGCTTGCTCATGCTAGGGGTAGAAAATAAGCTTTTTAAACGAAAGAACCATTTTGGACACAAATTAAGTGGATGTGAGCTGGAAAAATTCAAGCCAGGTTAGAAAGTAGATTTTTTGCATCAGAGAACCTGGAGGTTCTGGAGAGGTTTGCAGATGAAACACTGTAAGGACAACCCCTTCCCTTGGAGACTGAGCATGTCTTGTTTGTGAAAACTACTAGATGACAAAGTTGTCTAAAATAGAAGGTAAGTGGACATGAGTCAGGAGGCCCTTTCCAGCCCTGCATTCAAAAGCAGTTTCAAAGGACTGCCATGCTTCACAATTACAATCATACCGGGGATGGCTCCTGAGCTTTGCCGAGCTCCACAACACTCATCTCTGTGAGAAATTTGGACTGTACTGTGTGCAACATGTATTACTCCACTCTAATTGCAGCACAAACAAGCATAGACTTGGTACAGAACCAAGCATGGTTTGTCTCACTGCTTCCAGTGGCCACTTTAAAGATGCACCATGCATCATCTTTTCCCTTGTAACAGTGTCCTTAGTAGGGAGCCTGGGCTCTTGATCAACACTTTTTTCCAGGGAAAACTGGGCAGAGAGATTATTTCCTTACTGCTTCAGTTGGGACAAAGACTCTGCCCCCCACAAGTTTGGACTCACAAAAATCTACCCAAGACACTAGGAGCACATCTCAGCAGACAGCCCCAAGCCCATGTCACATAAGCAACAGTCTGGTCACAAGGAGGTAGTCTAGTCAAGCTCTGAACATTTGAAGTTGTTTTGTCCTCTGCTCTGAGAAGATGAAAGGCACTCTGGAGGGGACAGTTTGGTTCATATTTGCTAAAAAGCATCAGTAAGCTGGGTGACAAAACAGCCAGCTCATTTTTACCTTCACACAATTGCTGGATATCACCCACAGATAGGAGCTGAAGTGTCGGCCCAATGTGGATATACTAGGGTGAACATTTCCTTATCTTGAATTTCGCTGTTTACTCAATCAAAGTTGGCTTTCTTGGAATCAGAGGCACTCTTTTTTTTACAGACAGGTGTATTTTCAATCATTATGGTTCCCATGGAGCTTTCTGCAAAGTTTGCAAGTGTACCACCCAGACTACTATTGGAGTGTTTTGCACAGTGCCAAAAATCTCCTTAGTGGTTCAAACTGGGAAAAATTATTACCACTTCCTTTCCTGACACCCTTACTGTGCTACAGAAAGTTTACCGTGTCCAGGAACATACCGAGAGACATGGTGCTTCTGCAGCTGGAGAAAGATGCTATCTCCTGCCTGATGCTGTGATATTTGGATTGTGCCACACGGTCTGGCGGTTCCAGACATCTTGCAATGCATATCTGAAGTCTCTGGGAAAAAAAAACAAAACAAAAAGACAGGAAAGGAGGGTGTGCTGAGAGTCAAACAAAGGTAGAGTTTATGGGAAAGTGAATGGAAGAGGGGCAAAGGAGCAATAGGAAGTTAAGACTTTGAACAAGCCCAGTCATGCCTCAGGTACTGGTTCTACCTGTCTGCTGCCTGACCACAGCTCAGTCTGCCCAGTGACAGCAGTGGGAACTGGGGTGCTGAGCAGCACTGAGCATAGGGTTTGTTTGCTGGTCATGTTCCTGTGGAGGAGAGGTGGCTGAGACACCTAGCAATGAGTGTGCCTGTCAGCTGGCCACCCTTGCCACAAGTTCATGTGCAGGAACCAGAAGTGGCTCTGGAGAGGAAATGCTGATCCTCGTGTGACTTCTCCATTGCAGGACTTGGGAAGCAAGTGGGTAGTCACAGAGGAGGATTCAGTGATCTCTGCAGCACACCTCAAGGTGCATCTGCTTGCTGAAAGGGATGGCAGAGGAGGCCCTGGCTACAGGACCAGGTATATCCACAAGTCATAGCAGTTTAATGTGATCCCCTCTTTACAGAAGAGAAACGATGCTCCCTATCCAGCACATGTGCCTTTCTCCTACCCTACAAAGTAGGATCTTTGTATGGTCTGACCAAGCTCTGAGCTTGGTGAGAAGAGGCAGCACTCAAATAAAACAGCAAACAGATGGGCACACAAGCCCGTCTCCATTTTGAAACAGGAACAGTGTACTCCAAAGCCAATTACTAACTGATATTAACTGTTCTGGATTTCATTAATTACATATCAATTAGGTCATCTCAGAAGGAAAACTCATTCAGAGTGATGAAGTATGAAGGGCATTAGGTGGACACATTCAGGAAAGACAGTTACCTCCCAGGGAAGGACAAGCATCCTGTGCTCTCTGCTCTCCTCATTTCCTCAGTTTCTTCTCCAGGTTTGGAGACAACCACTATTCATTTCTGCTTTGCCCCTGCTAAAGACAGCAAGTAAAGGGAGGCTCAGGTACCCAATCTGCAGGTTTTCTGAGACTTGAGAGTACCTCAGCCACAAAAACTTCTGGAGGAACTTTCCTGTGTGCAGGAAGGGGAGTAGGGACACAGGGCTTTGCTCCCTCCAGCCTAGAAACCTGCTGGGCTCCTCAGAGCTACTGAAGAAAAAAAAAGCTTTTCTCCTGACCTTCTGATGGTCACACAGACAACCCTGCCAGGAAATATTTGGCCTGCTGTCTCAGGTGACTTATGCAAAATAAGTGGTCACTTTTCCCCCCAAAGACAGGTTCAACTGGATAGTGCACTCCTGGGCATTTGTAGCCTCCTCCTCCTGCTGCAGAAACCCAGGCTCAAGGGAGAAGCTTTTGCAGTTTTATATGCGGGCTTCACCACCACTGTTCCTGGCTCTTTCCTCATGGCTTCCTTAGAACAGACTGTCAGAAGATTTTCCAGCCCACAGCTGGCTAATCACGCACAATTAACATAAACCTGAATACAGTGGGGAAGAAAAGAAAGCTGGGAAAGCCCCCTTTTCTCAGCAGCTGGATGAGGCAATTTACAGACAGCCTGAAGGCATGGGGGAAGCAGGAACATTTCATGGGGCTGTGGGTCCATGTGAAAGGGCAGATGAGGGCAGTTTAGGGCAGCATTTGGGCTCCCCCAGCTTCAGCACTTCGGGCCAAAGCAGGACAGCAGGGAAACTGCCTGCCCAAACACCAGCCTTGCTGCAAATGGTGCAGGGGAAAGCTCTCTGAATTGCGGGGGGAGCCGAGAAAAATATGACTTGCAGGACAACAGACAGAACCAGGATGCAGTTTCCTAGAGCCTCAGTCCAGCACTGCAGGGCCAGAGCATATGGGGCTAGGGGAGATGTCAGGACTGACGGGTACGGTTTGATGTTTCTAGGTAGCTTCCCTCAGAGATGCTCTCCAAGCCAGGCTCCTGTAGGTTCTCTTCTGCCAGTGCTGGTGCTCAGCTGGTGTCCTGGGGGGTTGGCTCAAGGAGCCATACTAGCAGAAAACGGATCACTGAAAAGTGAATTGCTTTTTACCAGGATGTTTCAGGGAGAGTAGTGCTAATATGAGGAAACTGACATGAGCATAGAACTACTCCTTCAGCAGGGGCTAGCTGTAGGACAGACTGAGTTGTAATGTTGAGCTGCTCCTTTGGGCTCAATTTTCACCATCCACTCTGCAGGCCACTGCTCACCCAGGGTTCCTACCCTGCCTTGCACCCTTCTCCGGAGGCTCCCACCACACAGAGGGTCAGGACAGCTGAGCAGAAAGCTCACCTAGCAGAGAAACAGAATATCCCTTCCAGCCTGTCCCACCAAATGGATCTGCCTGGCACTTGGCAATATAAAGACCTTGCTGGAGCACAGCTCACCTCCAGTGTACAGAGAAAAGTATGTTCTGGAGGGAGCTGCAGTGGATTGCGAAACATCAGCTGTGAGGTACAGCATGTGAGGTCTTAGATCAGTTATTTGAATCCAGGGTGTTATGGAGAAAGAGGAGCCTAATGGTGAAAAAGTACTGATGAAAACAAATAGCTATTTTCTTGGTACTTGGACTTCCTTCTGGACCTCACCCACTTGCCCCAGGGTTTGCCAACAGTGGAAGTTCCCCCAGTACACAACGCTTTAGTATTCAAATGGCAGTGTCTGGTACATTGACTATTTCCAAGCAGAGCCCTCCAGATGCTTACTCATTTTCTTGATGGCCAGGTATTTGCATGGGTTTTACAGCCTTGCATATTTAAGATATTTAAGCATTGCATATTTAAGTGATGGGAATGCAAGAGAAAAGAGAGAAGATAAAGCCTCCCTGGCTGAGAATGTGCATATACAAGGTGATGGGAAGAATGGTGTTGGGCACATACACTGTGCCAGCTCTTCTCCTTACCTAAGGGGTTGTGCTCTGCACAGATTCTGTCTCTGGTCAGTCCCTTACTTGCTGAATGGGGAAATAGATGAAAGTAGGATGGAAATTGCATGGCTGAGCAGCAGAGGAGTGGTGGATGGATCAGCTAGCAGATGACGAGGCAGGCAAGAGGCGATTCCTGGGGAAACCTGTTTTCCATTTAAGACAGATTAGCCCAGGCTTTGGGGTAAGGGGAGAAGAGCTCCCCTGTTCCAAAACTACTAAGAGTAGAGGGAAAGGAAATTTTGTTGACAGGGTATAATTCTACAGAATAAGCAGGGATAGTTTCTGAATATGAGAGAGAACTAGTTCAAACTGGTTTAACAGAAACTCTGGGCACCAAAAACTTCTAGTGAAGACATTGGAATAAGAGGGTTATCCCTTGCTGGCAGTTCCTGTCTGCTCACCTGCAGAGCTTCATGGTCCATGCGATGACCTCACAGCTCCCTGGAGCTGTTAAGCCTCCTCAAGTCAAGTGACAATTTGTCAAGGGACAAATGCCCCTTCATCCTCTAATATAGGTTTGCAGGGAAGGGTTGTATGGCAAAGCCTGGAAGACAAAGCTACCAGCTTTCCAAATTTGATGACAGTCTATTAAAGAACTGTTTTGGCTTGCTTTGGCTTTAATGACAGTTCTACTGCCTGAAGTCCTCTGATTACTGGAAAAAAAATCTCTTATTTCTTTCAAAATGTAATGTGTATGTTGGGGAGTGCAGAAACTGATCCAAAGAGATAAAGTAGGGGGTTTTTTTAAGTGTAACTGACAAGTTTTTGCGGCTGGGCTGGTGATCTCAGTAGCTGGGCCTAGCTCTGTGTAGCCCATACACAACCAAAGGGAAGTAGACCCTGGGCAGAGAGCACTCATGAGAGGCTTGGGACACCCTAAGTCAATTGTCTGTTCGAGCAAAATGTGCAACAAATGTTGTACGAGCTCTCCCCTGTCTTGCAGGTGGATAAGATGTTTTGAGACCTGAGGGAGTATGGTAACATGGACCATAACATTAGACCATAATATATATGGGGAGGGAGGGAACAGGACCTCGCATATTATGGAGCTCATAGAGGTTCTCATCACACCTCAGCACTAACTCCAGCAGTACACAATATCCCTGCTGCTTTAACAGTACAGTGTCCAAGGCAACACCAAGAGGGATATTAAGATATCACTGCCCCCTCTTGTGGACATCTCAAAAGGACCTGGCAAACAACCCTGGGCAGCTGCTCTGGCTGAACAATACCCCATACTGAATAAAAAATGCAGCAGTGCAGCCTGGAACCCATGCTGGAGGCACCTGCAGCCTCCCAGAGGGAGGGAAGGGCTCCCACAGTGCCTATATGAGAGGGACACTATAGTTTCATTTAAAGAAGAGTTTCTGGCTGGGGGAGTCCCGGCAGCTCAAATTTCTGAACCAGTGTTTTGCTTAAACTGCTCACAAATATTTTTTAACAATCCTGAAGCAGCTGTCATATGGGTCAGGTGTGTCAGGGAAGAGAAAAAAGACACAGGCTCTTTGTATGCACTGAGACTGGTGGAAAAATTCCCTTCTTACTGGAGCACCTGGCTGGCTCCAGCAGCGCTCCTGTTCCTCTGCATCTCCCATCAGCTTCTGCTGTCATTTTGTATATCCTCTTGTGCAGGCTAGCTCTGGGCAACTTGGAGAAGATTGTAATTAAATGCTGGGTGGCCTCTGTAAAATCTTCTAAAGCTGTTACAGGAACTGACGGTTAGTTTCAAAACTTCTGACACGGCTGGAGATGAGGACATCTTGGAGAGGCAACTATTGAATAAGGGCCACAGAAACTCTGTCACGCCTCAGGTGGCACCTTGCCCAGGAAACACTTACTGGTCAGCCAGGTTTCCTGGCAGAATGTTCCTGCATGCCCTGTTAGGTGCTGCAGAAGAGATCAGAGCTGCTAGACTTTCTAGAGGCGACTGTATTTCT
Organism: Erpornis zantholeuca; assembly: GCA_013400515.1. Taxonomy (NCBI): domain Eukaryota; kingdom Metazoa; phylum Chordata; class Aves; order Passeriformes; family Timaliidae; genus Erpornis; species Erpornis zantholeuca. The sequence goes on from VZTN01006389.1 coordinate 311,057, forward strand.
CTGTGACTATTACAATAAGCTATTACAATAACATGCAGTTCTGTGCTTGATAACCAAGGGACAGTATTTCCAATTTCTCTCTCCATTTCTCTGAGCAGAAAAAGAAAAAAAACTCTCTGGGAAGTTTTCACAGGCTATTTCTTTCACAGGAATTATTTTAGTGAGCAATGTTTGCTTCCCACATGCTGGACTAGACATGGTACTTCAAATCTGCATGTGTTCCATTTAGGAGCTCAAAACATACTGCAGTCGGAGAAAGTCTGGTCATTCCTAATGCTTGAACTAAGGTGGGGAGAAATAACATTCAGGATCTGTCTTGACATTATGCAGAGCTTGCACACAACACTGTTCTTTCTTTCCCCTGGCTTTAGAGCTCTTCTTTTTAACCAGAATTAACAGTTTGGTCTCAAAGCCAAAATAATTTCTTCCTTAGGCAATAAACTAGGCCTGAAGGCTAAAGTAACTTATCGGAAAGTTTCACCCCACTGTGGCTTTTGTGTGTGGAACAGTATTCTGGCCTGCCACTGTGGAGCCATTGTCATATCAGGGCAGCGACTGCATTTGTTTGCAGAGCCATTGTGCCCCAGGGAAGCCAGAGACACACACTATTTAGCTGTGAGCTAATGCTTCCTGCATCCAGGACAGTAGCCACACAAACCCTGCAAGGTCCCCTCCAGCCTGCTGGGATAATCTCAGCCAAAAGCTCAGGCAAATCCTCCTTCCTGACTGCTGGAGCAAGGTGACTAAACAGCTTTGCTGGTCAGGAAGGGCTCCATGGTCATCCTTCTGCAGAGGTAGAAGCCACCAACAGGCAGACAGAACAATGTGAAGGGGCAGTAGTTTGTTCTCAGTGAGGCAGCACGGTGAGCAGCAGCTCCTGGGCCTGGCAGGAGCCTGGCTCCTCGAGGCATGCAAACAACCCTCTGGAAAACACTGACCTGGGTGGGGAAGGCATTGTCTGCATACACTGCAAGGAGAAGGGGCAGGTCCAGAGCTTGGAGCCTCCTGCACCACAGAGCAGCTGTGGGGAGCAGGCCAGGAACTCCACTCCAGGAGGAGCAGCTCTGCCCTAAACCAGCTAGCAGCTTCACACAGCTGTGTGTTCCTGGTAGCTGGGAAACATGGAGGATGTGCTCCCTCTCTGGCACAGCCAGTGTAAGGGGCGGCTCAGCTGTCACCAAACACGGTTCTTGCTTGGGCAGTAAGCCAGTGAGGCAGACTCCCCCAACCACTGGCCCCTGAGGAGTGGGATTCACATTTTGCAAAGTTTCAAACTCTAGGTTTCTGTTCCCATCTGAAGATTTCCAGGAGCTGAGATTTCCTGGGAAGCAGGAGCCCTTGTGTCAGGTGGGTGTGCAGAGGCTGAAGGCAGGTGGGACTTGGGGGTTGTAGGCCCAGAAGCCACGCGGGGGAGGGCTCAGGCCGGACCTGCAGCCTCCAGCAGGGCTGTGTCCAACATAAGGGGACACAAAGGTGTGGTGTAAGCGAAAGAGACTGCAAAACATGTACCCACCTCTCTCTGGAGACTGTCAAGAGAAGCAGCCGTGGTTTCAGGTGGCACTCCCAGGCCAGGGGTTACTCCCAGGGAGAGAGAGCGGTGACCCCATCGGCCAAGCTGAGCTGTGCTCAGCGGAGCTGCTCCTGGGGCAGCGCTTCAGGAGACAGGAGGGATAATGTCTGCACTTACGCCTGTAAGTAGCTGGAGATGACAGGATGGGAGAGCTGGTGTAGTGTGCATGGTCCTGACAGAGCAAAGCCCACAGCAGAGTGCAGTGAAAAAGCATTGCTGCTGCGAGCAGCACTCGGAGGCCCAGCCAGGGTGGCCAGATCAGCAGTGCAGGGCAGGTCTGCCTGGTTCCCATACAAACCGACTGCCAATTAGCCAGTTACATTTAGCTGACTTTACATCGCAGTTCTCGAGCGATCACCAGCCTGAAGACACAGCTAGAGCAACTCCTGTTTGAAGTCTAGTGTCTGCTTTTGGTTTCAGACCCAAAGCACAAACCAGTCTGACCAGCTGGAACCCAGTTTCAGGTTACACCCTGCCTTGCTCTCTGGGTGACTTAGTGGGTAATAATCTTGCTCCCAGAACACCTCATACAGTAGCTTCCTCTTCAGGTATCCACATATGTTGCATCCCCCGCTTCCAGCCCTCCCCACGCCATGGGACCGCTGCTGCAGCAGCTCTCCCCTGAGATACCACAGTCGGGGCAGATGAAAGGGTGCAAGATAGCAGGCATGGGAACGGCACCTGCCCCCTCTGCAGGTCATTGCTCCTCAGACACCACTCCCAAGCCAGATAAGACAAACAATTCCTTTTTATTATCAGAGTGAGCACACAGAAAAATAAATCAAGACATTATGTTTACAGGCCGTGATAGGCTGTGGGAAAAATAAAGAGATGGAAGAAACGGTATGAGACAGATCATGAAAAGGAGGAATCTGACCAGCCCCAGGAAAGCTAAGGCAGATGCCTGTGATGGGGAGAGGCATGCAGTCAGATTGCCAGCAGGCTCTGGGAAGCATTTTCTTTCCTTTCTGACCAGGCATGAGCCCAGGGAGGCAGCTCTCCTGCCACTGCACTTGAGCATGGACCTGAGCCATGTCCTGAGCTGGGAATAGCTTTACCAGAGCATTCCAGAACCACTCTGCCCTTGGCCCTGAAAGACTCCAAGCACTTAAACTGAAGTCTGTCTATAGATTTATGCTTCTTAAACACACACACACGCGCGCACACACACACACCGGTTTCTCCTCTCTTCACACCAGTTTCCCAAGAGCAGCAGGCACTGGAAGTTTAGGGATTGGTGCCAGCCCCACAGCCAGGCATACATCAGACACTTCACAAATAGCTTCTTTTGCCCCAGTAGAAATCCCCAGCTCCCTTGAGGTACAAGCCTGGACCAACAGATGCTGCAGGACAGAGCTCAGAAGCATCTCATTGCAGACTACAGAGGAACACATAGGACCAGAACTGGGACATTGCCAAAGTGGGGATTTCACATGCTGCCTTGGGGCCAGAGATGAGCTTTGGACCTCCCGAGACTGGTCTGTATCTCACCTTGTATTGGGAGGGACAGGCCAGCAAGAGAAAGGAAGCCTGAGGACATTAGCTGGTGACACCAGCCCACTCCTGTGCTCTCGGAGATGCCAGGGACTCAGGTCAGGCTGTGTGCTCAAAGGAACACACAGTAAAATCAAAGCTGCAGCTTTCCTGTACAATCAGCAGGAAAAATATGGACGTTTACTTCATGTAGAGAATAAATAGGTATTTTCTCAATGTGTTTGGGTTCAGACTAAACACTGGAAAAGCAACCAGGGCAACTCACAGAGAGAAAAACAGTGAACACATACTGTATGCAGGAGACTGAAACACAGTAGCCAGGCAGAAAAAAGTCTAGGTGTGCTTTTCTGTTAAAAAACAAAGCCTAGTGACTTAAGCAGGTATTTCTGTTTCCGTCCATCTTGGAAACAGGAACTGCCGGAGAGTGGCACAGAGCCCTTGGATCAGGTCTGGATGACTATGTCAAGCCCACAGACCTCAAGAGATGCACCATGACCAGGGAGACTGCTGCAAGGCAGGGGACCTTGCAAAGGACTGGGAGAAGGGGAGGAAAATATAATGCCGAATGGAAGAAAGTGACACTGAAAACAAATTGCTGGCTCTGGTGAGCTTGCACCATTCACCAACATGAATGCTACACAGATCCAGTTCTGGGCTCCTTCAGGAAGTTGAGCAAAGTTGTGCTCCTGGTTTGAGCAGGAAGAAAGGTGTTATTCAGAGTTTCACTGGATTGTTTGAGGTTAGGAAGGGATGGATGTCAGAGAGCAACAGAATGCTCTCCATTCCTCACTTTCTGGAGCAGCCATTTAGCCTAGACAATCACAAATACCAGTACTGCCAAATCACAGCTATATCTTGGCCTGATGCTCCAAACATCTTCAGAGAGAATGAGTCCTTCAGGCACAGACCCATGTCTAAAAACAGAACTCCAGAACTTTTGGGGAGTGCCCCAGTGCTGAACTGGAGAGAGAGGCTGTAGGTCAGACTGGTTTGGTGGCACTGCTGTAGAACAGATGCTCAGTGTCCTCTGTGGTGGAGAGGGTTGAGTTGGTAGCAGTGGTAGGCTGACGGCGGCGGCTGCTCTTCTTCCTTTTCTTCAAGAAGAAGTAGCCAATGAACACCAGGACCACCATGATGCAGATCCCAAGGAGCACAGCAATCACTACCTCAAAGGCACCTGCAGGGATATGTGAACATGTTAGAAGGGATGCTACACAAACTCTGATGCAGCAGGAGCGGCCAGGACAAAGCAGCAGGAGTGGCCAGGAAGAAGCAACAGCTGGCATGACAACATGACAACAGGGTGGTCACTGCACAGCTGGCAAAGAAGAAAGATGGCAACTGCACGGCGTAAGGGTACAGCCAAGGCACAGCCAGCCTGTCTCTTCCAAATGGTATTTCCCATCGTTTCCCAGCTACACCACGCCCTCTAAAGGCTGTTCCGTGACTTTGGCAGGCTTGGCCATTTGACAACCCTAGGAATATCAAATCCTTCTGCAATGACAGCCTTGTGCCATACCTCAACGGGGAGGCAAGCAAGGGGTGGTCACAGAAGGCACCTCCTGCCTGGGACAACACTGAGGGAGTGAGCTACGGAGGATAGGCTGAGTTTGTGGGAAAGTGCTCTTAGCAGTCATGTGAGCACTTGTTCTCCAGCCAAACAAACCCCTGCATCATCAGTGGAGACAATCAAGTACAATGCATTTGTGAGATGGTGTGAATTTAAAGATTAAATCAATCTCCAGGATTTAAGAACAGTAACATTCATGTGACATTTTCTTAAAGAACTTGTATTTCAATAGCACTGGGCTCTTTTAGTGTTGTAGAGAGATTGTATATGGTCATCACCTTTCCCCACAGTCTAGCACCTGACATTATTCATATATCCGCTCAAGTCTTCTTTCTTGTAGAAGTTAGTAGTCCTCATGTAAAATTGGCCCTTAGGAGGCATTTCTCCCTCCATATTTTGATGTTGAACAGTGGGACATTCATGCAAGCTGATGGAAAGAAAAACAGGAGTCTCTCTATGAGCTACTGAGTCACAGACACGAAAAAATGGACCACAGTTGCACGGTGCACAGAAGCATCTCTTGCCACTGCCAGCATCCTACAAATCCCACACTGCTCCTCCATCTTCAAAAGGGGTGTGGAAGAGAAGACAACTAGGAAGTAGTAGCAAGGAAAGACAAAGTCTTATTCAGGACAAGGAAAAGCAACAAGAAAGATCTGTAGGGAAAATTGTTACTCACTTAAGATAGCAGTTTGGGACTCAAATGATTCCCATCTTCGGCCAATGACATCTGCTTCTGAATTGGGAACACAGAGGGGGAAAAAAAGTTTTACAAAGAAGCTTGGAAATAAGGGATAAGACAGGTTTCTGAGGAGCATATTTCCAGTGCTCTGAAGTGACTGAACACACACAGCATCCCTTCTCAACAGCCATGAGTACTGAGCTCTCTGGGCAGGCTGTGAGGCTCAGTGCAGCTGAGGGAGGTAGTTTGCCCCTTAACAGATATAGTTTGGCAGAATTCTTCCTGTTGGCCTCCAAAGCAATGTGTACCAAGTGTAACCCTCTCTCTCATTTGTTTAAAACTTCAGGCTAGTATGTGTCACTGAGGATTTTCTTAATTTCTCCCTGCTCACTTGGGGAGACCTGGAGCTAAGCTAGGAGGTTAGATTCCCTTCAGAGCAAATATATCTCTGGTTAGTTTTGTCATCCTCCTATGTCTCTTTCTCAGCATCAGTACTCAAAATGCTTTCCAGCTCTGGGAAATGACAGGCTTCATTGCAGAAACATACTGTAGAGCCACCATTCCCCATAAGCCATTGGTCATGTTGAAAGACACTGTGAGTCATGGCCAGGGTTTGAGAGCACAGCAGCTTTGACTGAAAGCTCCCAAAGCACTGACTCTTTGGGACCACAGAACTTAATCTGAAGTGACTTTCCCAGTTTGATCAGTAAAACTGCAGCCCTCACTATGTATGCTTACTTGTGATGCCTGAACATGATTTCATGCACTCTTCCTCTTGTTCAAAGTTGTTGCTGTTGCCACCACAGCCTCCGTAGGTGAACGGGTCACATTTCTCCAAGAATGGGTTATAGTACCAGCGGAGTATGCTCTCGGTGCACGGTCCAGTATCAGGCAAGTCCACACAGTGGCCTGGCAAAGCAAGGCAGAGGTGCTTTAGTCCAAGCAGTGTCTTCCCAGAGCAGCAAAATTCTCTGCTCACAACTAAAGAGTACAAGCACCATGGCAGAGGAAATCCATAGCCAGAACAGTGGCTCTCAGGTCCCCACTGATCAGTTACTAGTTGATCAAATTGGCAATGCCAAGGTGAGATGCCACCTGCCATAAATCCAACTAGCAAGCAGAAAAACGAACATCAGACCATGCAGTCACGGTAAACCCTGGAATCACTCTCCTGTGGAAATGACCTGTCCTCCCTGGGAAGCAGAAGGGAACATGAAGAGCCTCAACATACAGAAACCACAGATCACCTCAGGTGTCCTCTACAACCAAACTGCATTTAAGTGACTTGGAATATACTCTTATAGCCCAGTGATAGGTCCACTGTCTACAGTTTAACAAACAAGGAAAAGATATGGCATCAAGCACAGACATTGCTGTGTTCCCCACACTGCTTTGGTTGCACTGTTTCCAAAAAAAACCATGCTGCAGGGTTTTGTAAAGGCCAGGCACTGTTCCCAACAAACATCGTGCATGAGACCTACTTGGATGGAAAAAGTTTAGGCTGGATAGTGAAAGCCTGCTATCAACAGCTGTCCTCAAGGTCAGAAAACAGGCCCTTGCTCATTTTTAGTACAGGGACTACCCAGATGCTACACCTGGTTTTGGATTTATAGAGGGAAGCAGTTTTACCATGGAACAACAGACTGAAGAAAAACCCTAAAGCTGGAAGAGGTCAGCCTAGGTACATACCTTGCCTATGCGTGACATTAATTTTCTGCAGTCTATTGAACTCACGAGCATCTGCAAGGGAAACATTTCATGTTAAAACTTCTCTTACCAGTTGAAAAGAAATGCCTCTGTCCATGCAGACATGGGCAGACAGGGTTTTCCTGCACATTCCTTTGCTATCACAAGCCAGAGAAAGGGAGATAACATTTGATGTTCTTAAGTATCTCAAAGCTGAGAGGAACACGGGAAAAATAAAATGTAGTAACAAGAAACTCTTCCCAATTTCCAATCCACAGATACAGAGACAAAACCAAGGAAAACAAAGGCTGCTTTCTTATTTTTGTTTTCCATCAAGAAGTATGGGAAAATCACTCCAGGTTTTAAGAAGTATAAAAAGAGTATTAGTGCTCTTTTATAGGAATATAAGAGAGAGCAAGAGAGATGAATCATAGGCTTTCAAATCTAAAAAGGCAACAAAATACCCACACATAGGAAAGTAATTATGGGAATTCAGAAGAGGTGAGGAGGGATAGGAGAAGGGATGAGATAGTGTGGATTTGGGCATCTCACCACTGTGCATTTACATCAGCGTAACAGGATGCTAAGGGGACTGTGCCACTGGACAGACTTAGAGAAATCATGGTTTCCTTTCCCATTTCCCAACTCTAGGAGGGCAGGTAAGATCATTCAGTGAGAAAAATACTGAAAGGGGTCAAAAAGACAGGTCTGAAGTCTTACAGATAGGTGCAGAGAAGAGAGTCAAAGCATATTTAAGAGGCAGGAAATATCACAGAAGGAAGGTCATCTCTTGCAGTCAGCAGAGATACAGGAAATGGCAGAACCTGCAAATGTAATACTGTGGAAAGAGATAATGCAGGGTCAGGAGATAAGAACAGAAGACACCAGAAAGTACTGACTCAGCACCTGTAACTTACACTGGACCCATTCCTGAGTAGACAGTAAGTTGTCTAAGCCAGAATTTAAAGTACTTACACTGTTCACAGTACATCTCATCCGATTCATCAGCACAGTCGGGAGTTTCATCACACTCCAGATAGGCATCAATGCAGCAACCATCCTTGCATCTGAAGAAGGGGGCTTGACAGTTCCCATTGCATACTGCATCAGAAACAGTTCAGACAGCTCATTAAAATTCATTGTTTCTCCCTGCCAGATGCTTTATGAAGGACTTAAAAGCTGCTGATAGAGCTGGCAAACAAGAAACAAGGAAGATTGGTAAAGGTCTCTCCTCAGTGCCACCCTAGACTAAAAAAAAAAAATAAAAAAAATATCCTGTTTATAAATGACGCGCTGTTCTGGAAACAGCCATGTTTCCTCTCAGAAAGAAGTACACAGCAGGTGGAAGCAAGAATGAGCCACTCAGGAAGAATTTGGAGACATTGCCCAAGCACAGGGGATTAAATTAGGAAAGCCAAACTGAAACCTGCACACTGGGCTGCAAAAGCTTCAAACTTTCTGCTCCAGAGGTGGTTCCAAGTGCTGAGTAGTGTGCCCAGTTCTGAGCTCCCCAGTGACAAAAGACATTGGCATACTAGAGTAAATCTCAGCAAGAGCCTGGAGCACAAGACCTAGCATGAGGTTATGGAGAAAACAGAGATTATAGAGGAGACACTCATTTTGGAGCACAGTAATAGGATGAGCAGCAGACAGGAGTTGCAACAAGGGAAAGCAATTCGGTATAAGGGGAAAAAATTAAAATGAGGGTCATCAAATGTTGGTACAGTTTGACCAAAGTGTAAAGTCTCCTTTTCCAGAGATACCCAAAACTGGACTGGATACAGTGCTGAGCAACCAAATGTGACTCAAAGCCAGACCTGCTTTGAGTAGTGGGTTGGATCAGATGACCAGTAGAGGTAATCCCCAACCTAAATTATCCTATGACATGAAAGTGAAAGGCTTAGTAAAGTAATTAGTTTCCAGTGCCTCATTTTCAACACTGAGTCCTAATCAAAAGCCACAGGAATGGACATGAGACACTCAGCCCAAGCTTGCATAGGATTACACTGTCATAAGGGAGACTCACCTGGCTGTTGTCGCCCACCAACAGAACCTGAAGAGACAAGGGGAAAAATAAAATAAATTTACCACCACATCGTTTTGCCAGCTTAAGAGCACCTTTATATTGCCTTCATGTATCACATGAGGAGAGTATATTTTCTGGAAGGAAGCCCTGATTAGGGAGGTGAAATATGGATGCCCACCACTCACAGACCTAGATGAGTTGTACCCACATGAGGCAGGCCTGGAGGAGCACAGGGGAACTTCCCACCACTAGACCATTTCCAAATTGTCTTTCTTTTCCAAGGCTTTAACGTCCCTTTTTAAGCAGTGCACTGCAACAGGCCTGGCAGTGGCTCACCCCATTTATCTGAACAGCACTAAGTTGTTCTCAGTGGCTTGAGGGTGCCAAGGAGGGAGATAAATTTCATTTGGGGAATAAAGCACTTCTGGCCCCCAACTCCACAATGCTTCTCTCTGAATTTAGGTCTCAGATGTGACACAAAGATCTGGTGAGGGCTTCTGCAGACAGAGTACCAGGGACACTGTCCAGTGCTTCAGTAGCTGGGTAAGATACATTGGCAGCTTAAGCCAATGACTTCCCATCCATAATTAGCCCAGTCTCCTCAGCTTGCTGGGCTGTAACTAGCTGTCAGCCAAGAGGCTGCAGTACTTGTCCACAGAGTCATCCCAATCCTGTGAGAAAGAGGGGGCTGGATTTTTGAAGGACTCACCTCTGACATTCTTGCAGGCAAGTTCACACTCCTCATTCCGTAAGTAGTTGTTCTTGTTGGGCTTGCAGCCACCAAAAATGAACTCCTCACACTGCTGAAGGCCCGGGTTGTAAAACCAGCGTGGAAAAGCACCCCGACACCAACCCACCTTCTTCGGAGCCAAACAATGCTCTATCAAGAAAATTAACAGAAATGGGTATGCGGTTAGGTAAGTCCTTTGGAAGACTTTCTGTTTTGCCTATAGGAAGGCAAACAAAATCTTCCAAAGGACATGTCTGAAAGGTTTATAAAATCTTGTCCAACATGGAGAAGGAGAGTAGGGAATCATGGATTGAATTTTTTTATATGAAAGGGAGGGTCACAAAACCAAATTAGAAGGTGCCATCTCCATAAAACAAAAGCAGCTGTATCACCACACATCACATAGTTAAGCTCTGAAACTCCTTACTTCAGGAGGTTGCTGCTTTTCAAAGATTACATGAGGTCAAAATAATTACATGGTTATTAAACACGAAGACACCATCTTCTGCTTAAAAAAAATTCCCAGCTGCAAAATCCTTGGGGATTAGTCAAGCATAGTAGAGATATACTGATAGCACATCATGTTCTTGCACTCTTTTCAAAGTACTGACCTCTGCACACAGTTGAATGCAGTGCATTGGAGTTTGGTCAGACCATTGCCATCACTTGACATGGCTGCTCTTATATTTTTATGGTAACTGAGGTAGGACAAGACATCCCCTGCTTGGCTACTAGTCAACCACTTGTTCAAGAACTCTTTACTCCTAATAAGCCTGTAATGCTGAACATTTTCATCATTAAACAAAGCCATTAAAGAAAAAAAATATAAATAAATCCAGGGATACATCGAATGTCTTGCAGATGATTCCATCTACCCTGCAACCTAAGGGCCTTCACAGCAACACGACAGAGTCAACAAGACCTTTCATGTTCTCCTGTTCTGCAACCTCAGTTGCACCCCAAGCTTCATCCACTCTGGTGTCACCCAGTAGAGACCAACAACAAGCAGAGCAGATGGGCTTATTGCACGCCCCATCTCCAGCAAGAGTATGCAAAAACCCCAAAATAGATCACTGTGAATGCAGAGACCTTCCACTACTGGTGGAAGGCAATAGTGCAGGCTCTTACTGGGAAAAGCTGACATGTAAGTCCAGTCTCTTGGCTGTGCTCTTCTCCCACCTACCCCTCTGAGAAGAGCACCAGTAATGCCAGAGCAGGCTCAAAGACTCCAGGTAGATATGTGTGGGCTCAGGCTTACCTTCTGTCTGCTCAGAGCTCAACACCATGATGGTGATGTTGGTGAAGTCTTGCTGTTGTGCAGTGTCTGTGACAGTAAGCTGGAAGACGTAAGTCCCCACCTGTAGGTTGGAGATTTCTACCTGATCCTCTTCATGCTTCTGAGAATGGAAAAGAAAGGCTTATGTAGGAGAAAAGAATTTCTAAGGAAGGAGTGACTGAAACTATGCAAGGTCCATGTTCCTGCATTAGGGAGAAAGGAGCTTGGAGAGAAACATTCAAACAGGTGTCTGGCATGAAAAATGTCTCAGTGCCAGACAATCCCCCCAAACCCATGGACTGGCACCCAGGTGGAGTAGCAGAGAACAAATACTGCAAGGATTATTAGGTATTTCATGTTTTGCAGCATTGTGAAAGCACAAGGGAAAACAAAACTCTTTGGAGAAGACAGAAATACCTGTAGTTTTTATTTTACTTTTTAAAACTTAAAACCTATTATGCATCATTTACCTAGAACACAGGAGTAAGGTAGGTGTATTTAATTGTTTCATCAGAAGTGAAAGCTACAATATTATTGACACAAACTTTTCCTCTGTATTTACAACAGAATTGGACCTTCATTTCCATGCTATCTCTGATTTTGATCAGGTTTCAAAAGAACACAGCCTTGCTATATACAATTTTAATGTAGTTAATACAGCATAATATCAGGGAACCTCCCCCCCTCCATGACAGTTGCCTTGGTTTGGCTAGGGCAAAGGGAAAAGGAAAGGAGCACTTGCTGAATTACACAGACCCCTTGGCACTCTAGAGTTTGTCGCTACTGATGTTCAAAATCAGTTTTGGGCCTGACGTACTCATTTGCTAATTCTTCCAAAAGGTGCTGCAAGAACTTCATATGAGCTCCACAGCTTTCCAAAGCATTTTGCAGAAGTTTAAAAGAAATCATTTGCTCTTCTAAAGCAACAATTCACTTTTAACCTCTAGCAAATAAGCAGTGTTCACACCCCAGAGATCTTGGATCCAGACCGGAGACAGGAGTTCTGCTCCAGCTCAGATAAAATAGGAGGAAGAACTTAGGCTTTAAAGAGAGGCAAAGTCCAGGAAAAGCCCTAGGAGAACAGAAGCAGAGTCTGAGACTGGATTGTTCAGAGACAGAAGAGGAAATGCACTGAAGTGGACAGGGTAGAACTTAGAGAAGGCCCTTCACTGAACCACAGGAACTTGGGACCAGAGGCAGCTCTGGCACGGAAGCTCTGCCCTCTCAGCTGCTCCCAACCAGGCAGGTCAGGTGTTGCTCAGGAAGGCTTGAGACAGCATCCCATGCAGGGAGCCTGAAACGTGAGGAGGCCAACAATGCCACTTCCAAGTAGTGTGAGAGAGGGGGAGGGCAACCACAAGGACTGCTCCATTGTTTTTAAGAACAGGCTCCTGGGTGGACTGGCTTGAAGAGGGAACGGCAAGGTGACCTTTAAGTCAGGGCTCTGAATGACCAGCCTAGTGAAGACCAGAAGTGACACTGAGCAAGCTGCTTATTTCCTGCAGCTCCCTACCTTCATCTCTGCAGAGGGGTCGCCAAGGATCTGTTTCCATTCATAGCTGACTATTCCATGGTCATCCGTGCTCTCTGTGCCTCTCAGCATCACTGGCTCCCCTGGCTGAACCCTCATGTCCTTCACAGCACGGGCTATTGGAGGATGGTCATCTGAAGAAGAAATGTAGAATAAGGCTTGGGTAAGAGGTGAAGGTCCAATCCTTGTCTCCACTACAGGAAAACAAGGGAGGGGGATTCTTCCAGGCTAAATCAATCCAGACTTCAACTACTGAAAGGAAAACACTTTTACACAGCTGCGCTCCTTGCAGCCTGAGTAAGCAACAGGCAATCAGTACCGTTATTACTACCCTCACTGATTTAGTAAGTCCACAACACACTATGGCAGTATCTTTGAGCCAGTTGGCTCCCTGGGCATTTCTGTCCACAGAACCACCCTAAGAGAGTGGCCCTGTGGCTACAGCCATTGTGCTTCTGAGTGTGAGACCACATCCTCACAGAACAGCACGGAGTAATCTCTGCCCTTTGCTTAGGGAGGTGGCGTGATCTGGGTGTTGAAGAATGTGGAACTGACTCTCATAATTCCCATCTCTAAGCACTGTGTTAGAGTATTTAGCCAGAGCTACACACTGTGGGACTTGGATGGGAAATATTTCTCTTCCAGCTCATCTTCCACCCCACTGTCTGACATACATGCCTTTAAAATAGTACAAAAACACCATTAATGAGATTGTTATTTTTGTACCATTCCATGGATTATCTTACCAGCAACTTCCACAATCTATTAAATGCTTTTCCAGACTGTAAGTACAAGAGATGAAAACTGATCCCTGCCTGTACCATCAAGAACAGCCTATACAATGACACCATTGAGCCTGACTCATAACTCCTATTGGCCTGAATGTCTCTGGTTGCAGGCTTTTTGCATTGCTCAGCCCATAAAATTCCACCTGGTAGCACCTGGTACCAAGCCCAAGACTCACTGTTCCAGTTCAATCTGAGTCTTTTGCAAAGGCACCAAACATGATTTATAAGCTAGATAGAAATCACTCTGCCATTACACTGTTATATCAACTGTGACTGAAGGAGAGGATTAGTGTCCAAACCCCTTAGAAAATTACCCCATTAGCTGATTATTTTCACTGTTGCAGACTTGCTCCTAATTTCCTGTTTGAGTCTCTGGATTCAGATACCAGCTGCTGACTCTTGCTAGTCTACTGAAGGGACATTTAATATAAGGCATATGTACAAACAAACCTGATATTAAAACAGGCCACTTAGTTCTTTTGTCACCTTGTACATACCACTGCAAGCTGTGGAAAGGGGACACATTCCTGCCATTCCTGCTGGACAAACACCATGAGCCTGCCAGGGAGAAAGGCAGCCTACTCCCCGCCACCGTCCTGCCAGGGTGAGCCCAGTAGGTGGGTGCAATTGCACAAGGAAAAGACCAGTTTTTCAACAACACAGAGGCTGATCCTTAACTCATGACTCCAAATCATGTTTTACCTTAACATTTTTAAGCATGAACACTTTAAACAAAAAATTGCAGACCAAATACCTAGTAACTTTGAGCTGTGGGCTGTGTGATCAAGTAAAAGCTCAGTTCTGTTCAATGGGTCAGCAACTTCTCCAGTTCCCATCTCTGAGTAGGCAAATTTACCGACTCTCCTCACATCCAGAAAAAGAGTCAAGAGTATTTCTTTATCTGTGGTGACTGTCAAGGAGTAATGCTCACTAGAAACTAAGGACTTATTTTTCAAGTCTATCCCTTTTCTCCTTAGGATGCCTGAAAGTTCAGTGACTTTGGAGTATTTCTGCCACACTGACTGTATGAAGCCTTCCCTGGCAGCATGGCTGTTTTCCACCTGAGCTTGAGAACCAAGTGCTGGCTGAGCCACAGTGAGTATCAGCAAACTGCTCATACAAGGGAGACTCTACATTCCATTTGTTTTGCTCTGAAAGTCTGTAGGAAAAATGAAAGTTACCTTTCCTATAATGCTCTTTCGACCATGGAAAGTTTCTGCTGTAAAACTCTGTAATTAACAGGGAGGTTAAAGCTTTATGATGCTGTCTGTGGCATGCTCTTTACTCTGAAATGTGCTCCTGGAGTCACATTGTAAGCGACAATTTCCACTTTCATTTATAAAACACATCAGTAGGGGAAGTATCTTTTCTTTATGATTCCAGAGGAAAGCTTGATAGAGGAAATCCAAATTGCTTAAAAAAGTTTTATTACTCACACTGTATTCATGCCTGAGATCCTGATTCTTGCTTTTTAAAAAATTTCACCCCATTTAAAAGTTCATGCAGTCAGTGGGTTGTCTGGCTTCACCTCTAATGAGTGAACTTGAACCAAAATTGATGGGGGAACAGGAATTTAAAAGAGAATCAATTTTTACCAAGGCTTCAAAAGTAAGCATCTAAGTGGGGGGAGAGACCCCATAGGGACCTTGCTATGCAAACCTACTGGCACCAGTGAAATCCCATGGCAGAATGTACTTGCAAAGCTCACAGTTTAGAGGTTTTTCTCTTTTGGAACTCAGACACTAGCTTTTTCCCTTGAGATTTATAAAAAACCAGATTTCCTCCATTCCAGAGCTCATGCAGATAAACCCTGAGTAGTTGAGACTACAAAGCAATGCTTAAAAATACCTCAGAATGATTTGAGGTTGTCACTAGAATGAGCTGGAAAGCTTTCTCATGGTGACTGAGGGGCTCTTACAGCCCACTGCTGACTGCCTTTGCAGGAACAACTTGTAAACGAGACAAGTGTGGCTTGCGCTGGGGACACTGAGGCACCACAAAGAGAAAGACCTCACTGGGGACAAAAGTCACAGCTCAAAGCTACTGACCAGGGCAAGAGCAGAGACAGGAGCAAAAATGAGGCCACCCAAATTCCAGCACCCATGAGACACAAGGCCTTGGAAGCATTGGAAGCCAGCAGAACCTGTCTGCTGCAAAAGCAGGTGGGCAGCAGTGTGGCTCTTCCCACAAATCCTAAAGCTCCGCTCTTGCATTGCTTCCAGGGAAATCATTCAGAAGTGAACAGCTTTCTCACCCATCCACACTAGAAAGCTGTCCATTTCCATAGGCAGAGGTAATGAAGGATGAC
The DNA here is from genome assembly GCA_013400515.1 of Erpornis zantholeuca. Classification (NCBI taxonomy): domain Eukaryota; kingdom Metazoa; phylum Chordata; class Aves; order Passeriformes; family Timaliidae; genus Erpornis; species Erpornis zantholeuca. Next base: position 326,718 of record VZTN01006389.1, read on the forward strand.
ACTGCTGCCACATTATAATTTGCCTGAGGTGGAGAGAGAAGGGAACGAGGCAACGCAATATAGTGCCTGGAGAAAGAGCCTGTCTTTCTCTTTCTTTAGGGCTTTATCCTGGCTGGGCAACAAATACAGTCATGATAAAGCCATACAGTTTTCTAACAACTCATGTACAGCCAAGCATCTCTCTTGTTTAGTTAGTTAATTAGTTTCTAGAGGCTTTTTTAGTGGTTTGTAAGTGCTGCACAGAGCAGGTCAACATAACCTCCCTAAAACAATACAGTATGACTGAACGGATTATATTTTCAGAGTAAAATAAGGTGCTGCTGCCACTATGTTCCCTCCATCCTTCCTTAGTGTAGGAAACCAGTTCTATTTGCTTTAGCAGGAAGAGGGAAAAACTCTCACACAAGTATTTGTGCTATGATAGTAAAGATTGGTTTGTACCTCCACTCTCTTTAAGGAGACTTGAGCTGCAGAGACAAGACACGATGTAGCCACTTCAGTAAATGCTGCATGACAAACACTAATTTCAGAGCAAGCAGAGTGGAAGCTGCTCATCACCTACTCTGAAACCAGCTGGTCTTCCCAGACCCTTCAAGTACACATTAGCCTCTGAATATGTGCTGTGGGTACTGCATGTGCAACTTCCCCTCTCCTGGCCCGAGCTCGAGAATGAGCAGCTAGCTCAGGGCTGAACAGCATCAGCCAAGGGGGGACATGTTTCAGCCCCAACTGTGATACCAGTGCTGCTCATTTTAGTTGCACTGTGCCCACAGAATGGAAACAAGCGTGGGACCAAACATTTAAGGAGGGATGAGCTTCCCTCTTGGGAAGCTCTCCTTTTGGCATTACCAAAGTTTTAGCCTGCAAATCTCCCTCCACAGCGAGGTAGGAGCAGACATATCTGATCAGAACCCTGTGGTTCCCAAGCACTTCCCATTTCCCACTCACAAACCCTGGATTCAACAGGAGGAGGACAGTGTCACTGAGCATTTCACAGCAACCACAAAAGGTTCAATTCAAGAATGGACAAAGGTTCAGGGAGGTTATTTTCCAGTTTCACACCCAAAACTGGTTTGCCTAGACCAGAGTAAGCTGGGCTAGTTACTTAAACACTGGGCTCCATTATTACCAATAAAGTGCACAGTGAGCCTGCCCCTCCCGGATGAGCCACGCAGAAAACTCGCACCAAAGTTCAGGCTGAGGAATCATGTAAGAAGGTTGTGCCTTTTAACAATAACATCAGAGACTTCAGTCTGTACGTTAGCTGAAACAGGCAAGAGACTGTGCCAAGCTGTTATCACCAGCTTACAAAGAACTCAAAAGCTCTTGTTCTCCAAAATACTGAAAATACATTCAGAAGATGTGCAGAACCCAGATTTCAGCTGAATTCATTGTTGCCTGTACCCACAGGTTTTTCTGAAGTCATAACACTGTAAGAGTGGCCACAGTGGGTTTGAGCAGATACTCCTGTCCCTGTGTTCAGTTGCCAACAGTCTCACCACAGATGCTTGAGCAAGAACATTGCAAGAATACACAGTGCTTTCCCTGTAACACTCCCCCAGCTTTCAGCTTCTTCCATCAGGCTCCAGAAACACTCTAAGATTAAATATGCCCATTCAGCAGCCCCTAGCTGTGCCCTCTCTTTCAAGTGTTACCTAGTCTCCTTTTAAACATATATAAACATCTCAACTCAACAGGTCTGCTCCCTGTAGTAGTAGTGTGGGTCTTATAACGTGACTTTTTTGTTTAATGTCACCCACTGGGATCATAACTGGGTATTTCCTTATTCACTGGAAATAACATACATTTAACTCTTATCATTGCAGAGGGTGACTGAAGAGTGACACAGGTAAAGGCTCCCTAGGACAGCAGCACATAGAGGAAAGGAATGCATGATAAGGCAGCAAAGCTTCCTGAAGACCCTTAGAGCCAGAAGGCTGACAATAACCTGGCCTCCAGAGCAGTCGCAAAACTTCACATTTTAACAGTGATACAGCACAACAGCAGGAAAACTACAGTTTTGTCTCCAGTCCAAAACCTTGGCCAAGACTTTTTGCCTAGAAACACTTTGGAGGAAGACCTGACATGCTGAAAACAGCTTCCTTTAACACTTGTTTCACCTGGCCTCTTCAGGCATCCCCAAAAGGTCTGCAAGCAAAACTGCTGTAGAGTTCCCTTATGCTGCCAGGTGGGGACACACTCAGTGCCCAGAGGCTCCTTCATCTGGTCTCCTGCACCTGCCCCATTGTGCCCTTCCCCTTTTCCACCTCAGTGACAGCCAGGCACCCACCTTCCTGCCCAGACAGGTCCTGCATGGACCCAATTCCAGCATCATGGCTGGAGGAGCTTGGGGTTCTGGTTTGTATGTTTTTGGTTTGTATCTGAATCAAAATGGAGATCTGCATTCTAAAGTGTCTCATCAACTGCTGTGGGGAGAAGGACCCAGCTATTTCTCCAGTAAGACAACTCCCTTCCCTTCCCTTTGCTAGCCCTCCAGTGTCATTCAAGGCGATTCAGAAAGCCTTTGGTATGAAAGACAATGCCTAAAAATTTCAGAGAGGAGGCAAACACGTTTCCCATCAAAGCACAGCACGAACATGGCAGCCTGATCCACACAGCAGTGAGCTTCCCAGAGTCTGTCACTACGGCTGGGGACCTGCCTGGCACCAGCACCCTCCAAGGGTCAAACACAGCTGCAGAAGAGACTGACCCCTTCCTATGCTCACAGCAGCCCAAGGCACAAGCCCCACCTGAGTGAGGAGGGGCACAGCCACCCAAACTGCATTTCTGGAGTGCTTTTCACTTCTCACTGATAAGCCCTCCTGGGTCTTCCTGCTCCACCGTAGCCATCCCAGGACCTGTGAAAGGAGCACTAGGGATGGATTGCAAGAGAGAAACTGCATACTAGTGGCTGGGGTGCTGCACCTTGGTGCCATATTTTAGCAAACATGTCACTGCTGGTCACACAGAGAGGTCGGTGACCCTGGGACACTTTCTAAAGATCTGCACACATGGAATGCCAGATCCTGGGACCAGCCAAGGGAGGAGGGGCTTGCAGTCTTCTTGTATAAGGCACTGGTCCACAGAGGTAGAGAGACTGAATTGCTCAAGAGTACATTGTATTTTAATCTAATCTTGTGAAATCAGGATGTACTGGAGATGATGCATTCCCTTTTCCTCCTACAACAAAGCATATAGGAGTTTAGACAGCTGGCACCATGCCACCTCCAGTCCTGGTGATGTGGCCTTCAGTTCCTCCCTAACTGCAGCTCCTGTGCAAAGGATTTTGAGCCTGGAATGGAGATGCGGGAGAACTACTGAAACAACAAGACATATTTACCAAAAGGCTCTAAAATCCAGTAGGAAGCCATGAGTAGGGACAGAGGACTAGGAGAACCACCTCTGCCACTCTGCTGTTCAAACCAGCAATACCCAAGGGCTGCTTCAGAGAAGTCGTGCCCTGCTGCAAACCTCTCCCACTGCTATCCAGGATGGATAAGTGGTCAGTGGGGGTTTGGTGCCATTTCCCACCTCCAGCACCCACAAGGCCTCAGGCTGGCACATCCCAGCAGAAAATCAAAAGATCAATTCAGCTCACATAATTGAGCCCAAGTCCTTGCAGACACCTGGATGCTTTCCTGGCCATCTTCACAGATCCTTTCCTTTCCACAGGTGGGCGGGGGGGGTGGTGTGAGGAGGATTACCCACAGAGATATCCCCTAACGGCTCTGCCCAAGGATTAACAAATAATAAACTGGTTATGGTTGCCAAAGACCCAGACAGGCTAGAAACATGCCAGCCTTGTTAAGCTTCAGCCAAAACACAGGAAGGGGCAAAGGACTGCTGTGTTTTTAGTGTTTCTGAACACACTGAAGTTCTTTGGAGACAGCAGAGTGTGTGGCAGGTGGCCAGCTTCAGATTAGTTCATTTTCCACTTGGCTCTCTGTGTCCAGGTGCAATCCTTTAGAGCAGGGAAACAGGGATTGGGAAAGAGAAACCCACCTCCAAAGGGAAAAATTTTAGAACCAGCTTCCCCCAGCTGCTCCTCTTCCAGCAGCAGGGACCAGCCCCAACAAGCAGAACAATACTGAGACACCTCACCATCCAGGCTGCTGTTAAATAAAGGCAAGTGGATTGCATCCTGCCTCCAGCCCCTGAACAATTAAGAGATTAATGCAGCCCTTTAAAACCTGGTGATGTGTAGATTTTTAGAGGATTTCACTTTCCAACCTCAAAGGCCATGGGGAAGGGAGAAGAAAGACAATACCTTTTTGTCTACATTGTCAAGTAGAAAAACCTCAGACTCTGGTAATTACATGCTCCACCTGCTTCAAACAGATTAAAGAGCAATTCCCAATTCATTTACTAATAGGTAAACTGAGGCACAGATCTTAAATGAGCATCAAGGTTTGGGAAAACCTTTGTGCCAGAGGAAAATACAGAAACACCATCTTTAGCATCACTCTACCACGACTCTTTGGCAGCACTGCTGCTCACATGATGGCCGGAGGAGCTGGCACCAGTAACCATTAATGATCTTCCAGACCTGGTTTGCAGGGATCCATTATGGGCACCTTACCACTAGGTCTGTGATTCTGCATTGCCAGGTAGGAATCGTACACGTCCTTCTTCAAGAAGTTGAGAAAGCCGATCTTCCTGGCAAACCTGCAGACGAAAGCCTTCTCATAGAGGCAATTAAGGAGAAAGCAGCCCCGGATGTGGTCTTCCTCCGAGCCCGGGCCCTGCTCCACGAGAGCCAAGTTACAAGCGGGGTCCTTACAGCAGGCTCTCATGCAGTCCCTGCTCCGATGCACCATGGGGGACGACAAGAAGGTGGCTCCATTCTGTACGGAGGCGTCTGTATCCAGCACCCAGTCCGGCAGCCCGGCCGTAAAGTCCTCCAGGCACATTTCACCGAAGGGTTTTTCCTTCTGCCCTTCGCCCAACTCCAGCACAAGCACCAGCACCAAGCAGACCCAGGGCACAAACCATATACCCGGACTCCTTCTGGCCATCTTGGCGCCTCGATTCTCACCGTCTTGAGACTTCAATCCTTTCCTAAAGGAAGGGAGAAGATAGATGAAGCTAAGAGGGACGGTGTTCAAGTGCATGCCAACCCGGGGCGAGAGGGAGCCGGAGCATGGCCGAGGCTGCGCCCTGGATTCCGGCTCGCCCCGAGGTAGCCGGTGCGTCCCCTGACCCTGCACCTCATCCCCAGGCACGTGCGCCCAGTCCCCCACCTGGGCGCTCTCCGGGAGCTGCTGCCGGGAGCGGGGTGTCCCCGCCGCCCCCCGTGCCTTCACCCCCCAGGTGCGCCTTCAGCTGCGCCCAGCGGAGACAAAGGCACGGCGAGCGCAGGAAGTGAAATCCAACTCCCTGAGAGAGGGGGGGAGAAAAAAAATCAAGTCACTCCCTTGCATGCTGGATTGCGTAAGAGGAAGGGGAGGAGAGACAAGCTGATACGATCTTTTACTCCCTTTGGAGCGCAGCCCAGTGCGATTCTCTCTCTCCGGTAGGTGCGAGGGCAGGCGCTCCAGACGAGCATCCCACCTGCTGGGTGTTAGCTGCACCCCCCTGCTAAGGGTGTTGCAAAGGAACTGAAAGCTGGGAAGCAGGCGGTCTGTGTCCTGGGATAGTCGCTCTTGTGCTCCGGTGTGGTCACTGGCACGGAGCACCATTAGCCCGTGTCTCGCTAACCCAAATGGGTTAGCCTCGACAGCCCTATCTGCAGTGCCCACCGCCGTTGCTGCTGCAAGAGATTTTGTACTAAGTGCAGGCATCCCGAATTAATTCTCTACTCTTGGGACACATTTTTTTTTTTTCAGTGAAAGCACTTGGGATCATACTTGGAGGCTGCCTGAGTGGAAGGACCCCTGCAACCGCAGCAGCGAAAATTTTAAGTAATCAACCCCCACTGATGAGCAGCATTTCACTGTTCTCAATCTCAGTAGGTTAGCTACGGTCCATTTGTAGTGCTCTTGCCTTGCAGGACAGTGCTGTTTGGGGTCATGGGAATACAAAGGCTGCCTGTCCGTGTATTGTCCCCCTTTGTGCTTCTGCTTGCAGATCCGTGATCAAATTCCTCTGTTCAATACGTACACCTGTGTCATCCACCCCCTCTGTGTGTAAACAGTCCTAATACCCCTGGGCAAACTGCTCTTACCCCTTTTTCATTGTCCTTAGGAAAGCTGGGAGTGTTGGTAATTTGCTTGGACATTATTTATAATGAAATATTTCATCACCTAAAATAACAACAGCAATCTGAGATGGCATTTCATGGCATCATGTCTTTGAAAAGAGGTGGTGAGCAGCAGCTATGTATCAAACAGCAATTAGCTTTGTGGTTTGGGGGACCATTCTGGTGTCCAGCATTCCAATTCTTGCCGTTTCTTTCTGTACCTCTGAGCCAGCCTTGTGTATCCTCACAGGATTTCTTGAGAGTCCTTAGAGATGTGTCCTGCCTCCTGGCTGTCACAAGCACCATGGGAATATAATATTGTGGGAATATTATTTTTCCATGCCTCTCGTAACTTTCTATGGCCTCGTGTTGACATTTGTATAGTAATGATGTCTGTTAGGAAAAGAGAATTGCTTTGATCTGGCAGTGGTAAGGTGTGAAAAAACTCTTGAAAATGGATAGGAGGAAACATGTATGTCTGCAGAGCAAAGCGATGTTTGATTTCCTCATTGGATTTTTGCATCTTTGTCAGAGGAAGCATGGGTGTCTCTCATTCCGTTTCCAAACCACATCTTCTGGACCCACCTGCAAACCATGCAAGCAGTAAAGGAGGAGCTGACCTTGCTGTCCTGAACACCTAAATATATGCAGGAGAAATAAAAATGACAACAATGTTGGCTCATTCTTCTGTTCTGCACTGCCTGGAGATGCTCTGCTGGGAGCTCTCTCTTGTATTTAACCTGGAAGAGATTTTTCCTGGATAAATATTCAAAGCCTTCAGAGTGGAGCCAGGTAAGGCTCAGTGCAGTTTCCTGACACAGGAGCAGGGAGCAGCTTGGCCCCATGGCAAACCAGTGACTGTGTTTGGATATCCACACTGGCAGAATTGTGCCTAAACATTGCAGTTCAGTATTTTTGTCTCACTGGCAATAACTGTCACAGATTTTCTGCAACCCTGAAGGACGTGTTGTCCCTTCTGCTTGTGCCAAGTAATATAAGAGTAATACAATTCCTACAAACATAGAGTTGGGAGGATCCATTGGTTGGCATCTCTAGTGTCTCCTCCCACTTAAAAAAAAATATTTATGAAAGGATGAGCCCCTTCATAAGAGGATGAAGCCTAGCCTTTCGAATAGGGGTTTTTAATGGCTTTTACTCTCAGCAGAAGGCTGTGCTAAATTCTGCTGCAAGGTTTTCTGCTGTTTACAGCAACTGTCTTTATAGTCACTTTATGCTTTCTTTTATTCAGTATATTCAGTAACAGTAGCACAGTTTCTAAATATGCCCAGCTTATTCTGGAGCGATTAAGTAATTAAAATTTTTAATTGAGATTGGGACCGAGATCAAGGACTTCTACATGGAACCCCTCTCTTTGGTAGCAGCTCTTCTTCCAACTGTGTAACTCAATTTTTGCTCTCCTAAACTTGGAATCCCGTTACAGCCCTCATCTTCTGCAAAATGAATAAATTCCCACGCCTTCAGCTGAGACATGTATTATTCATGTTAGCATGAAGGGAAAGTAGGGTGTGTGATTTTATAACTTGGGAGTGTTTTTAAGGGGTCCTGAAACAGTGAGTCATTGTTAACTTTTGTCTGTCTTTGAAGAGTCTGCTCTTAGTCTGGAAATAACTATTTGGACGATGACTCAGGGGGTAAACCACACCGTAGTTTAATATTTGACTAAGATTAAAAGAGGTCTTAGACACACATACCTTGTAACAAATGCAGTGCAGGAGCCTCCATCACCTGCCTTCTTTCTGCGTGATCGCTTGTGAGACCACAGCACCTATTGGCAGCTGGATGCCCGCCTTCCAGGAGGAAGTGACTCCAACAAGCAGAAAAATCAGGAAGACTTGATTGAGGTTCCCCTTTGCCCCGCTGCGCAGCCCAGCTCCATGGCATCACCATCTGCAACAACTTCTTCACAGCAGGTTGTCCTGCCAGCTGCTGCAGATGAATCCATTCTGCTGTATTTTACCTGGGAGCTGCTCCATGTGTAATTAATGCTTGGGAGACAGGTTTGCTTGCTTGTTTTGTTGTATTTGCCTCAGGTTAAACCTCCTGGTGCGGTTTAGGGGTGAGACCCGGATGCAAGTGATGGCACAAAGATGTGGCAAAGGAAGGAGACAGGAAGAGATCTCATCAGGCTATGACTAACCACTGGTCCTGCGGAACAAAGCAGGAGAAAGGATGACAGGCTGCTGAGTCCTCCTGAGAGCCATTTCCATTGCATCGAGGTAGCTCTGGGGAAGGGAGTTACAATGAGGGCATATTGTTTCTTTGCAGATGTTCTTGTTTACAGTTTCATGGCACTGGCTTTTATTTTAATGTTGCTTTTTTAATGTTTTATTTTAAGGTAAACCCTTAAGGGCAGGACCACTGGGAAAAGAAGGAGAAACAGTGTCTAGACTGGTTACATCAAGAAAGTATCTGCATTTTTGCCCTGTCTATGCTTGGCTTTTACAGGGAGACAGGTATGGAAACGTGAAGCAAAAAACCTTCAGTTTGCAGGGACTAGAATAAACTTACAATTCCCACTGAGGTTCCCACAGACAACTTGGTCTCTTCTTAGCACCTGTGAGTGGAATAGGATTTTCCATAGGGTTCCCTATAGACTCTCCTTCTCCATTACTTCCTACAGCAACTGCATCCCCAGAAGAAACACCTTCAGGCCAGCTGCCAGCACCTCCTGGGAAAGTCTGCTCTCCCCTCTGCTATTTCCCTGCAGGTGTGAGCAGTACAGTCCCTGCAAATATAACTGTACCCTTTCAAGGGGACTGTGTCATAATAAACTTCTTGGTGCAAGAGCTGTACAGCTTCTGCAAGCCTAAAATGTTGAAAGCAGGCTGGAAAACAAGGAAGATCCCCTTCAGCTACTTAGCCAGTACTTTTCTTGTCTCAAACTCTACCATCCAAAGACTTGCTGAAACTTCTATGCTACATGAAAACATTGATCATCAGTGTTTTCATTGATGCTCAATGTTATCAGTGCCTCAGGCCTCTTCCTCTAGCAAAACAGCAGAGTCAATAAGGGAGAGCAACAAACAACATGAGCAGGTTTTCAAAGATCCCCAAATAATTATTTTGGCATCTAATTCAAGTTGTCAGTTTGACCTAAGTATTCAAGGGGGAGGGGGTCTTCTCCCTCAGTGGAGATGCTTACTCAACCTGCTACCTCCAGGATGTCTGTGGTTGGACACAGACAAGGAAAATTGGTGTGCCAAAGGAGTAGGTATAATTATTTCTCATTTACCCTTCTCAACTGCTGATGAGACATTAGCTTTTATGCTTCACTTGACTGCCAGTAACAGAGGCCAGAGGGAGGGCAGGTGGGCAGGCCAGCTTGCCTGACCTCTTTATTGCTGAGACCTTTTTATTCTCTGAGACAGTGCCAAATAGTGCAATTTTGGGTTGATCAGTTAAAATGGGAAATGTTTTCCTCTGGCATTATTCCTTCTCAGTGCCCTTTCAGTGCCTCATGAAGGGTGAGCCTGTCAGGAGAAAGGAGTAAGGCTGATCACTGACACCTGGCTGAAGAATGTAGAGGCTCCTTAGCCTTTGTTGGTGGGAAGGTGGTAGTACTCCTCAGGTGAAGCTAGGAGTGAGCTGGAAATCCCAGCCTGCTTCCCTAAGTCTCCAGGAGCTGAGGGTGAGAGGTGATGTATCCTCCATCTTCCCACTACAACTCTGGGGCAATGGTCCAGCCTTTCTTGGTTTCCATGCTTCCATGGAGACACTGAAAAATAAGGAAAGTGGATGATGGACATTAAGATGCTGGATGTACTGGTGTTTCTCAGTTAGTGCTCTGGATTTTTAAATCTCTAGTCCTGGCTACATTATCTTATTGCACAACACTTTTTCTGTGCCTATTCCTGTTCCCAGGAAGGTACAGAGCCTCTTTACCTTGTGGTGTCATTGTAGCATACAGTCACCTCTGCTGGCTTCTCTGGTTTAATTTGTGTTAACTATCACGTTTGCAACCACAGGGAAAGTGATTATTTTCTAAAGCAGGTGGAGAGTGGCTTCTGCTGTCTTGAAGGGAAATGTTCCTCTCTAGACTTGGACTCAAGGGAAAGGGGCCAACCTGCTTCTGTGGAAAGATGAGCTGGGGCCCTGCTGAATTATTAAGCACCACAGTCATCAGCTCAGGAAGAAAGAGAAGCACCAGCTTAGGTCACAGGTGTGGGATGGAGATTACTAGCTTCAAGAACAGAGGAGTGTAACTGTATCTGACTCATGCCCTTGGATGCTCTGCTGCCTGGATCAGTGTCACAGGTGCTTGGCACTATGATGCCTGTGCTCAGCTTGGTTTGGTGTTCCTCTCTGGCACCATAGGCAGTCATAGAAGTCCAACTCCACAGTAGTGAATCCTCCCCTCCTTTCAGAGGCACTTCACTTTTAGGGTAGGCCTGGAGGATCAGCAACCCCAGGTCACACACGTGGAAACTGAGGCATTGTGTTTCTTTCAGTCTAATAATTAAAATGTGTTGGCCGTGTTTAAACCTCCTTTATTCACCAACATAAATTATATGCAGATTTGCATAGGACATGATCACAAGCAGCTATAGCAGGAGGTCCATTGGAGCTTATGTGTGCACAGCTCTTGTGAAAAAACAGGTTGTCTGATTAGATGACTTAGTTGCCCAAGTATGTGTGTTCACTCCAGAAATTTTGGTCCAGATTATGTGCTTGAGGCTATAGGGAGAGATAACTGGGTTGAAAATAAGATTCCATCTCCATGCCTGAGTTCTCTGAGATCTTGTGCAAATACAATGGTGAATGTCTTTCTGTCCCTTTGACCACGTGAATCTGCTGTGATGCAAGCAAAGGACAGGATGGGGTGAGGCACTGTGAAAGAAGTCTTGAAGCTGCTTCTTGTTTGGTGGCAGCTGGCATTTACTAGCCCTGGCAGGTGGCTGGTGCACCTGCAGGAGATGCTGCCTCATTCAAGGGGCAATATCCCTTACCTTGAATGAGGCACCCAGTCCTGGGCCTGCAGGAGCCTCTACCGCACTCTCAAGGATGGATCTTGCACCGGTTTTGCTTCTTCCTCTTGCTTTAATCATAGATTAAAATAGTTTATTACTGGAGGAGGCCTGCTTAATCAATAAACATTTGTTTCTATATTGCCATCTTCTTATTACGAAGAATTCATGACTAAGCTGATAAAAGCCAAAGCAGTATGATGAACATCCTGTAATCTGGCTCATTTTGGCCTGCAGCTTTCCTGAGAGGCCTCTGACATCATGCTCTGAACGTCTTGTTCAGCTGTAAGGTGCCACTGATCCAGCACCACAAGGGCACAAGGGGCTTGTGCCCCTTGTTTGTTACTTTGTTGATAGAGTACAGGCTGTGGGGTGAGTCTGTTACTCAGAGTACAGGCCTGTGGACCTTTCCAGATGTGGCATCTCAGCTAAAGTGAGGTCACAACTCAACAGTGGTTCAAGCTGTTTGAAGAGCTACTAGAGTAGGTTATGTTCCCTTTTCCCTCATTCCCACAGCTCTCCTGTGACTGCTGGATCCTTTGCTTCATAGATTCAGCCATGCTGGCAGAATATTAACAGGGCAAACCCCATCTTTCATGTAGAGCTTAACTAAACTGCTGAGCAGAGTGCACCAGAGTCAGCACAGGGGATGGAAGAAAGGGGCTTCCCTGCCAGCCCTTCAGCCACTGCAGATATTTGGAGTGACTCAGTGATAAAGATAACTTCTCCTTTAAGTCTGGTCCTCTTCCTCTAGTCTTAATGCCAGCTCTTTGGAGATTCTCGGGACCAAAGAACTACAGTTTTCCTCCTGTTTTCCCCTTTCATATATGTCAGTCCTTGAATATGAAAATAGAGCACTTCTGTTTGGAGACAGGAACTTGTTACCTGAGTGTGTGTCCTTTGGTCCAGACTTACCATGTGAATATCTGCCCATTTAGGCCATATTTAACCTTTGGAAAGTCAATAGTTGTAAAGGCATTTTAAGAAGCTGAATGGGTTTTGCCAGGTTTCCATTAGTTAAGAGTCTCTGAAGAATCTGCAGTCATAAAGTACTCTATGAACCTCTCAACACAGATTTTTCTGTGTAACTCTGATCTAAATAAGAATGTTTTAGGAGTGAGGTTAGAAGGAGGATACAGCCAAGCAGCAAGGAAAAATGGGTAAAGCTGCTGAAATTAAATAGCTGACAGTTATCTTCTGAACAGAAGTTTTAGGCTGTCAGAAAAACAGAGGAGATAAAATCAGTTTCAGATATACTTTAATACTTTATTCTTCACGTATGTGAAAGCAAGTTGCAGAATTTCCCATCTGAAAATGATTTTTTTTTTTTTTTGCTCATGTGAAGGATGAAAAGAAGGGCTGTAATGGCCCTGCTCTTTTTTCTACCACCCTGTGTACAAGATGTTTCTGGCTGGCTGTACCACCATCCCTCTGGGGACAGAACTGTGGTGGGGAACTGGGAAAGCTTTCCAGAGACCAGCCTCTCTGCCAACTGCCTCATGCTGCCTGGAAGCACCTTTCAGTGGGAGAAGGGTCAGTTGCTTTTCCTTTAGTTTATCTAGCCCTTGGCCTCCAAATTGGAAATACCTTGGCTCCTGGGAGCAGAGGCTTACTTGCTTTTTCCACATGAATCACGAGACTAGGAGTGTTTGATCTGCTTCATGGTGGAGGATCTCAGCTGGTTTGTCCATGTGGTAGGGCAGCTCCCTGGGCAGGTTGCTGGGAACAGCTGAATAAAGAGGTGTGACAGTGTCCTGGTGCCTTGTAAACACAGCCAGCTTGATTTCTGTTCCTCTGAACTGCACTGCTCACACACATCCTTCTAAGTGGTATAGGGCAATAATGCTGCAGACCTTTAACCAGTTAGGAATGAACTGTAAACCAAGCACTGATAATATATAGTCTGATAGCAGTTTATGATGCCTCAGCAGGTGAACTTGTTTACCATGAATACTTTTCTGTGGGAAGGAGATGGTGCTATATCCCTAGTCAAGCCTTCCCTTGCAGTGCCATCACATCAAATACTGTAATTTTTAGCTAATATGAGCACAGATATTTTCTTTTATCTGGGAGGTTCCTTGCTCAAATAATTTCAAATTCATGTCACTGGGATTTCTAAAGAAATTTTTGAGAGAGCTGGAGTAAACCTATAGAACGTAGAATAGACTCACTGGCATGGGATGAAAATGAAAAATGGAACTGCTGAGCCCAACTTTGGGTTGCAGTTTCATTTCCTGACGTACTGCTGTAAAATAGTGGATGAACTGTCTGATTCCACACCACTTCTTATCTGTGCTGGGTCCAGTGCTTTAGCTGGGAAGTGCCAACTATACCATCTCAATGGGATCTAAACCCTGTAGCTGCAGGCAGTTTACTGAGTATGAACTGCAGCAGGATTCAATGCATTATGTATGGATCAGCCCTCTGCAATTGCACATGCATCTAAGTTATGCCTGTAGGAAAACAGTAATTTAAAACCTCCTTCTTCCCCACCTCTTGGAGCTGACTTGTGTTAAATATTAACAAACATGGTTCATCAATTCCCTGGTTCACTTGGCTTCTTTTAACAACAGATGTTATTACAACAACTCTGCCTGCCTCCCTGCTCCTGTCAGCACACCTGATGGTGAAACCCAAGAATCTGTGGCTGTAACTCTGCCTTCAGAGCCTCTCTGATGCCCCAAGCCCTGTGGCCACCCCCAGCTCTATCGCTAGGATCACCAATGCCTTCCACCTTTGGTGCCTGCAACTAGCTCGTGCTGGGAGACACTGGTTGCAGAGAGGCTTTGGTTAAAGGAGACAGAGAAAAGGTGTGAGGGAGCCCAAAGGAAGGCGAATTCCTGCTGTCAGAAGAGGAGGTGGTGAGGATGGCCAGCAACTCCAGTGCACTGCCCCGGGTCACTTTCCAGACGCCAGAGAAACCTGGGGAGGAATCCTCACACAGGAAACTGGGCAAGTTGACCATAAAGTACAACCGCAAAGACCTACAGCGCTGGCTAGACCTGGAGGAATGGATCAATGCCCAGCTGCAGGAGCTGTACCAATGCCAGGTGAGTAGCTGGGGCAAATCAACCCCTTGCTTGTCAGGTGAATGGGTCTAGAGGCCCTGTATGCTGGGACAGAGGTTTGCTTGCTCTGCCTCACTGGAAATAGTTCCTCGTTGTCAACTTTCAGCAGGCATCTCCATGCCCCCTCTGCATGGTGTGTCGGCAGGCAGGGAAACTTGCACTGATGTAATCCAGCTGGCTTTGAACTGCCTGGTGTTGCACCCACTGAGGGGGTGTAGCTATTGCTCAGCATGAGTAGCACAACCTAGAGATGTATAAACCTGGGATGCTTCTTGTTGCTGAACTCAATGTGATGAGTGGGTTTGCAGTGAGCAGTATCCAAGCTAGCTGGGTTAGAGTGATTGGTGTATCCCTGTTCCTTTTTGACGCATCAGTGAGGCTCTACCTGCTGTTTGAATGAGACACTTCAGAACGTGCTGTATCTGTAACTGCAGTGTCTGGACTCACTACTGGCAGCAGGGAAAATGGGAAAAAAACTCTTTGCTCAAATGTAGAGATCTTATGCCTTCATCTTCACCAAAACCCAAAGCTGTCTCTCCCTTGCCTGAGCTTCCCTTTGCACCAGGAACAGTCCCTCCCAAATTCTTCCCGCCTGCCTGAGAGCTGCCCCAGTAGGAAAGATCCAGAAGTGCCTACATCCAGCACCTGAATGGTACAGGTCTTTACTTCAGCTGTTGCATTTTTTCACTGGGTTAGTGACATTCAAGTTCCAGCACTGCCCAGGTATATGGAAATTTTAACCCTGTACTATAGATTCTACTCATATGTTGTCCTTAGATGCATGACAGTTATGCTGGGTGCTTTCAGAAGCAATAGTGCTCTTCTGTGTTTGAGACAATCATTTGGAGCATGGAACAGTAAAAGATGAAAGGCTTTCTGCCGTTGTACACCATGATCTTAAACTCATTTAAAGGGTTTTGCTTTTCTCTCTAGGGTAGTGGCTGATACAGTAAGAGAACACAGCTTTCTTGACTCACAGAGAATCTCCATCAGTACATCTTCAACAGATGACACAGATGGGTTTAACAAATGGGGGCAGACTAAATGAACTGCCAAGCCCTCTCTGTCCTGTTTTCCTTATTTGCACCCCATATTTGCAGTGTTAAGCACACTTTTGAGACACAAGGAAATAAGAGCTGATGATTGCTTAGAGTCTTCCACTCTGCGCATCAGCAGTTTCAAATTGCAACCAATAGTGGAAGTAGACATGTTAGAACAACCCAGGAAAGGTAGGTCTTGTGCTACATGCCATGATGGTACAGAAAAACTTTTGCCTGCCCAGGCTGATTTTCTGGGCCTGAGAGCTATAGAATAATGTCACCTCCACAGCTGAAGACCCAGACTTCAGGAACTGCATCTGATCCTGTCCTTATTATTGTTGTTGCTGTTGGGTTTTATTATTATAATCATTATTATCATCATTTTCTGTGTGACTGTTTCCTGTTGGATATTTGTGGGAATGTACCAGATTCTCAGGCTATGTTGGGAGATAAAAAAAGTTCATTTCCTTTTCAATTTATGCCCTATGCTAAGAACAGGCAGAAAACAAATATGGACAAAAAGGTCCTTCCTTCTGCTGCAAATGCATGGCTCCTCTGAAAAATAGTATATTACTGCTTCTGTTCTGTTAATTAACTTTCTTAGATTTCACAAACATAGCTTGTTTAGTAAAAATGACTAATCTCTTTGATTTAGTTGTGAATTTCCTGTTGTTTTCTATAGCTTATAAAATGATAGTAATAAATTCTCAGCTGTATCTTAGGCCTCTTGATAATGCATTATGAAACATTATACAGTGTACATGAGAACAAAAGTTTTGCCCCAGTCAGACAGGCAAAATTCAGTATGTCTGCACAGTGCTAGCATGGTAGTCCTGGTGAGTGAAGGCTGTTCAAAAGAGTGGCAGTGACAATATTGCTTCCCAACCATGCCTGCACTGGCATTTAAGGGGCTGTCCCTGGAATTGGTAGCTCAGTTCAGAGACTCCTTTACCTGACTGTTCTGGTTTGCCAGAGGTAAGCAGGGAGAATGGCTGCTACTTTGATTAACAGAACATTTTGCCCTTTGGAGAATTACTGCAGTTTTAAAAAGTTACATTTCTGGCACTTTTTTTTCTGAGACACACAAGAAGCACTTGGTATGACCAATAACATGACCCAAGATGGGGCTCCCCATGTGCTACTCTTACTTGCTGAAGTCTACAGAGATAGGCCTTTATACTTGTAAAGGTGTCAGAAAAACAAGTCAGGTTATGTTATCACTTCCATTTTTCAGAGAATTAAGAGCTGTTTACTGTCATCAGAGTAGCTGCCTAAAGGGAATATTTTTTTCCCTACTGCAAAATCCCAGCAGGCACAAGTGAGAAACCCAGCCATGCCCTTATGGGAACAGATTGCCAGTGGGTTGCCCTTGCTAGTATCTCTTCAGCACAACAGATTTCCCTGCTTCCTGATGTATTCAGGCCAGCATAAGAGACTTGCTACAAGGAACTACATATCACAATGCTGTTCCAGGTCAGAGACTGTTAATAGGATCTCTTCAAATACATACATGTGCTACAGTACATTATTTGTAATCACCCAGGTGTCCAGCATGTCCAGCAGGTCTCCTGCTCTCCTCTGTGCATTGTGACAAGACTATTTAGTTGCCCTGCTTATTTGGGCTTCCTTGGATCCATCAACTTCCATCACATTGTCTCTTTGCTCACATTGTCACCTCTTTTGCTCCAACTGCCACTGGCAGATCAATGTTCCTGGTGTCTTCCAGAGATTCAAATGCAAGGTTAGTTCAAACATCACCTCCTGATACAGGGAATGCTATGATGTTTACTGTCATGAGGCTTTTTTGCAACAAAACTCAGATTCTGTGATTTTCAGGATGATGCCTTGCATATGGAAGCCAGAACAGCATCCACACTAGGACTAAAAAGCCACAGGGATTTCCTACCATATCTCGTTCCCCAGCCTACTTAGCTTCCTAACCAGAGACAAAGTCAGACTGGATCAACACTTGTTTCCTAAAAAGTCACATGAAAACTATTAATTTTAAGAAGAAAGACTCTGTGGGTCACAGTGCAATATATTTAACTCTGGTTTATTATTTATTGTTAAGTCAGCTGTGTATCAAAGCTAAACAAAGGCATTCTCCTTCCCCTCTGGCATGGTATCAGTGACTGCTTGGGAAAAGTTTCTTTTTATCCTGTAAGTATTGCTTTTAATGTTTTACATATACATCCATAAATGCCACAACCTGGCAGTCAGGTACTGTGCTGTTCACCCAGCATCCTTATTCTGCTGATTACCATGCCAAAATGTCACTAGTGTTGTGTTGTGAAAGATTCATTTTGCAAATACACTGGAAAAACACAGCCTGCTTTCCTTGTAGAGATTTGTGAAGCTAAAATGTGTCTGTGATCAAGTTTACAAATGTTTTCAAGTAACACCCCCATGCAGTACAAAATTACTACTCCAGTTACCAAAAGTTGGGGTCCCTCTTACATTAAAAGAGACTCTTATATCCCTCTCATTTGTTAGACAAAGCTGGCAAAATATTGTTGGGTCTTTCAACAGTGTAATTGTTTTTCTCTCCATTACTGCAAAAAGCCTTAGTATAAATACAAAGTATGCAAATGCAATTAGCATAAAAGCATAAAATTTCCTTCTATTATTTAAGTCTCTCTAAGATTAAGCCCGTTGGGGTTCTGTTTGGTGAACTCTTTGTACAGGAAGGGTGTCACAGGCTGGTGTACATGGCACTGCATTTTGATATCCTTGAAATGGTCTTCCAATGATGGGTGATGATCCCTGAGCAGTGCAGTGGTTGGAAAAGATGAAGAATACGTACATCAGGATGTGTGGCTGTAGCAGACACCACAAAGGGGCTGGAATCCATGCCCTTATTATAAGAACCTCCTGGTTTTGAGACTATTTATATCTTGACCTCAATTCTGCAGCATAGTTTTGGTATAACTCAGCTGCTTAGCTCTTTAAAGATGGTCTCTAGAGTTCTTAGAATTTTGAAGGTTCATTAACTCTGGTCGTTCTTTTCCTTTCTAGCTAAGGGAGGAAACAGAGGCAGCAGCTCCTGAACCACAAATTGATCTTGAAGATCTCCTGGAGGTCCCTAATGAAGAACAGAAATTAAAACTACAGGTCAGATAGAGGGACTTGCTGACTTTAAGTTAGGGAAGTTTTCTTTGTAAAGACTAGTGGCGTGTAGGGTAGAGAATAGGTGTTTGCAGCGTTGCATGATGCTTTCTTGGGCCTTCCTTTTTTGTAGGGAGGGGAGAATTAGATCAACTCATAAAATACTAAAATGACGACTCCTTGTTTTTTTAGGAAATCCTCCAGGAATGCTCCAGCCCCACAGAGGTGAGTGAAGCACCATATATATTTACATGTATACATGTTATACTATTCTGTCACAGTGTCTTTGCTGTTGCTTGGCTGAGTAGCCAACACTACTGTGCTGCAGACTTGTTTAATCATAATGGCAGGTGTTTGCCACTTTATTCTGTGATTGTAAAATGACATATAAATGCAACTGGACAAGCTGATGGCAGAGCACTGGAGCAAATAAGGAATTATGCTTTACAGTCAGAGGAAGTTCTTTCCATGTTTTGGACATTCTAAGCTGATCAGTCTCAGTTGCTATTTGACCCTTGGTGTAGAAAAGCCATAGACATGTTGTCGAGCTGATGTGGTTGTGCATGGTGAACATACAGAAAAGGAGATGAATGCATGACTATCACTGAAATGAAACTAGGCTTAGCAATCATTAAAGATAGTCTCCTAGAAGGGATTTCAACAAAGCTGGCAATATAGAAATAGTTTTCAGAGTATCTGAATGTCAGATCTAAGGCAAGAATCCCACATTCCCGGAGCGATAACTGAAGAGAGTTTGCTCTGTGAAGTCATAAGCCATGGAAGTGTCTTGTGGACAGCAGAGTACTGCTGCCCCATTAGCAAAAACACCTACTTTCACCCTGGGGATCTTGAATCCAGTCCCCTTGAAAGATCACAGCAACCTAAATGCAGAAAGCAGACAAGACACTGGAAGGACTGACTGAAAAGGAATTTATGGTCCTAGGCATTTACTTCCAGAGCATGTTGTGGCAATCTCTGATCACCCAAGTGAGGAAGCTGGGCTTCCACACAGCACAAATGGTAATAAGCTGCAATACTTCCAGTGACCTTGCCTAATTACAAGAACATGTAGCTATGTCTTTGGGTAAGAAAGGCTGCACACTTCTTTATGGTGATGTTGCCATGCTGAGGGTAAAGTTTGCACTAGTCACATTGCCTGCTGCTTGGAATAACCAGATAGGCCAGTTTAGTTCATAGTCCTTGACTGTGTCAGAAAAGTATTCAGGGTTTATCTCCATTAACTGCTCATCTATCTGCTCTGCCTGTCCTCAACCCCTGCTCAACGTTATCATTAGTCCTACGTGTTTTGCTCCACCTCTTCTCTGCCGGCCACTTCCTTGTAGAACTGGCACAGCTCCAGGATGGTTTGCAATCCACAACATGGAGCTTTACTGGTTCAGCAAGAGGGACAGCTTGCTCTGCCCTAGATTGGGAGGGCAGCAGAAGTGGGCAGGAGGTTATGGTGGCAACAGGAAGCAGTAGAACCTAAAAGAGAACAACAGCATCCTGAGGTCATCTCACAGTGGGAAAAGCAGGTATCTGGGGTGAAGAGGGGCAGGCTAGCTCCTGAGGAGAAAGTAAACATGGCTGTTCCAAGGGGAGACAGGGGAAGGGAAGTAGAGGAGCTTTTAGACCCTTCTCCTCCCTCACAAGGTCTTGTTTCCTAAGCTAGAAGATAGATTTGCTCAATATATGTCAAAATTCTGTTTTCTGCTCAACGTGAGGGTGAATGTGGGAATGATGGAAACACCATAGTACTCTTTGGGCTGGTGAGCACTGGCATTAATATGACATCCTTCTTCAACCAATTCTTATTGTAGGACTTCATTACGGAATTGCTTAGTCGATTGAGAGGTCTCCGAAGAGTCACCAATCCTCAGAAGAAATGACCTTAATCACATGGATGGCCAACTTTGGCTACAAGGAAACATGCTTTTTCCTCACAAAAACCAGGATCAGCAACATAACTTCTGTTTAGGACTTATTGAGAAACATCACCAAGTTCGTGAACTTTGTACCAGTGGTTTGAAGTCTCCACTCCTTCCAGATCTACACACTCAGCAGGGAGCTAGATTGTACATTTTCCTGATTCTTAAAAAGTGTGTTAACCTGAGGAACAGGACAAGATGTCCCTCCTTTAGATTCTTCTAGGAATTTCCAAGATGGCCAAGGAGCACTGAACTCAGTTCTCAGGAGCTCATCAAGACTTCTTTTCCGTCCGCTGCAAGGAAAACAAGGCATTGGTTATCACTCATTCATCAACATGGAAAATCAGCCACTGTTAAGATGCACCTTGTTTGAGTCTGGCTGGGACCCAGCTGTGATCTCCTGCCTGTTACTGCTGTACCTGACTCTAAAGCATTGCACTTACTTTGTCTTACTAAGCCTCTGTTATTTATGATGGTTGGACAGAAAATATACAATAGGATGGAAGGAAAAATTTTGAGTGCACCTGGTCTACTTAAGGGGAAGTTTGTGAAACAGCTGCTGAAGCTAATGGCTAATTTTTTTTCCTTTTTGTGGAATTTAAGACTTAAGATTTAGAAGCCTTTTCTAAAGGAACAAGGTCTGGGAATGATTTTTCTCCTAATTTAAAAAAGATGTTGGAAAAATACTTATTTTATATTAAAACAGAGAAAACCAGCCATGCACTGCCTGTTTCTGCTCTCTCTTTAGATACTTAAGAAAAACTGAAGCAAAAAAAAATACCTTCTCCTAACTTCCCTTCAGGCAGCATCTTGAAGCAAGTCTTTTGCAGACAGGTAGATCTCACAAATGAGCAGGGAAGTAGGACACAGTATCTCGCTGCACAAACTCTTCTGGCTACAACTAATGTTTGCCTGGAAAAATACAGAGGAAACTACATCCAGCTTCTCAGCAAGTCAGTAACCTGACACATGTGACTAGGAAATAAGACAGCAAATGGAGGCTGATTGCTTAGGCAGAGCACTCTCACATTATGCCCTGTCCCTACCCTGATGCCTGCCACACAAACCCAAGAGATGAGTCTGAGTCACATCCACAGGGGCTCCTATGGAGCAGTATGTTCATGGCCAGCTTTTGAGTACATCTTTTGTTTGTTTGGTAAGCCAGGGGCAGAAGAGACCAACTGTGGAACCAGAGGGAGGTGCAGGTTAGCTAACGAAGACAAATATTCTCGGGCTGGACCAGTAATATCTTAAATGCATTAGTCTTTCCATCTTTATCAGTAGCAGAGTGATGACTATTATATTGTTCTTCCCTCCTATTTTCCAGGTGTCAGTGAAAAAACTGTGGGTTGTGTCCTCTGAGAGGACAAAATCCAAACTGCAGTAACAACTGTGATGTAAGGGCCTGCTTCCTTTCACATGCTGTTCTTGTATCTGACTGGAAGTTGGCAAGCCATGGAACTCATGTCTTGTTCTAAAGGCTGCTCCAAGATGTCCTAAGCCTCACCCCCTAGGCTGGAGAAATGGTCTTTATCAGGTCCAATATATATCTATGGTAGTCCTGGGAACAAGATTTTTGGCTTAAAAAGGGGGTAGTGGGACATGCCTACCCTCTTGAAATCTCAACTTTACAAGTAAAATAACAACAAAAACATTAAATCTGGAGCTGCAATGGTTGCAGATCTGGCATTGCTGATGGATGATGCCTGCAAGACACATGTATTACATGTCTTTAGAAAGGAGAGCAGCATACTGACAAAAAGCTCTGAGCACTGTTAAAAACAGACTAGCATCAAACAGACGTTCAGGTGGAAGATCTAGGTGGACAGGCCATGAGCAGAGTGTCCTAAAGCAGAGATGCAATTGGCTACAGCACAGTAGCGTCGGGAGTCCACGTCACTTACGTACCCTACCAACAGGCTGTTTTATCCTGCTGAGCTGCAACAGGACAAAGACATGACACGCTTCTCCTCTGGCCCAAGAGAAGGATTTTCTCCCCCCTGGGCATTCTTCTATATTTCCTCAATTCAAAGAGGATTTTTGTCTATGCTTTAAGATAGACATTGTTAGAACCAAAGAAAAAGCAGGTTCTGAAAACTCTGCTTGACAGAAGTTGTCTTTATGCTTATTCTGCAAGTAGCAGGAAAGGAATAAGCTGCAGACCCTATCATGTGCAGTTGGTTCTGATACACGAGGAATTCTGATACACAATGATAGGTGAGAGCACTTCAACTGAGCACATTGAGATCAGGGGAGCTAGGCAACAGGTGGCCAGTGGTAGATGATTTCTCAGCTCACTGGTGCAAAAGAAAAAGCAACATAAGGCAATCAAAATAACTTCTTTCTTGTTTAGTTCTAAAACAGTAGTAAATCATACTTGGTTTTATTTACATTTTGGGTGTTTTCATCTTAGACCACAAGGATAGATTAAAATCAATGCTTGAAAAAGTTTTTTACTAACATCTTCTAATTAACTTTGCTTTTTCTCAGCACCACCACTAGCCTAAGTATGTAGATACTGTCTAAGAATGTTGCTTAAAAAGGAACTTTCCCCTCTTGATTATATCAAGATAACTCAATATATAAAAGTTCATGAGCTTTTCTAATTTGAATTCTTGCTGGAGTGGAGCCTACATTTGATAATTCACATACAAAACCTTTTGAGAGAGAAATAAAATTTCATTGTCCCTCGTGACTTGCTACAAAGATGAGCAAACAATCTGAAACTCTTTCTGAAAGATGCCAAGCTGTCTTCTGTCCTTGAACAGCTATGACTGAAGTTGATTTGGCCTATCAGCAATTGATTGTTTACCAGTATCTTTACTTGTTTACCAGCACCTTTTCAAAGACAAGGAGACAAGCAACACAGCTAACTGTGCACTGCCCACTTAAAGGTCATGCAGCATTCCTCTTTCATAACACAGATTCAGCTACATGCAGACAGCCCATCTGGATACCTCTCTGCCCCTCCTACATGGAGTTCACTGAGACAACAGCTACAAGGGGGAATGGCTTTTCTGGGGAAAGTGATTGGGCTACTACTAAAATGGCCCATTACATGCAGAAAGTACAGCAGCCACAAAAATGTCCATTAGTGGTGCAGGGAAAGCAGCAGCATGTGCCTGTATGACTGAAGAGACTCTTCCATGTATGACTAAGTTCTATTTCAGGTACTAGGTTGGGTGCATTTCTGGATTCCTTGGGATAGCCCCACAGAAACCAATCTGGGCATCTAAATCAACTGCTTCCAGCTGCAGCCTGCTCCATTACTACTGATGTGAACAGGACAGGGCTTGCACGACAGAGGCTGCCTAACTGCAAGGGAGCTCAAAGTTTGGTTGTGGCTGAGGAAGCATTCAAAATGTTGCAAGTATCAGACCAGCTCATAATAAGATTTAAAAAACCCAGCAGCTGTAAATCAAGAAATAAAATTACTACTAAATACTTGGAGAAGACACAGGCTGAAGCCCAAAGCAATGGATCAGTCTTAGGAGAGAAATAAGAACAGATAGTTGTACCCTCCCTTGTATATGTAAAACATCAAGGATTTAACCTCAGACAGAACTGGGCTGTCTTACTATCAGACTAATCACCCATGTCAAATAGCAATGAAAAAGTGTCAGTCCTATGATAACATAAAGAAAGAACAGCATTTTGTTTTCATTTTTAAGACTGCAAGCTCCTCAGGGCTGTAACTCACTAAAATTTGGTGTAACATAGGGTTAATTGTGAGCTCTTGCATCAGAACAACTGATGGGTAGTTTTCCTATCTACCTGTCTCAAGGAGACCGGCACTCGTGAAGCAAGGACTGTCAGGAGAAAGAAGATCCTCCACAGAAATCAGGTTTTGCCACTCCTTCCTAAGAAAAGGTTTTGATGGCACTGCTGGATATGCTCACCATTTTTATTGTGTTAACCTAAAATATTACTATTTTACATTGTTTGAACCAGGTTTCTGTTGAAGAGCCTGATACAGAGCAGCATGTTAGCAGAAACCCACCTTCGGCATGGTTTAATTAATTTGCTGTCCTCTGACCAGAGGTGACAGAGGTGCAGGCAAACACTGTTTCATCACTTCACCTTGGAGGCAGTGACCTTAAGCAAGGGGGCAAGGCAGACTGCTGGGAGTGGCAGTGTCAAACCAGACAGGCAAGATTCATTGGAAATTCCCTGTCAAGGGCAAATCCTTTATTTTGTTGCAATTGGAATTTGTCAACCTTAGAGAGCTCTCCCAGAAGTCACATTATTTGGGAAAAGCTCATCCTGATGGAATAATAGAGCCTGTTTACAGCAAATTTAGTTGGGTGTTCTGGGCACTGGCAAGTGCCACTTGCATCTGGATTGTCTCCCAGGAGGGATATGAATGTATGCAACTGAGCTTCTCTCACAACCAGAGAATGAGCATCACACAGGTAACATCCTTATCCTATAGGGGACCAAATAATAAACAAAGTCAAATCCTGCTTTCAGACTAACACACAACTCTTTCAGACTGACATTTTGCTCTTACAGACCACATGACCTTGGCATAGCCACTGCAAGCCACAACACTATCAGTAGCAGGTTACCTTTTCAAAGGATCCTTCCCTTCAACTCAGTGAGAAACACTGCCCTGCATCTTTTCCAGACATGCCACAGAAACATTTTTGATGATTTCACTATTCTTCATTTCTTTCCCTAAGCCACTTGACATTAGGACTAACATACCATTATAAGAAAGCAACATTTTTTAAAGGGCTATCAGGCATTTTCAGGAGAGACTTTAACCACAGGCCTCTGTAAATAATTTTTATTATGCTTTGCAAGTTCTCATCACACATGTGATCACAATGCAGACATTTTTCTCAGTGCAAAGTGCTTTGCTGCCTGTTGAACCAGTGTATAAGCTGTTAGTAAAAGCAAGAAATTATTTATGAGCCAGTCAGTACTGCCTTAAACACACATCTTTACTGCTACCCACATTGCTTTACCATCTGTATTTATGGACTTGTATCCACCTCCTCATATCCAGTCCTCATTTATCCCCAGACATGCACAGCAAACCCTGCACTTCCCAGGTGTATGTGTGAAGACAAAGTCACACGCCCTCCAAGCCTCTCTCAGATTACAGCACATCCTTTAACTGTCCAAAACATCACCCGTTTTGGCTGCAAATCCACTTGGATTCTTCCCATCTGGCCGGCTCCTCTGTTTTCCCATTTTCCAGCTCCTTTTCTGCCCATGAAGAATGTGATCACTTCTGTTTGCAAGAAAGATGATAGCGGGAGGTGTGGTGGTCCTTCAGGTCAAACTCCTCATGGCCTTCCCTAAGAAGCAAATACAAAGTGCACTCAGAAGTAAATACCCAGGCCAAGAACCCACCCTTAGCCACTGCACAGGTATCTCTCCACAGCCCTTAACCAGAAACTTATCCCAAGGGTTGGCTGTGAGGACCCAACTGGCAGCCGTATCTAACTACTTAAGATATTTGCTTGTAACAGAAGTTTCTGTTGCAAGAGAGGTGCTTTATGGGAAGGTCTGCTCATCCTTGTCAGCTGGATATGAAAATGACCACAGGTCCTTCTGTATCTCTCCCCCTTGAACAGATTCATGTACCTAATGACTCATTTTCAGCACCAGGTCTGTGATTCCAGGGACATTAGCAACTATGACAATAGACAAAATGACAGTCTCCTCCAGAAAACTCTGGAAAATAACTGAAAATAATGCAGTGTATTGGCAGGTGTCTTAACTACACCTAGGAGCAGGTAGTGTAAGACATAAGCCTGCATCTGCAGGCCGCTACACTCACCTGTAAAATCTGCTTTTACTGATGTTCACTGTCACATACTTTTGTTTGTATGCTTTGTTTTCTATAATCTAACACTGCAAATCATATGTTTTCTTAACATTTTCATATGGTTTTCCCTCACCGCATTTGCATTTCTCTACAAAAACATTTGCAGGAAATGAGAGAATATGCACAAAAGCATCTCTTATTATCCCAATCACGTTTTTGGCAACCTGCTGTCTTAATGTCATCCAGCACTAATCTGAGAACCCAGCCAACTATCCAATACTTTTGAGTCATGAAAGAAGAGAAGTCACACAACCTGTTAGGAATAGCTTTGTATGCAAAGAAATTAACCCTCCAAATCTGAGACAGGATAATTTTGTCAAAAATCAAGCTACACATGTTTAAGAACCAAGACTACAGCTGCTGCAAGGCCTGACTGGTGAAAAACGGTTCACACATACATATTTCAACAAAGATTTTTTTAATATAGTTTAAGATCACAAAATCTCAACCTAAGAAAAGCCTAAGGAATTCATACTATCTAATCTTTCCCTTTAAAGGAATCCAGCCCACGTCATCCATCAATGGCATTAACAAGCCATAGGAGTCACTGAACAATAGTCTCATTTATCCCATCCCACATAATGCAGCACATCAGCTGCTCCAGAAAACACTCAGACAATGTGCCCAAACACGCACTGAAGCATTTCTGCCTAGAACCAGCTTAGTCCCTGAAGCCTGGGACAACTACTGATCACACAAAATATTTCTGTAACAACTAGCATTCAGCTCAAATCTTGATTCCTCAAATCTTGCCTCCTACTGCCTGTTTTTCTGCCTAATGAGAAAAACAAACAAAAGGGGCCAAGCTTACCTTTGACCCACCTCTCAGACCCAGAGGAACTGCGAGACTCACCAAAAACAGCGCTGGCAGTAGAGGTCCCCATCACAGCCATGGCAACGCAAAGTGGCATCTTCGTTGCAGATGCAGCACCAGGGTAACTCATCCTCATCACTATCATCTGCCCTTGCAAGAGCTGTGGTGGTTGGAGTGTGGCTCTAATTCACACAGAAAACAAGAGACAGTTGAAACCCCAGCACAGACAGTAAAGGACTTTACTGTAATGCATGATCGCAGTGACCTGTCTTATGGTCCATAGCTTACTCTCTGTTGATCCTAAGTCTGTGAGATGAACTTGCCCAGAGCACAGAGACAGGCTCCATATATGTCTAGATTGTTAAATAAAAACCCCAAATAGTTGCTAGAATTTGGGTTTGTATCTATGTTGCTTGGAAGGTAAACAGGTATTCAGGCTCATTTAGTGTCTGCAGTGATGTATGCCCACGTTCTGTGTGCTGAGCTAAGGACATGAAGCCCAGTTCTTCTGGCAGGCACCACAACAATACCACGTGACAGACAATTCGTGCTGCAAAAGCAGGAGACCAAGCAGTTTTGCTGAAAGGGGCTTATGTGGGAAGAAAAAGGAATGTGGAGGTGGGGGCGTTGTTTTCTCCCTGTTGTAGAAAGAAAACTGTGGGGGGAAAAGGAAGTGCTTTGCCAAAAGGCCCCTAATACTCCTATGTACCTGAGGCTAGGACAAAAAGATCTTCTGAAATCATAATCTAAATATATCCATACAGCCAACTATGGTCTCCTTCTCCCTTACAGATAGCTCTTGTAGAACTGAAAACACACTGAGACATAATGCCTGGACACTGGAAAAGGCAGCTGCCTGACACAATCTTTTCCTAACACTATCTTTTACATCAGTAATCCCAGAAATGCAAGGTGTCATACCTGAGATGGATGTTTTTGATAATGCTTACAAATATATTATTTTTTCCACTGGGATCAGGCCTGACAGGTGCCTGTGAGTCACAGGTGCATTTAATTCTTGTCATCTACATTAGAGATTATGTATATATTTGCCTAGCAGGCCAGAATCCACTCTGAGCATAGGATATTTTGCTACTAATTCCTTCCTCTGACATTATAGGAGAACACAGGCCATAGAATACTGCCTAGAAGTTCTACTCTGCACATTCTGAAAGCACTGGAAAACCTCCCGTTTACTCTGTTTCAGGCTGTACAGTACTACACTGTGGCCTTGTTGATCTAATTATACATATATATGTGTGTTTAATTCTCTAGTATCCATATTGTGAGGTGTCTACCAACGTCTCTTGGTTTACATGACACTGTAACACTCAGCACAAAGTCAGCCTGAAAGGAATTGTATTCCAGGGAACAATTCCTTTTAAAAGTACAAGGATGATTCACAACTGAGCTCAGAGCTGGTCAGCCTTGCAGAAGCTGCTTGGCTTGTTTGCTCTAGAGAAACTGGTTGGTTAATTTTCTTTCTACATCAAGCCTAGGATACAGCAAATTTTTCTGCAGAACTATACTCTCCTGACACTCTGGAACATTCAAGATGTCAATTCAAGAAATCCTGACCAGTTCACTGACCTTTTGCTTTGCTTTCTTACTCAGGTTCTGTTGTGAGGGTCCTGGTTGGGTGGTCTGATCTGGGGGGATGTTGAATCCACTTGCTTCATCCAGAGCTGCTTCTTCTGTGAGCTGGTAACAATACAAAGGAAAAGTCTCTCCTTTCAAACACAGCCAGGAGCCTCATTTTAGGCCCTAAATCTCCTGGACTTGTTGCTCTCATGCAATAAGCAGAGATGACGAGTCTGAATACAGCTGGTGTTATCAAGACATGCTCTGCACTCGGAACACTCTGTCCATTGTGGACAGTCTGCAGCAGGAGGGGCCTGCAGCTCACACACTGATTTGCAGTGCAGCTATCAGGCCCTCAGCATCACACTTATCACACATATATGACACATCAGACAAACTTAAGCTCAGATCTGCCTGCAAGACAACTCAGGGACATTTTAGAGAGAAACATAGAGGTTAAGTTGAGCTACACAGCACACATCTCATCATCCATGTTCTAACTGGCTGGGGGAAAACACAGAAGAAGAAGTGAGGAAGTACCAGCAGAGCAAGGTTGTACAGGAGACACACACAGACCACAACAGACACCAAGCATGAATGAGGAAGACAATGTGACAGACTAGAAATATTGTTGTCAATTGCCTGTCAAATAGCTGAATGGCCCATGGGAGCTAGTATTGGAAAAGCACTAGGAAAGTAAGGAATGAAACTCTTTTCAGGAACAGAAACACATCCTTTGTGCTCACCAGGTAACACACACACTGGGCATAACCAAGAGGAAGAAAAACAAGGCCACAGCTGCCACTTCTGACCTGTTTCAGCACTCTGCGAATGGCCTCCTCCTCAGCCACCTCCTCATCACTGTCAGGGAACTTATAGGTTTCCAGTGTAACTGTAGGAGTAAGAAATGTGACTGTAACCATATCTGCCTCAAGCCTCGTGTCCACTAATGTACCAGAGACAATTCTTCGTTGTGTGAGCTGGCTGTGGCATTCTGGCTCTGACCTTTTAAGGTGCAGATTCCTCAAAAAGTATGTTACTGTTTATTTTTAATACTTGGAAGACAGAAGGAAAAGATCTCCACCAAAACCAGAGCTTTGATTTTAAAAGTTTGGTTAACCATATCAGAGCATACTAGAATTATCCCAAAGAATGGTGCAAGACAAAGCAGTCTGACCTTACAGTTCCAGCTTTTGCCCTCAACTTAGATCTTTTATATTGATTTCATGGCAAACCAACCTGTTCAACTTTGCAGACAGAACCAAATCTCAGTCTGTTTCTTGCAGAACAGAGGAATTAAATGGATAAACACTCAGAAAAGAATTTACTCTGTCATAGCAACTTGATTCCTCTCTTGGCACTGCATTCTCATCTGCTACCCACCTTTCTCTGGGTCCTCGCCTTTGAGTGCTGCCAGTCTCTTGGCAACCTGTAGGATCTTTTCCTGCCTAGTGTTCTCTTCCTGCAACTCAGCAGCAGCTTCTGCCAGAAGTTTATTCTTCTCTTCTTCTAGCTGTTTTGGGTCCAGATTTGCAGGGCAAACACAATCTTCACTTTCGCGATTGAGATCATTCAAACTTTGGCTACTAACAGCTGCAGACAGACACAGAAAACACACTGGCGACTCAGCAGCAATGTTCCTTGGGCACAGAAAACATGACAAACAATGTTATGAGGCAGCTTGCTGCTCTCCATGAAACTGGATAACAAGGGTAAAAAGCGTGCCAATAGGATCCTCACTGTACATGAAGAGAAGAAAATGAGCTAATCTGTGGACTACAGTGAGATTACAGAGAAAACACTGCAGCCAGGAAGATAATGGTATGCCGGATTCTGATGTTTTGTAACAGTGCACAGGTGCCTTAGGAGTAGCAACAGCTCCTCCCCAGGGATGAGACACCTTAGAGAAATAGAGAATCTGAATAATACAGGCTTGACAGGAATGAACCATCTCCAAGCAAAGAAACTGAGACCCAGATGGCTGCTCTTGGTCAGTGTGGGGGATCATAAGGGAAAGATATGGACAAACTGGACACTCAGCTCACCTGGAAGTTACACAGGGAGGCACATATTCCCTTCTCAGCATAGCATGTACATTATTAGACATAAACAGGTCTGTGGGAGCCAAAACAGATACCTTGAGGCTGAACTCTTGGTCTGTAATGCTCATCAATGGCAACCTCCTCAGACAGTTGAGTTAACAGGTCATCTGTCTGCTGGACCAAGCTTCTGGTATCTGGAGGTTGGTGTACCTAAGAAACCAGGAGAGTGTGGGAAAAGGCAAATGAGAGGAAAGTGGCATACTCAATCAAAGGAAAAGTTTGGCTGAGGTCACCCTGGATGAGAGCAGCATACAAAGATGCCTCCACTGATACTGAGAATGTCAGTTTACAGTTATGTGGTGTAAGATTTGTAAGCGTTTCATTTTCAGAGGTGCTGAATGCACACAGCTCTAAGAGTAGCCACCCAAACAAGGCCAAGGGGTGCTGAATGTGTAGTAGTACATGCTGCTGGGTCCCATCTCCTGCTCTGCCACTACCTCCAATGTAAACAAAGTGCCATTCTCAACAGTGCCAGCCAGCAGCCCCACAGAGACAGATGATAACAGCTGGGCATGCAGCTGAAAAAGAACCATAAGGAAATAGTATCTTGGGGGACAAGATCATTCCTACATGCTTTCAAGGCATATACCCAACTGATTCCTCTGCAACCTCAGACAAATGACATTGAGCTTCCATTTCTAGAAAACTTAACAGGATTGTGCCCAGCTGGTATACAGTAACAACTAGAAGATGTAATAGAAGGTAGGGCTGATAAGCTTCCAACACAAACAGCTCTGAAAAATTATGATCACTCAGGTACACAAATGCGTTGTGAGTAAAAAACTTTAGCATCTATTATTAAAACTATACACATGAACTACATCTGGCATAAAGGAACACACTGCATTCAAATTGAAGCAGTGAACTGGTAAAGGCTGGTGATTTGCTTCTGGAGCAATGACACAATCAGGAAACAGATTTCTGAAGGAAGTTACCTGGACACAAAAAAGCTGAAGAAGGAAGAATGGTTAACATGCTGTGACACCAGTTACTGTGTCAGCTCAGAATAAATTGCTGACTAAAGAGCTGAGGGAGCTTACAGGCCTGGGAGCTTGGGAAGGAGGATCTTTCTCCTGCAGGACAGCCAACCGGTCCTCCATTTCCTGTGTGGATGGAACAGGTCTCCGGCCATCCTCCTTCAGGGCCGCCAGCCTAGCTTCGATCTCAGCCTGAGTAGGGATGGACTCTGCAATTCACAATAATCCAAGGGGGGAGATTATTCTGTTACTGAAAACAAAAAGCTACATATTTTTTTTTCTTAAAATTTTATTTCTTTCTGGAATCAGACTCTGAACACCTGAGCAAAACCTCACCCAGCCCTGACGTGAATGAAGGGTCATACTGTAGTGACTCAAGAGACCACCCTTATGCTATCCCTTTCTTCCAAGTCCTTGCCTCCTTCACAGTTTATCTCCTAGCCATAAGGTGAGTATTAGGGTGATGTCATCTGAGAATCAGCTGACTTGGGATGCTAGGGACAGGCAGAGAATTAAGTGTCATTTACACAGTTCAGTTCATTGGCCCTGCATCTCTTAATGTAATCCTAGCCATATCAGACTGAAACCCTGCCACATAACAGATGGGATGCAATGGCTGCAAGTTGTTCCAGGGGAGGTTTAGATTGGGTGTTAGGAAAAATTTCTTCACACAAAGGGTTGTCAAGCACTGGAAAAAGCTGCCCAAGGAAGTGGCTGAGTCACTATCCTTGGAGGTATTCAAAAGATGTGTAGATGTGGCACTTTGGGATATGGTTTAGTGGTGGATTTGGCAGTGCTGGGTTAATGGTCAGACTCAATGATTCTATGATAACCAGGTAACCATCTTGAAGAGTGTTCTTTTTCTTTTAGAGACCACATATAATGTTTAAAACAGTTTATTCTTATGCAAGCACCTCAAGGCTGTCCCAGAACCTGACAGCTGAGGATTAGGATGAGAATCCTTTTCCTTTTCTGTGAGACAAGGCTGGTGAGAACATAGTCCCACAAAGACTGGAACTGCTGTTGTCCAAGACAATGACTCACAGGAAATCTTCTTCAAAATAGTTTGGCTAAAGACTTTCATTTCGTTCTACTCCAAGTTGGTTTGACACAGGTTTTTACCAAAACTATGGAAAATGAGAAAGAGATTTTACAGGTAAGATACTGCCCCAAAACTGACTAGTAGCTCCAAGAGAAACCCCAAGAAGCAAAACAAAACTGGAACATTGATCTAAAATCATTGCAGAATTTGGCTATTGTGGCAGCAAGACTTGGATGCTCTGTTCTATTTTAAGCCTTCATTCCCCTAAGACTGCAGCCTCTTAAAGCCCAGCACTTCCCTCTCCCTCCAGGTTTGTTTCCCAAACAACAGTGCTCCCACCCAAGGTATTGTCTAAAACTCACTTGGTTTCCTTTCCTCTCTGAGCCTCTCCAGTCTCTCTGCAATAGCTCTGTCTTCTTTTGAGAGCCCCTGGTACCTGGAGACTGCTTGACCTGGGGGTTTTGCAGCTGCCTTCTGTTGGTCTTTCAGCTGGTTTTGCTTAGCCTCAAAGGCTGCTACACGCCTGTGACAAGGATGGAAAAAAATACATGACAACAGAGAACAGGAGTTTTAATGCAGAGATAAGAAAACATCCTCTGTGAACCCAAGAGACTGGGTTGAAGACATTGAAGAATGTCAGTGCAGAACAGAAATGAAGCCACTCTCTCCAGTATCAGCACAATAAGATCTCCTAAGAGTAAGGAAAACCTTAGCTCAAGAGCAAAGGTTGCAAAAAACAAGAGCAACACACCTGGCACTACTTCCCAGGAGGCAAGGAACATTTCACCACATGGTTCCTGTTTCCAAGCCAACTCTGATCAGCCACAGATAATTGAAGACAGTGCCTGTTCAGGAATCTATTCAAAAGAGCATACCCACCACCCCTCCAAACAAACTAACAACCCAAACAGCAAAACAAAAGCTCCATCCTTAATCTAATTCTGAACAAGCAAATACCCATATCACAAGGCCCACTTTTGCTGGTATCCATAAGGGAAGAGGAAGGCCTGAAAGGCTTTTCTGCAGTAGAAAGAACTGCTTGTCAAGTGCAACTCACTTTTTGTAGTTTTCTGGTGGTGACCATTTTGCTGAACTGCTTTGAGATGCATCTCTGAAAGACAAAAACAATTTCTCTGAATTCAAGATACTGACAATACATCATCTAGTCTCTCAACTCAAGAGGAATCAGTAGGTGTTTCTTGACATCTTGATACAGCTCCTTTCTTAACCTCATTAATACTGAGAGTAGTCAGCTTATGGAAGGGATTAAGATACTACAGCTGCCCAGGACAGCGGGAGCCTTCATTTCTGTCCTTTGGTCCAGTTGTTTTGCATCTGAACAGAACATGATTTAATATGGTCACCAGTGATCCAAAGGACGTGGGGCTGAAATACCCTTGCCTCCCACAGCCTGCACCTCCCAGTTCAGAGAGCAGGTAGGGAGTACTTAGGTAAGACTCCCAGTGTAATTAGCTTCCATGCAGCAGGACACTCTGAAAGGAGCTGAGGCATGCAACAAACACAGAATTATATAATGCACAAGCAAAACAAAGTGTTACAAAAGTTATTATATAACCACCATCATGACATCTTCCAGAACCCTTGAACACTGCACACCACAAACACCTATAACTGTCTTCTGCTTTGCTGAGTTCAGGTTGAGGGACTAGACACTTATGTAAGGTAGTTAGCATATTTTATTGGTTATTTGAAATCATAGCTAAGGCCCATATAGTAACAACTGAATGCAACATTGTTGGAACACTTTCCAAAGTTCTAAAGCTTCAATTCTGAAAGTTTTTGCATGAAGAACAGTGACACATGCAGCTTACAGAACTGCAGCCTGTATGTATTACCTGCAGGACAGGATGCCATCCAGAGGGACCCGGACAAGCTCAAGTGGGCCCTTGGGAATCTCATGAGCTTAAACAAGACAAAGTGCAAAGTGCTGCACCTGGGTTGGGGCAACTCCTGGTATCAACACAGGTTGGGGGATGAACAGATCAAGAGCAGCCCTGCCAAAAAGGACCCAGGAGTGCTGGTAGATAGGAGGCTGGACATGAGCCTATTGCCTATTGAGCCTATTGCAATGTGTGCTCACAGCCCAGAAAGCCAAATGTGTCCTGGGCTGTATCCAAAGCAGCGTGGCCAGCAGGGCAAGGGAGGGGATTCTGCCCCTCTATTCCCCTCTCATGGGACTCCACCTGCAGTGCTGCATCCAGCTCTGGGGTCCTCAGCACAGGAAGGACACAGACCTGTTGGAGTGTGTCCAGAGGAGGCCACCAAGTTGACTAGAGGGATGAAGCACCTCTCCTATGAGGAAAGGGTGACAGAATTTGGATTATTCAGCCTGGAAAACAGACGACTCCAGGGTGACAAAACTACAGCCTTCCAGTACCTGAAGGAAACTTTCCAGAAAGACAGAGACGGATTGTTTTAGAAGAGCATATAGTGACAGGACAAGGGGCAATGGTTTTAAATTGAAAGAGTGCAGGTTTAGATTAGAAAAAAATTCTTTACTTGGAGCATGGTGAAACACTGGAACAGGCTGCCCAGAAAAGTTGTGGGTTTCCCATCATTGGAAGTGTTCAAGGCCCGGTTGGATGGAGCTCTGAGCAACCTAGTCTAGTGGAAGGTGTCCCTGCCCACAGCATGGGGGTTGGAAATAGATGATCTTAAAGGTCCCTTCCAACCCAGGCCATTCTATGACTCTATAATCTACCTGCTATCCAGTCAGGGAAGATTGTTTTTCTGCTGCAGCTCTATAGTGCTGATATTGAAAAGATGGGAAGAAAAGACCCAGAAGAAACCTCAAGACAGGTGGCCCTGTTTCTTAATGACTCTGAAGCTGTGAAGGGAAATCAGAAAATTTCAAACTTGAAAAGACTGAATACTGTCTTTCACTGTTTTCAGCAGTCTGTGAAGATTAAGACCTTCACTAATGAGGCTCTTCTCCTTCAGACATGTGCAGAGCCAGAAAATTCCCCCCTTGCTGGTGAAAATTCCTTACTGTATGAGAAAAGTGAGGAAAATGAACAAGAGAAATGCAAGAGAAAAAAGAGGACACAGAAGAAATGACAGAGGGATTCTGGTGTACACCTGTGTTCTTGTGTTGCTTGTTCACGTGTATAATCCTGCTGCTACTGAATTACATGTTTTGTTTTCAACGGGAAGTCTATAGGTTGTGTTTGCAAATATTTCTGTTTTCTTTTAAAAGCAAAAATTTTATAGATTTTATGCTACAAAACTTTATGTCTTCAGGCCACACACAGCAGAGGCCCCTCAACAAGGAGGATTTTTGTCACTGTTTGCCCACAGAAGTAATAACATTTTGAACATCTTATTGTCAGGCTACTCAACTACTACACACCTGAAAAGAGTGCCAGAACTGTTGAAGGGGTGTGGATTTCTGGGCAAAACCAGACCGTGGCTTAACCTCGGCCCATCAAGTTAAGCTACCCACAGGAATTCCGTAACCATCCATGAAGATTTAAACCTGGTGCTTTCAAACTACTTTGTCATCACAGAGAACAGGCACAAATACTGATTCCTATTTTTGGACTGCATGGCTCATATAACAACAGTTCAGAGACGCACTGTCTTGAAATTCCAGGGTACAGGGAGCATCCATGCACATATGGAAGGCAGAGCTCTTGTGCAGATATCTGTACCACCACATGGAATGTAAACTGGAGAAAAAAAACAGGAGACTGTTTTTGGATGAAGAAACACTCCTGTCTTACCCAGTTAGTTTTCCATGGCACTCCTTGCACACCTTCTGCTGAGTGTTTCCACAGCGGGGAACAATAGCGCTGAAGCTCCGGCAACCCGAGCAGAAGGAGCGTCCGCAGTTCTTGCAGCCACACTGCAGAGATAGGAGAGAGGGGCAGGACAGGGCTTCACCACCTCGCCACCACACACCCCCCACCGCTCTGCCTGGCCGCAGGCAGGCACAGTGCCCGTGCCGAGGCACACGAAAAGTAATGCTGGGGCTATAATGATTTTCTTGTGACAGAACTGTTTCACCAGCTGCTGCTGAAGATACGGAGACTCAAGAGCCTTGGAGCACCGGCATATAACTCCTGCTGGGAGCTGAGTCACCACTTCACCCCACAGTATACCGAAGTGTGTGTGAATAGACTGAGACCATGACAAAATCCTGGATTAGAGGGAATCTTTTTTTTTTTTTTTTTTTGGATCTGTAATTTCCTATATTTGAAGACATATCGGAATTAGGCACCACGAGAGCTCAGTAAGCAAGGACAACAACGCCAGGATGCTGGCCGGGAAGGGCATCTCGGCGCCAGGCGAAGAAGTTCCCGGTTCCCTTCTAAGACCCTCGCACTGCGGGGGAGAGCCCGCGGGACCGGCCCGCTCCTGACCCCCCGCAGCCGGACTTGCCTCTTTCTTGAAGACAGAGAACTTGGACGCGCACCCATAGCAGCGGCTATCCATGGTGCTACCGCCCCAGCCCGCCCTCAGGCACGGCGCTGCACCCCCGCTATGCCAAGCTCCATGGTCTCCCCCGGTCCTGTGGCTGCCTCAGGCCCAAGGATCGGCGGCCAGCGGGGCTGTCACAAGCGGGGAGGCGAGGACAGCACCCTCCCGTCCCCTCAAAACAGGGCAGGCGGCGCACGGCCCGACGGGAGTTGTGGTCCTTTTCTCGCTCTCCTCGCCTTCAGACGTCAGGAGGTTCTCCGCGAATAAACTACACTGCCCAGGGCTCCGCACGGTCCCAGTGCCGGGCTGGCTGGGCCACCATGGCCGCGCGATGCATTGTGGTACCTGCAGTCTGGTGCCGCTGCTCGGGCCCGCCGGAGGCGCCATGTCCCCGAGGGAATTAGGTGTGCTTGGGTGTTAATAAAACAAAAAAGTGTTTCTCTGAGGCTGACAGCGTTGTGCTCAAGCTACTCTGGGTTTTTTTGTTCTAAACCTGTGGTGAGATCCTGGTTCAGAATAGCAAGAATCAGCTGAACTGCAAAACTCCAGTTATCCCCAGCCCATCCTTCTGTCGGTATTGATACGCCTGCCCTCAGGAGTAAGTGTCCTCCAGTGTTTCTGGAGTCACGGAGTGCACATGAGTCATCCTGCTAACCGCGCGGGTTTGCAGGTACATTTTGCGTTCTTTCCGGTTTAATATATAACCCCACGTTGTAAAGATCTACACAATTAAATTAGAAAACTGACTGATTTATCCAAGGAAGTAAGACTCATTAATATCAGAATAAAGCTACATTTAAAGGAAAAAAAAAATGGGGGGAGGAGGGGGGGGTTCCTTCTAAATCTTTCATTTTTGGCGTTTGTTTGCTTGTTGGGGTTTTTGTTTGGTTAGGTTTTTTAATGTTAAAAAACATTAGAAAGACAACTGGAAGCTAAACTTCGCACCTGTCCAGCAATTGTGTTAGAGACCACCCGGAAATTCCAGGTATTGTAGGAATAAAGCAGGGAATCGAGACAAATATAAACTGAAATAAAAGCCTTCATTGTCTTTGCTATTAAGCTGCTCAACGGGAAAACAGGAACAGGAGATTTCAACCTTAATGTTACAGTGCAACCTACCGATTGACAGGTGGAATGTGGAGTGCCGGTCTTTAGGAGAAAATACAACAAGCAACCCAAAGAAACCTTCCTATTCATGGAGCAGCGCCAGCAGAGGTGCCCGGGAGGGATCACGTAAAGGACACGGAGCCTCCCTGCTGAGAAAGGCCTCGGCTGCTTTGCCGGATGGAGCTGGGAGCCGTGGCCGGGGCAGGAGGGGAGAGCTCTCTCCCTCTCACCTGTCTGCAGAAGAAGCGCTCCACGCTCCCGCTCCCGCTCCCGTTCCCTGCAGGTGTCCGCCAGAGGGGGCCCGGCCCCCGCAGTTCTCCAGCTCCTGAACCCAAGGCCATTTGGCAGCAGAGCAACAGCAGCTTTCCGTAATTTCTGTTTTAGCTCGCAGATGTTTCCCATGGTAAAGCGAACTCGATTATAAAATCCTATGTGACGACTTAGCCTATAAGGTTTTCAGTTTCTCTTTGAAGTGCAGGAGAGATTAAATGGTTTCTGGTTTGTGTGTCTTCTTGCCAAACTCAGTTATTGCACAGCAAGTGGTACATTCTCTGTTCTACCTAGTTATATCTACTCTGCTCTGGTGAGTTCACACCTGGAGTGCTGCATCCAGGTCTGGAGTCCTCAGCACAGAAAAGACAAGGACCTGCTGTAGCATGTCCAGAAGAGGGCCACAAAGATGATTAGGGAGCTGGAGCCTTGCTGTGAGGACAAGCTGAGGGAGTCGGGGTTGTTCAAGAGACAAGAAGGCTCTGGGGAGACCTTATTGCAGCTTTTCAGTACTCACAGGGGGCTTATATGAGATGGGAACAAGCATTTTAGCAGGGCTTGTTGTGATAAGGACAAGGGACAATGGTTTTAAACTAAAAGATGGTTGATTTAGACTACATACAAAGACAAAATTTTTTACAGTGAGGGTGGTGAGGCACTGTAGCAGGTTGCCCAGAGAGGTGGTGGATGCCCCATCTCTGGAAACATTCACAGTCAGGTTAGATGGAGCTCTGAGCAACTTGGTCTAGTTGAAGATGACTGCTTATTGCAGGGCTCTGGACTAGGTGACCTTTACATGTCCCTTTCAACCCAAAATATTCTATGACTCAATAACTGGGGTTGTAGTCATGCAAGCAAGTGTCATCTCAACCACAGTTATTTATTTATGTAAGGGAAATGTGTTTTAAATTAAACACAAAAAAAGTCCTTTGAGTAGTGCATTTTTGTGTGCTTCTGTAATGCTTTATTCCAGGCTGTTTTTTCTCCTTTAGCAGTAATTGACAGATCTCTGTTCTGGTTCTTACAGACAACAAATGCATAGCACTCAAAGGCTCTGATTTGCCTCCCAGGTAGGAACCAGGACAGTCTCAAAGCAGGTAAGAAAGGAATACATGGACACAAACACTCCAGTTTCTTCCACACACACCGGCTTGTGGAAGTGGGTCTCTCTTTAAAAACATCTGGTTTTGTACACAATTGTGTCATGAGTTATGTACACCTATGGGAATGCATATATTCATCACGGCTAGATGCTTCTGTGTTTTAAGGTTAAATCCTTACATTTTGGATTTCAAAAGTGTGTTAAGTGAGTGTTGAACTTTAATTAGAACTTCTGAAAATCCTCCTATTGTGCTATTTGAATCCTAAACTTTTGACTATACTGTCCCTTATGTCTACTAGCTGATTACTCTAAATTCATGTAGCTCAGAATATAAGTGTTAAGAGCCAATTTATTTATCATATTTATACATGGGCAATATCCTACTTAAAACCATATTTCTAGGCACAAATTGCAAGACCATTATTCCTGTATCTGGTATATTGCTGTATGAACATGCTTTCATGCTCTGTTACCAAATATGGGTGAACATCTAAAACACTGGACCTATGTAGAGCTCCACATCAGACCAAGGGAAGTGAATCTAAAGTAATACTCATGTTACAAAGCTGTCCAGCACTGTCCAAAATAGGGACCCATTCAACTTCGTTATACAATGAGACTTGTCACAGGATTGTTACTTTTGCATTTCCTAAAGTCCTCAGGCTCATGGAGAAGAATTAGCATTTTTGCAGTCTGAAGTTGAGGTTAAAAATAGAAGTAGAGTTTAATTTTCTGTCATGCTAATGAAATTGTTACATTCTTCAAAAACGTGCCAAGCTAAATAGTGAGCCAAATTAAATGAAGAAGTACTTTCACAGCCAGAAGATGGGAGCTTGTCAGGAATAAAAATATTTGTTGCCTGCTGTGCATGCACTTTCCCACCATGATGCAAGCAAGCTCTAAACCTTGATGTCCACAAATTACCAATTGTCATTCTTCTGTGCGTGAAAATTAACCAGGGCTTAAAAAGCAAAACATTACAGATCCTGAAACCCCTCCTCCCTGCCACTACAAAGTCATCATAATTCAAAATTTTCTTGCCTGCACCAGGAAAGCAAATTGGCATTTTCTACATGCTCTTCTTCACAAATGCATAATTTCAGCAAAATCTTGTATTATTCATTATGTTTTGGCATTGGCATTTAATTCTGAATGCATCAAGTCGAGGCAAAGCATTAGGTGTTCACAGTCGTGATTTCTTTCTCTGCTCCAGCCATCTCCTTAGACGGGGAGGATTTCTCTCTACAGACAAGATGCTTCACACCTAAAATGCTCTCCAAAGAGAACATTCAATGGTTTTTGCATTAGGTTTTCAGGCCTCATTTAAAAAAATATTTTAGTTATACCTTATGGACAATTTCAATACTTGAGTTGGGCCACAGCAAAGTGGCAACAATAGGTGCTTCATTCCATTCCCTGTCCCTCACTGCTTGTTTCTGCCACTCTTAATTTTAGTTTCTTTACTTAAATCTGTTCCCTGACCTGGTTCATCTCACAGAGGAGTAGTGCAAATCTTTAAGCTGAGGTACTGTATGTCATACTGAACTATGACACTGCTTGTTTGGTGTCAAGTGGTGATTTCCAGGCTAAGCTCTGGTGCCTGTATGAACTGCGTAAGTGATCTTGGCTTCAAAGCATAAATAAATGTGTCTGAAGATTTTTCTGTATGCATGCTGGAATGCACATTAAGGTTGGGTAATAACATTTGCCAGAATACAGGTTAAAGTTGCTGCATAGCCATGTTGTGAATTTTTTTAAGGGCAGAGTTTTTACCATTAGAAGTTCTTGAAAATCTGCTTACAAAGTTTCAGCTCTGCTGTTGTGTTTGGCCATGCAACACCAGCAATGAGAATACTATAATAAAAGCATACAGTCTCAGACAGAGGCATCCCATGAGCAGGAACATTTCTGTCCTTGACTGACCATGCAGATTACACCACTGTAGATGTAAGACTAAGAGGTCAGACTTCAAGCTTGTTAAAGGTATTAGACTATTTTTTTTTTCCTGAAATTGGTGGCATCTTGACTTTTACCTGTGGCTGCCTGAACTCTTACTCTCATTCTGTGCTTTTCAAACTCCATCTGTATTGTACTTACCTACCAAATGTATAACTCATCACAAATCCAGGCAACTCCCATACTAAATCACTGTGGAATTCAACCAGCACAAAGTTCCCAGTGGAAGTAAAGTCTGGAACCTTCTCTGTCCCACAATAAGGGCCAACTGCAGGTGACGTAGGGCGGCTTCCATCATGTATGAGCAAGTAGTCATAGATGCATCTGTCACTATATTCCAGCTCAAAGGATAACATTTTGAGAGATACCTGGAGAAAATACAACCAAAGCACTTTGCTTCCAGGTTACAGCCTTTTCTCTTACCCATTTTTTAACGACAAATTGCATAAATTCCTGCAGGCACCACTTTTTTATCCTGTGTATGCACCATATCCTGATCCCATATGGCAATGCAAATTAGTAGCAAATTATTTGCTTAGTTTATCAGTATTTGGGTTGGAAGGAGAAGCAAGGGACAAGATTGATCTGCTACGCCTCACATTCTTTCCTCTAGAGAAATATAAAAACAGCACCTGTGTGCTGTTTCAGTTTTTGAGTGGGAGCTCTTACCTAGGGATTATTTTGAACAAAGCCTCCTGGTACAGGCTAGATTCATAAGAGTTCACATGCATGTGTGAAGGTTTTCCCTTGCTGAGCACCTCAGATACCAAGATCCAGCATAAATTCTTAAAATGAATTTTTGCTTTCAGATTTTTACTCTGAGAATGTCTGCCAAAAAAGTGACATAACAGCTCTTGTTCTTTGAGGGAAACAGAGGTTTCATCAGAGAACAGTGGTGAAACCAACCCACAACAAATTAATCTGTGCTTTACCTTGTATCCTACTGGAGAAGTGATGACCCAGAAGCATGCTCGGTTTTTGGGGTATTTATTGGGGTAGTTTGGAGACGTGATGACTCCCTTTGAATCTCTGAAAGTGGCTCCACAGTTCACTGAGGAGTAAAGGAGAAAACCAGATACATTAACAAGAGTATTTTGTCAGTAGAAATGAGCTTGCTTACACTCTATTGTATTATTTCTTCAAACAAAAAAAAAAAATGTTACCATGAAAATCTACTGCTGAGATACTTTATTTCTTCACATTGTATCAGCAGCCGTACTGAAGAAATTAGAAACATGTCTAATAAATAATCTTTGGAGGACAGGGAACAGCTGCATCCAAAGCTGTATCTGATTTTCCCATCGACTGTTACTATATTAGCATAGCATTGTCATGGCACTAACTGCCCTTCAGAAAAGAACCAGCTCAAATATTCAAGATTGCATTATCAAGCTAGATCTAGTGCTTTCTAGAAATTACTCCATTGAATAAAGCAAAAAAAGTAAAAGTAACACATTTCTAAGACTTGGTCAATTTATGCTTTAAAGAAGTTGGGACTTTCAGCTGAAATAAGGCAATTTTGGGCTTCTTGCTGAAAGCATGTCACAGCACAACAGAATTTGGTCTGGCAGTCCATAATGCATTCGTGTGTTTGCAAAAAAGACACCCCTCAAGTGACTAGAGGAAGCACTGTGTTTTGTGTACATAACAAAAGCTTTTAATTCAGAAAGTGTAAGGTACCCAAGGTCAGTACCTTTCCCACTGCATAAAATCCCACAAAACCTTGAATAACATCTTGCCCAGATACTGACTTTGCATCTCATTGGTAGA
This sequence comes from Erpornis zantholeuca, assembly GCA_013400515.1. NCBI lineage: Eukaryota > Metazoa > Chordata > Aves > Passeriformes > Timaliidae > Erpornis > Erpornis zantholeuca. The sequence goes on from VZTN01006389.1 coordinate 370,022, forward strand.
GGTCTCAACTTGTTGAGTTCCGCAGACTTTGTGCTCTTTGGCTGCACTGCTCTTATTAATTTCAGTTATTGCATTATTTAAAGATCTTGTTCTGGAGATATGAAGAAGCCTAACAGAAGCTCTCATAAGAATGTGAGTGGGATCTCAGGATTACTCACATGAGACCCATGCAACATCCCATTTTCTGTTTCTTGTGAACCTTCAGACCCATCATTGCCTAGCCTTCTGCATTTCCAATTGCTGTGAAAGTGTAAAGAATGGCAGTGAAAAGACCCACTCTGTAGTGTATAGTTAAATTTTTCAGTTCTTCCGTATGAATACTGCTAATCCTGTTCTCCAAGCTTTGTAAAGGAGTGTTCATACCCCTGTTGTAGGAGGCTCTGAATCCTGTGGCTGTAATGCTCTCATCACTTGCAAACTCTATCAGCATTGTTGATCCAGATGCCACTAAGGAGGGCAGTGGGCCTTTCCCGCAGTACTTGTCCAGCAACACAGGGGAGCTCTTGCTGTTCCCGTTGTAAATTTTTATATAATCAGAAGAACAGTCTGAGGAGCATTGGAGATCAAAAGCCTCAAATTGCAGGAAAATCTTGAGAAACAAAAAAGCAGATGTTGGGTTTAATGTTATACACAGGGAAAGGCTCAAACTATCTGCTTGAATATGAAGTGAACCTTCATATTCATTTTACTATCCATGTATTATTGAAACTTTACTTTCTTTATAAAAAGAGCACAGAATTTCACCTAGCCAGCCTAGTACTGAGATCCCAGAGACTGATGTTTCACTACTGCTTGTCTTTGAAAAGCCATCCAATCTGGACTGGATAAAAGTTGAGTTAAATAATCCCTCTAACAGTCTTAAGTTTTATGAAAATCATTGAAACTTCATTCACTGCATAACAAAATAAATATCTTGATCCATGAAACTGACTCCCAGGGGTTACTCATGGTAACAAAATAATGCTTTGAAGCCTGTATACTGTGGTTCAAACCTTTTTTCTCCTAATAAAAATTACCTTACTTCGACGGATGCGGATCAACCACAGACAGTTGCTATTGTTCGGGTATGGGGATGGGTAATTTACAGAAGAGAACGAGCCTTTGGGTTTAGGCAACACAGAACTACAGCAATCTGAAGGGAAGAACCAAACAGTGTTGAAGAGAATGAAAACTGCACAAAAATATTCCCGAAATGCCTGACAAGTCTCTCCAACCATTTGCAGCAGTCAAGCTTGTATAAATTAATTATAATGCTTACAATTGTATTGATATTCCTAGTGTAAAAGTTCTTGAAAACCTGCAAGTGAAATAAAGGTAGTTGAAGTACTCACCTGTTTCAGCTACTAATTTTTTTTTTAAAGACAATAGGGCTTCACTCACATATTTGAGTTTACTAAAAAAGGCCTGGATCTTTTGTGAACTTTCTTAACTTCAGTCAGAGAAGTACTTTCAATGACAGCAGTACATCAATTTCCATCAGCAACTGTGTGTATTCATAAGTGTATGCAAACATCAAGTTTGAAAACAAGATTTTGTCAAAGTAAAGAGAGGTAGTCACTGGGGGAAAACAGTAAACAAAACAGAGAGCACTGATATCAACCCATAGACCTAGTGACTGGTATACAAAGTCTGATCTCATCTGTCTTTTGTCTTTCCACATCTTCATTTTTTGCACTTTATGAAACTCCCCAAATAACAAAATATGAATATATGACATCTGCTCATAGGAATTGATGACATTTTTCCCTTGCTCCCTACTTTTCCTGAGACAACTATACTTTTTGTAGGTTTTTTTAGTCCCCGAGATTTTATCCTTTTATAAAATTTAGTCCTTTTCTTCAAAAACATGCAGATCTAATTAGGAAATTATATAGTAAAGGTATTGAAGTGTGATTCATTACCAGCCCCACTGTCAACGATAAATATCACTAAATACTTGTTATCACTATCTTTGAGACACTTAATTTGTAAAGCTGTCTTATCTGCAGTTGTGAAGTTAGAGGAACCACTCTCAGCAATGATTACTGTACCTAACAATCCAACTGAAGGAATGCTGATTACTTCTAAATTTTAATTATTTAACTATGTTCTAACACAAGGGCAGAATTTAGTACACCAATATTTAGGTTTTGTTAATGTTGCTTGCTGTTTTGGTGGAAACTAATTGAATAATATCCCAGAAAAGTCAAATACCATATAAATCAATTAGCCCTTGTCCTGGGAGTTAAGGCAAAACCTGTGCATTGCAGGAACATAATCTTATACCTGCTTTGTGCATATTGGCTGAAGAGTTCTGTTTACAATGCTAGGTATTTCTAGACCTTAAGATACCACAGGGATGAGTTAAGAAATGGATGTGGCAAGAAAGTAGATATCTATACAAAACACCTACAGTTTTCTCCTCAGAGGTGTTCTGATCAGGCTGAATGGCACCCATACTTACAGCTCTGCAGTCATTTTGTAATTAAGAGAAATCACAAATCTGCTGGCACTCCTGGTACACATGACTTTCAGCTATAGTCATGGCTGAGGAGAGCTTACATACTTTGCAACCTTGAGAGCTTTCTGGAAATGAGAATCTGACAGAGGTAGCAGCCATGATTTCTCTAATAGATTTTGCTTATCTCAAAAAGCAGGGATTAGGTGAGGATAACTCAAAATGANCCTGCAGACATCAGCTGCATTCACAGGCCTTCTATCTACAGCACTTACTGCACTTGTAGAGTTTGTTGATTTTAGCTACATCTAAGTTACTCAGCCCTTCTCTCTGCCCAATAGGTATAGAGGGGTCAGGAACTGGTACAATAGTTGGTTTTCCTGGAGTGCTGGAGAAATCATACCTGTAGAAATAAGGAAATCACATTTTGAGATTGCTTTTCATAGACAGGGAAGTTCTCTAACTATATAATCATTTTATATGTACCCCATAAACAGAAATTTAATGGAAATGGACAAGAAGCTTCTCAGATACCAGGTAGTCTTCCCTGAAGAAGACCAGCATGGCAGATATTTGGTGTTCAGCAGCTGAAAGCAAGCAAGCAGAAAAAGCTGCACTTTTTCTGAGTGTCCTGAGTGAAAAAGGTCTTTCACCAATGACCAGCAAAATGGACTGAATCCCACCTTCTTGGTTCCTGAGGCAGAGGAGCAGAAATAGTTCTGTCTCAGTTACTAATTGTCTATTTGCTCTCTGCAATTTCCTGCTTTCTGCTAGTCAAGTTTTGTTTCAGGCTTTTGTTCAGAAGTTATTACTTGCTTGTCAAAATAAAGGAGAATGTACATGATACAATCTTGTACATTATGAACTAAAATGCAACCTTAGACAGTGTTCCCAGATTAACATAAAGCGGCACACAGTATCTTGATATCAAAAATTCCATCTTTTTTGCCTCTATACTTAAATGTAGTTGTCTATGATCAGCTGTGTACATTTACAGAATAATTTAAGCTTCAGAATTGATTTAGATCAGTGAGTCAGTAGAGTTAGACTTTGGGCCACAGCCATGTCAAAGGTCTTTAGCAAGACACACAAGTACAGTGGAAGAAAATGTTGTCCTATGTTTTGTTTCTATCCACATCATCTCTTGTTTTCCAAGAATCCTGCTGACAAAGGAAGTATGCTCACCCATGCACTCAATTTAAAATGAACAGCAAAAGTCATTCCCTGCACAGAACAACTCCTTCTTCCTAGATCTGAGCAGAAGATCTGAAAGCTGTTTGCTTCTTTGAAAAGACAATTGGCAAACAACTTACGCGCCATAGTGCATCACTGAAGAGTAGTCATAGGGAAGGCCCAGATTTTTGGAATTCATCTTTCCAAAGTTCCCTTGTTCCCCTGTAAGGTAGGAAAGTAACATTTCAGTCAGAACAATTATTACTGCTCTAACAGTACACTGCCTGCTGTCTTAATCCTGAGAGTAACATAGGATATTAATACATGTTCTCATGAGACCTTGGATCTATCAAACCACCAGGGATTTTTGAAATCCATGGGAAGTCATTTTTATAGTCTAGTAGGTTTCAGAATATAATCAAATAAGTTTTTATACAATCAATGAATACATTTTACTCTTCAAGCAAAAGTATTCCTCTGTCCATCTTCCTTTGCGTATCTCCAAATACATTTCAGTGCATTATCTTGAATACTATAAGCATCTAACCTATGTCCCCAAAGCTGCATCCATACCTTGAGAGGGAAATCTGTCTGACCACATAGATGAAAAATTCAGAGCTATGCATGGGTGATGTTTTACTGAGTCCTTCCACCACAGGATTATAAGGGCCACAAAAGAAAGGGATATATTTCACCTGTTCCTTGCCCCCAGAGTCCATGCTACCAGACATGGTAGCATATCACTGGTCAAACCCATCAGCAGTGACTAGAGTGAAGTGATATGACTCACATGAAGCAGAGAAACAAATTCTGTCAAAATAGCTGCTGAGCATCTTACCATTTTTTATCTGTTTAGCCTTAAAAAGATAAGAAAGTCTTACACTTTCTTTCTTAGTGATCCAGGGCTGGGGCCCAGGGATAGAGACTGG
>VZTN01006390.1:0-20772 GCA_013400515.1 Erpornis zantholeuca
TTAAGGCATCAGGGACAGCTGGGGCTTGGCCCTGCCTCCTCCACACATTCCCGGGGGTTGTGTTGTTAACTTAGAACACCCCTGTGGATCAGGTACTCACCATGTGCAGAGTGTGGTTGTGGGCAGCATAAATCCTCTGTTTTCGAGGAATTAGCAAAAGCAGTACCTGATAAATGTTGTATTTTCCATGCATCCCTACTTTTGCCACTGTAAATCCCACAGTAGTGGCTCCTACCTTTCCCTAAAACTCTGCCCTGAGTTTTGTCACAGCCTTGGCAGGAAGTTTATTGAAAATGCATTTAATTTGATACATTAATGTATTGGGTTTTTTAGTCCAAATGGGACTGAAAAGTGAAAAAAAATAACCCCAAAAACGTCGTTATCCATATTGGAGGGTGAAGTGCAAACCCACTCAATTTAAAAACTGAACAAAGCAATAAATCAGTGAAGAACTGTATGCTGAATTAAACCAAGCTCTAATCCTTACTCAATAATCAAGACTTAAAAAAGAAATTAGACTTAGTAAGACTGTGTCTCAAGTTTAAATTGGTAATTTCATATTTTGACTCCTTCAGGGTAAAATAGCAGCAAGGCTGTGTTGGAAAAATTTAGTTTGGGTCCTAAATTTGATTTTTTGCAAATGTGTCTGTAGCAGGCAAGAAAGGCACCTCTAAAGCAGGATCTGGAGCAGCTGACAGGAGAAAGGCCAAAAAAATTCAGTTTAAAAAGACCCCGAATTCTAGAATCCCTGCACTTAGAGATGACAAAGCACAGGGAAATACCTCTGGTTTTATTGATTTTTCCAGCTTGTAAATTCAGATGTCAGACGAATAATACAGAATATTGAAGTAATTTCTCCCTTCTTTGCAGAACCTCGTTCCCATGGAAGGACAAACTTCATCCAGAGGGACGAGAGGAGTCTCAAAATGCAGGAACACCTCAAGAAGAGACTAAAGGACAGACAAGCCAGTGGTCACACCAACAATAAACTGAACAGCCCTCCCTCCTCACCACATAAAGTCCTTAATTCTTCCAATGCCACAATTCCCAATGGGAATGGAAAGGGACAGCAAGGGGCAGTTGGAGCACTAAAGCAGAAGCAGATAGGAAAAACAAAGGGCAGTCCAGAGGCAGAGATGGGAGGTAGGTGGTGTGGAAGGGAAAATCTCAATTGTTTTCTTATTTTCTATAAATCCATAGCAAAACAGGTTCTGAAAAAGCTGAATTTATAAATTTCTTTCGCTGTTTGGGATTAGAGGAAGCCTGAAATTGATCATGTTAGATTTTTTTTTCTCTACAAATCATTGGAATATCAAGGTCTTTCATTTGATATTTATCAAATAAGGTCCTCAGGAAGATTTAATTTTAAAGCTTTTTACTTCCCATGCCCCTTCTGACCCAGGACTTACCAAAATTCCCAGTGAGGATGAGCCAAAGGTACTTCCAGCTGGTGTCACTGTTTGTGGTACTTTTTGGTTAAGTGGGAGTTACTTGAACCTTCAGGAAATAGGAGAACTTGAGCAGTTCTAGAGGCTGCTGTTTAATTAGTTCTAATTTCAGCTTTTTAATACCTTGTAGTTACTAAAAACCTTGTGCAGTGTCATTGTCTTTGCTTTGCTTTGAGACAGTGTCAGGCTTCTTCCAAACTGGGAGTGTTTTGCCATAGAAATTCCAGGAAAACACATAAGACAGAGATAAGATCTTATTGTCATTTTTTTAGCACCTTTCATTTTTGGAGGAATGTTTTTGCATTGTCAAAGAAAACCTATTTCTGCTCCATTAGGAAAAGATCCCCTTTGTGCAGGATGTACTAAAAGGGTTTTTGTAACACTGTTGGTTTTGGATAGTTGGTGTTTCTGCCCCTCACGCAGCCAAAACAAACGGGAAATGAACTTTGCACAATAAGAACCATTGTTCAAATCCTAATGAGGCCAACTCCATCTCGTGGTGGCCTTTTGGTAACAGCCTGGGTTGCTCTCAGGCTTTGGGATAATCTGGTTTGTGTTTAAATTGCAGAATCTGACACAGAATCCAAGAAATGTGATACTCACTTGAGCATTGGCAAGCCAGTCGTAAGTATTATCCTTAAAATCCCATTATTTCCTGGGCCTATGCTTCTGTAAAATAACTTGTGTTTTATCAGTCCCTTTTTTTTGGTTCCTAATGGTTTATTTTTTTAATAGAGAAGACGAATACAGTTTAGTTATCAGAGTGTATGGAAATTCACTATTTCTCAGTTTGCCAGTCTGTACTCCAAGAATATTCCACTGTTGCAGTTTTCCAGTGTATGTGAGGGCTTTACCTTGCAAACCAGGGGCCTGCTAAACTCTTGGAAGTTTGTCCACTCTTGGAACCATCCTTTGCTCAGCAGAGAGCATTTAGGAATACTGAGGATAAAATTTACACAAATAGATTCTCTTTTTATGTTATATTGAGAAACTGGAGCAAATATTTGAGTATTTAGAGACTTATTTAGGAAGGTGATGAGGGTAATTTAAATGTCTGTGTTTGATTCTGAGCATGTTTAATGAGTTTTCTCTGCATTATCCACACAGCAAACAGGGGTTGTGTTCCTTTGCACCAGCTTTTGAGGGGTTTTTTGGTCCTTTGGTACTTTTTCCTTGCTGCTTCTGACATCTGTACTTAAAGCTACCACAGGGCTGTGTTGCCTTGGGCAGAGAGAATTTGGAGTGTGGGAATCAAGCAGCAAAAAAAATCAGACAAGAAATGTTGAGTTTTGAAAACAGAACACTTTGCTGTCCTTTGGATCAGTGGTTGAATATTGTGAGGGAGCTGTCAGAAAATGAGGTGTCTCTGCCTATATCTGATCTGGGGTCCTGCCCAAGACTCCCCAGCTGAACGTTTGCTCCAAAGGAGTGATGGAAATGTTAGTACAGGAATTTTCTCTTCCTGCCCCAGTGTGGTGTTGGTTTGGTGTTGGAAGGGAAATCCTTTAGTAATGAAAAGAGGAAATCATTGCAATCCAAAGAATGCCTCTATGTTCCCACTCCAAAGGTAAAGAATTCCTCCAGTGAGGAGCTTCCTAGGCCAATTAGCGACACCATGTTATTGACTAATTAACCTTTTCTTGCAGAAAGCAAACTTACTTGCATTATTTATGCTTTTAATAGGTTTCTGATATACAAGCAAGATCAGCCGTTCTGTCCTGGAATCTCCCAGTTAGTTCACAGAATGGAGAGAGCCATAGTCATAGTCCAGCAGCATTTACATTTGAAGTAGCAATATCCAACAGTGGTAAAAATGGAAAATTTAAATCTGTCTATGTGTAAGTTTAGTTTCTTCCTTTAAGCACAATGTTTAAACCATTAACCAATCAGCAATCTCTCTATCAGGAGCTGTTTGTTGACTTGCAGACCTTCCTACTTCACATGAAATAAATTTTAAGTAATGTCACTAAAGAGTTACGTGGACAGTGGGAAACTTAAATATGCACTACGTGGTTTTGCTTTTCAATGAGCTTTGAGCCCTGAGGTTTAAGGAAGAGCTGTAACTCTGCTTTCTGTTTGTTTTTGCCTTTTCACAGTGGGGAAGAATTAACAATTACACTTCCTGATCTCAGACCAGCCACTGATTATCATGCCAGGTATGCTGCTGGGAAGGAAATAATGCTTTGAGGGATACAGGAATTACAGGATTATTGTGGCTTCATGGAAAAGGTGTGATACAAACAGTTAAGGAATACTCTGAAAAAGCACCATGCTGTGGACACTGGGTTTGCTGTGTAAATTCTCACTTCTCTTCTAATGTCATTAAAATGCCACCTCATTTTCTCCCCTACCACCTTCTCTGTCTCCTCAGATTTCTCAGTTACAAACATTTTTCTAGAACAACACTCTCTAGATTGTTTTAGGCTGAAGTCAGTTGTAAATGAAATAATTTGGCCTTGAAATTGGATCTGAAAGTCTGACTTGTCAGCTTGATATCCAGAGTTGCTTGTCTGACCTGCAGCAGTGCAGCAGGGAAGTGGGAATGGGCTGGAGTGGGAAGTGGGATGGGATGATGAGGAGTAAATGATCCTGACTGGAGGTGTTGGGCTGTCCAGGGAGAAAGCAGCTGGTGAATCAAACCAGGGGAACACTGGGAAGAGTCATACTCAGAGTGCTGGAGCACTGGAGCAGATGAGATTAAATATTCCCTGGGGCAAACCCCTGCCCTGAAGCTGTGGAAGAATTCTGAGTGTGGGAAATGCTGGGCACAGCTCCACCTGCACAGTGTGTTGTGTTTTCCACAGAAAGTGGCAGGACTGCTGCAGACATTAAACAATTACTCTGAAAAAGTGATTTTATGATTTAGCCTGTTCTAGTGCCCACACTCCTGCACAAGTGGTGGCTGTATTTGAATTTTAAGGTGTTTTTAGCAAAAGGCTCATTTCCAGTTAGGTATCCTGTTACCATTCGGGAACAGCTGCCATGGTTTTCATCCCATAGCCCACATGTATTTCAGCAGTAAAATATCTCACTGGGACAGAGAATAATGGCAGAGTAAATGAAGGATGAGAAATGGGGGTTTGGGGTCAGCAGGTGAACCTGTGTGACCCCAGCACTGCTTGTGTGCACACACCCTGAGCCACTGCTTGGGATGAAATTCCTAAAGCTGCCAGCTCTTCCCTTAAATTTCCAGGTGCCAGTGCAACAACCCCATCATTAATTACCCTTTGTTTAGAGTTTCAGCAACCAGCAGTTCCATCAAAGAAACAATTTCAGAGCTGGTGAGCTTCACTACAGAGAGCTGTGAGCCAGACTGTCCAGCTGCCCCAAAACTGATTAACAGAACCAAAAACAGCCTGAGCTTGCAGTGGAAGGTAAGAACCAAACCTGGGGCTGAGTGAAGGAGAGCAGAGCACTTTGCTGGATTCCTGTGCAATGTATTTCAATTAGCTTTGTCATGAATTTAATGTGTACTGTAGGTGTTGCCTTTTAAATTGCTCAGTGAAGATTGATAATGAAATTATTTCCTTCCTCTTTCTTTCAATGTTTGCTGAGTTTCTTGCCTGCAGTTTTAGTGTGACAGAGTTGGTAGCAGGGCTCTTCACTTCTGAACTGGCAGAGAGGAGAAAATGGAGCAGTTATATCTTTGCTTGAGGTCCTGGATGATAAACAGATATGATTTAATTGTTCTTTTAGTTATTCAGACTAAATTTCTTCAGATGGTTTTATAGATCTGCATTTTTAATCTGACTTCTGAATATAACCACTATCTGTGAAGGCTTTTAGCTGAGTTTTCATGGGTTTTCATATTTTTCTTATGATTATGCTGAAAAAATGGTTCCAGCTAAATGACTTCAGTGAAATTATTTGTATAATCTGTGCTTAGAAAATGAAGAAGTTCCCATTTCATCTGTCAAATGTTGTTTGTGTGAACCCTTAGATTGTTCAGGCAGATGGTGAGCGCACAGTGGAAGGCACAAGGAAAAGACCTCTAAGAATCTAATTTTCTTTTTTCATAAAATAAAACCATTCATAAATTCATATTCTAAACTATCAGAACTAAAAGAAGTAGCACAGCAGTCTTACTTTAAAAGGAAGTTGAAGTTTATAATATTCAGTGTGTAAAAACATTTATAAAAGTACAACCATTTGATTTTAACTCTTTTTTTCATTGTTCATTTTTTTTCAGTCCTCAAATGACAATGGTTCCAAAATAACTAACTTTCTTTTAGAATGGGATGAGGTAAGAGCTTTTCTAGTACCAAAAAAAAAATCATAATGACATCTGTAGAGCAATTATATTTAAAAATACTCTTTGCTTAGGTACAGCAGCTGTTTTGGTGCAACTCTCCTGACAGTTTTAAAGGGACAAATGATCAGTGTGAGGGTACAGTGTGGAACTGCCTCATTTGTCATCCAGAGCATCATTAATTCCTGTGTTCTCTACAAATGGATGAGCGTTTGGCATCTTTGGGAAGTGTCACAAATCTCCCTCAGCTCTTGAGCATCTTGCTGAGATGTATGACAAGGGAATAAATGTGTTTTCTTCCAAAATGTGTTTTGTTTTCAGCTGAAATGGTCTTATCACCTTTTGATCAAGTCTGCAGTACCAAAAGTAATCAGATATCTCAGTCCAAATGTAGTTTTATTAGCAAGGCTGCTGGGGGTGACCATCAGCAGACTCAGGATGGCCATGATACATTAGACTTGGCATTCTTGAGGCTTAGTAGTTTCTTTTCTAATTACTATTAAATGAGTGAAATGACATTTCTTGCGGGAAGTGTCCCTGCCCATGGAAGGAGATGAGCTTTAAGGTCCCTCCCAGCCAAAACCAGTCTGGAATTCTGGGATTTAGGAAGATGTAGAGTGCAGAGGGTGACCTTGGGAGGGATCAGGGAGTGACTCTGGATCTCCCTTTATTCCAGGGGAAGAATGGCCCCTTCAAGGAGTGTTACTATGGGCACCTGAAGCAGTACAAGCTCACCAGGCTCACTCCCTCCACGAAATACTCCCTGAGACTGGCTGCTAAAAACGACATTGGAATGAGGTAACCAGGAGCCCAGGGGGTACCAAATGATGCATTTCCCCCTGGATTCCAACAGCTGCTGCTCACCCTGGTTCAAACTCTCCTCCCCAGTGGGTTCAGTGAGACGGTGACGTTCGGCACGGCCGGGGTGGTGCCGCCAGCCCCAGCACCACCCACGCTGCTGGAAGCAGGAGTCACCTGGATGGCTCTGGGATGGAGCCCTCCTGCAGGAGTGGCCTCGGATGACTCCCTCACCTACAGCCTGGACATGGAGGAAGAAGGTTCTGTAAGTGCTGGGCTTAGTGTGGAAACTTCCTTCTTAGTGCTGAAATAAAGATTAGCTGGTTTTTACCTTCAAATAAGTGGTTGGCAGGTCTTGCATGGAATTCATGCCACAGAGATCAAATGTTGCATGGAATTCATGACAGAGGTGAAGGGTTTGTGTAATTCGTGGCACAAAGTACTCTGTGTAATTCATGGCACAGAGGTGAAGTTCAAGCTAAAAAAAATGGGATTGACCCACTCTGGGTTTTGTTACATCTTAAAAATCAGTGACAGTGTTCATCCTTATTTTCCCTCCTTTCCAGGGCTATGGATTTCAGCCCCAGTACAATGGAGAAGAGCTCTCATGCACTTTAAAAAACCTGAGGAGGAGTACATCCTACAAGTTCAGGGTTTGTAGCATAGTTTGTTCCTAATTTCATGTGCTTTCCTGGGCTTTGGCATTTTCAACTTTCAAATTTTACAAATTTTTCAACTTTGCATGGAGACAGCAGGAATTCATCTGTTGTCCCAGCAATTACCTGTTGTTAGAGCAGGTTTTGGTGAAGCAATAATAAAATCCAATTTTTTGCACCACCTAATTTTGGATTAAATGGTAGTCTTTATTTTGGTTGTTTTTTTAATAGAAATAGAAGATTTTTTTTAATCATCAGCATGTTTATCGTCATGTATTGTCAGCATATATTATTGTCATTCAATAAACCATTGATTCTCTGTTCTGTTCACTCCTCCAACAGCTCTTTGCCTACAACAGTGAAGGAAAAAGCAGCCCCAGTGAGGTGGTGGAGCACAGCACCAAAGCTGACAGACCTGGAGCCCCGAGTAAACCTGTGGTAAAGGGCAAGATCCATCCCCACAGTGTGAGAGTCACGTGGGGTAGGTGCCGTGGGGTGTTCCAGTGCTGCTGGGGTGGGGACAGCCTCTCTCAGATCTGAGAGGGAACTCAGGCTGATTATTTATCTGCAGATACTGTTATTGCAGAAGAAATACTCAGCTTTACCCAAAAATTGAGGTTTTTGGGGCTGTTATTCATTCATTTTAGGGAAGCAGTGACTGCTGTGATAGTACCTTCTGGGTTTACTGTGATGCTTAAATAATTCATATGTTTGCTTAAAAAATTAAAACTGATACCTGAAATTTGGAGTGTTTTCCCAGTTACTCTTCCTGGCATAATCATGATTAAAAATAAGAGAAAAATTGCTCTGAAAAAAGTATTGTGAATGATTAAATACACTGGTTTCTGTTGCTTGTTGACTTTTCTGTTTGAATGAATATGAATGTGTTCTCTGGGAAAGCTGATAACAAAATAATGCCTTGATATTAAATCTTGTGTAACTTCAGGTGTTGATTTCTTTCAGAACCCCCCAAGGATAATGGAGGATCAGACATTTCTAAATACTTTTTGGAAATCTCTGAGGCATCAGTTGGTAAGGAATCACCTTTGGGTACTATTGCAGTACTGAGTCTCCATCCCTGGAGGTATTTAATTCGCATTTAAATGTGGGACATGGTTTAGACTTGACTTTTGGAGATGTTTTCCAACCTAAATGGTGCTTTACTCCAGCAATCACTTCTGATTTCACATTTGTGTGTTGTGTTGTATATGTTCTCTGCATAATTGATCATTTCAAATTGATTCTGTGGCTTGACTCCCTTCGTAATTGTGTGAGTGAATTTTCAGGTGGGTTTTTAGAAAGGTTTGGAAGTGTAAAGTGCTTTTCCTTCCCTCAGGAGGGAGGTGGGAGCCCATTTACAGCGGAGCCCAGCGGGAGCATGTCTGTGACCACCTCAGGCCTGGCACCTCCTACAGGCTGCGAGTGTCCTGTGCCAGTAAAGGTGGGGAGAGCCAGGTGAGCAACAGGAGGGGAAAGGTGCTTCTGGAAACCATTTCTGTTCATGTTTGAGCAGAATGCTCTCTGTGTTTGTGCTCTGCAGTTACCTGTGTCCCTTGCAGGCCTCTGATGTCACGACTGTCACGACAGCAGCTGTTCCCCCTGGGCCCTGTCCCGCCCCAGTCCTGGTGGGCAAAGCCAAGCCCAAGGAAATCACCTTGCAGTGGGGTAAGCACCAGAGTTTGAGCAAAGCACTGCTCTGATTTCAATCATCCAGATCAAAAATCTTCAGGGGAAAAAAAGTAAAAATAAAAATCTAGAGATGCTGTCCATGGCCTTAGTGGTTTTTTGGGCTTGGGGTGGGGTTTTTGGGTTCTTTTGTGGGATTTTTTTAAGACCAAAGCTTCTGTCTACCTCTGGTAGGGTGATACAATGAAACTTAAGCAGACATAAATATTTTCCAGGGAGAAGGCTTCCTGTCTGCCCATGACTGCTTGGCAATTGAAAAATCAACTCTTGTTTTCTTACTGCTATCTCAGTAAAGGAGATAAGCAGAAATTATTGAAGATATCCTGTTTTGTGAAGAAAACTGGGAAAATAAATGAAAAAAATGAAAAAAAACCAACTCATTAAGGCCATCTTAAACTAATTGTCAGTACCTGGACTGAAAAGCAAGCTTCACAAAGTGTTTCTGCTCAGATATATGACAAGAGCCTGCCCTAACTTAGGGAATTCAGAAATTAATAGGAAAATCCAATCTGTTCTTGTTTGCCAGGCCCCCCAGCTGTGGATGGAGGCTCTGAGATCACAGAGTATCTCTTGGAGATGGCCAGCTCGGAGCAGGACGAGCGCAGGGTGGTTTATCAGGGCCCAGCAGCTGAGTTTGGAGTGACCAACCTCCTTCCAGGGAGAACCTACTGCTTCTGGCTCCGGGCAGGGAATAAAGTCGGGGTAACACTGCCCTCACCACATCTCTCTGCTTAGACACAAGGGACAGGAGTGATGGTGCTGAGGGGGTTTTGTAGCCTGTGTTGTGTGAACCTCGTGATGTTTGTGGTTTTGGAAATGTTGGATGTGTTACCCCAGCTCAGGCTCTGCAGATGGTGGGGTGGGAGCAGCATTGTGTGGAGAGGGGTGTGTGCAGGCCGTGCCAGGTTGGGACAAGGGTGGGATAAATGCTGGCTGTGTAAAAGTCTTTGTGAAACTGTCCCCAGCTGCTGCTGGAAGGCAGATCCTGGCTGGGGGAGGGAGGGAGGAGTTACACAACTCTGGCAGTGGGAGGATCTCAGATATCCTGTGGGAATGGGGCCAGCTTCAAGTACCTGCAAGGAATCTGAAACTGAGCTCTGAACTCCGCTGTTTATTTCCCTGTCAAGTTAAAAATAGTTTGTTTGCTTCAGTTGCACATCAATTTTTGCCCTGGTGCTGTTGCTGTGTTCATGCAGTTGTGTTTTCCTGCAGTTTGGCCCTCACTCTGAGAAGGCAGAGCTTTGTACTGCTCCAGGACCCCCTGAGCAGTGCTGCAAACCCCTGATAACCTGCAAAAGTGCAACTTGTGCTGTGGTGTCCTGGGAGGTAGGTGTTGGTGGCTTCCAGTACCACCCAAATGAGTGTTTGGCTCTTAGAACTGTAGTGACACATTTATGATACACAGAAATGAGAGAAATAGTATGTGTAGAGCTGGAATATCTTAAGCCATTTCTTTAGAGATGTCTTTGTTGGATTTCTAAATTTTGGGAGTTACTAATTGTAATTTTAACTGGACAAATTGAGTGACATTTAATCCTCCTCGTGGTGTGGTAATTAATATGTAGTGAATTAATTCTTCTAAGTGGTAAGAGGTTGTGAGTCAGTCAAAATTCTGGTGTGAACTGTGGTGGTGTTACAGCCACGTGTCACCTTTAAACTTAAAATCCCTTGGAACAGACCTCATGTTTCAACCACAGTGCTTGCAAAGGTTGGATTTGGTGATCTTGGAAGTCTTTTCCAACCTTTTCTGTGACTCTCACCCAGTGTCTCAGTGTAAGAGAGCTCCCCCCAGGTGCTGTTTGTGTGTAAATGCAAGAGCTGAGCAGAATTTCTTCCTTACCCCGCAGAGCCCAGCGTGCAATGGAGCAGAAATCACCGAGTACAGGCTGGACTGGGGCCAGGTGGAGGGGTCCATGCACATCATCTACACTGGCCCCTGCCAGAGCTATGAGGTCAAGGGGCTCACACCTGCAACCACCTATTACTGCAGAGTCCAGGTAGGAAAAGCCTTTTTGTGTCACTGGGCACTTGCAGTTTGGGGAGAAACTCCAGCTAGAGAGGAATAAAGTCAAGTGCTGTCACCTGCTCATGCAGTAGAGAAGGTAATTGGGAAAAACTTTCCCTTCTCCCCAGTCCTTCCTCATTCCCTGTGTCTGGAAGAGTTTAGATCCAGTGTGCTGTGAAATACCAGATGCTTTGCCCTGTTGACATTTTATTAAGGAGATTTTTCATTCTCTTCCCTGTTGCTTTTAAGAACACACGGAAGGCTGTGAGAGATGTGCCTGCCTGGCTGGAAAACAGGGATTTGGTAACTCCTCTGTGGTGTCTTTCAGGCTGTGAACGTGGCTGGGGTAGGGCTGTTTGGGGACACGGGCGTGGTGAGCACCCCCCCGTCGGTGCCCGCAGCCGTGGCCGTGCTCCACTTACTTGAAGAGGATCAGATGGAACTTTCCCCTCCTTTCTCCACGTGCCTTGCACTGCAGTGGGAAGAGCCCTGCTGCCACGGGGCAGAGATCACAGGGTACAACATCGAGTATGGGGAGAAACAGCTGGTCACTGTGGGGAGAAGCACAACCCATGTCCTTGAGAATCTGCTGCCTGACACCCTGTACAGGTAAGAATTATTCTGAAACCACATTTGTAGGATTTAAAAGTCCTTTGAGGGTCGTGCTTTTAATTTTTAGAGCAATTTTTCATGCAGCTTACAGAGTATTTGCCTAATTCACTCTGCAATTCCAAAAAAACCTAAAATTGTCATATCCAGACTCAAACCATGACATTGGCAGGACTGAGATCATTGTTGTTGTTACGGTTCATGTTCTGTCTCAAAGCCAAGACTTTAAGGTTTCTGGGTGTAGAATTTTTCATTGGGATGCTCAGGTGTGCAGCCAGAAGAGGATGGATGACAGGTAAGAGCAGAGCAGGTGGTCCTGTGACCAGTCTTGGTTAAAGCAGAGCTCAGATTTAATTTCTAACTGCATCTTAATTGCTGTATTATTTAGAGTTACATTCTGTACACATTTTGTTACCCAGAGCTTTTCCTGACCATGTGGCTGCTCTCTCCCATTGCCAGGATCAGGATACAGGCCATCAACAGCTTTGGAGTTGGTCCTTTCAGTCATTGCATGAAAGCCAAAACCAAACCACTACCTCCTGACCCTCCCCACCTGGAATGTGTGGTCTTCAGCTACCAGAGCCTTAAACTGAAATGGGGAGAAGGGCCCAGCAAAGCTTTAATTCCCAACCCTACACAGTTCAACCTGCAGATGGAGGACAGGTTTGGCAGGTGAGACCATTAAAAATCTTGTAGTTTTACCACTTTGTGTCAAGATTTTAAGGTATTTTATGTTACTCTCCTTTCTGTTTGCACCACCGAGCCATTTGGGTTTCCCAGAGTTTGCACTTATTTTGCAGTTTTGCATCCCATCTTTCAAGCAGAAAACAGTCAACAGCTTGTACTCCTGTTTTGCTTGTAAACACTAAATGCTATGTAACCACCATCCTATGCTTGCAGGGTTTTTTTTTTGACATTGCAAAACAAAATCTGGTCTGCATATAAGAAACAGGGTGACCAGCTGTTGTTTAACTGGAAATTTCATTTTATTTTGGATATTCAAGGTTTGTTCTCTTGATTCAGAGGAGTTGGGCCCTGCAGCCTGAGCAGGATGTCTGACAGGGCAGAGGAGAAACCTGGGACATCTGCAACTTAAGGACTTCTTTGTCCTTAACTCAAATCCGAGTGTTTCGGGTCTGATACTGCCCTACACATTGGTGACTGCTGGGTAACTCTGTGTGTGTTCCGTGTCCCCCAGGTTTGTGACAGTCTATAATGGTCCCTGTCACACCTACAAGGTGCAGAGGCTCAGTGAATCCACCACGTACCATTTCCGCATCCAGGCGTACAACGATGCTGGGGAAGGAGCCTTCTCGGAGGTCTGTGCTTTCACCACCACCAAGTCTCCACCTGCTCCTCTCAAAGGTGAGCTGACACTGACAACTGCTTCAGACCACTGATGGACAGGATTGAATCCTACAACCTGACCCTCAGCCAGTCTTTGCGGGGACAGAGACACAAACTCGCTCTGAGGGGCTTTGTCTGGGTGTGAGAAGGGCTCTTCTGGTATGATCACCTCCAGCACTGCAGCTCTTCCACCCCTGAACTGAGTATTCCTATCTTTTCTGAGCTGGAAAGGCATTTTGCGGGATTATCCATGGAAGTTACAACAGAGTGTAGGCAAATGACGGCCCAGTTAATTCCTCTGATCTTCGGTTTTTTAACATGAACATTAAAGGTCATCATTAAAGTCACTGTGAAGGTCAGAGTGCTGAGTGCCTGCAGCAAAATTAATTGGCTGAGCCATGGTTAGAACATAATTTCAGCTCTGCACATGGACAGAAATGCTGGTTTTTGTGGTGACTTGAAAGTGCTGTTCCTCTCTACAAACATCATGGGCTCATCCTCAGAGCTCAAAAAAACCAACAAGTGTAACCTACACATAACACAATGATTATTTTTTAAGCCCATGTCATCAAATAGAAGAAAAAGAAAGAAAGAAACAAATCTTAATTGCTTAAAGTTTTTGAATGAGTTGCCTCTAAGCATGACAGCTGTACATTTGTAGAGGCCATTGTTCTTTTTCTAAAACACCCACAAATCACTTTATTTTGCAGCACCCAAAGCGATCCAGCTGGAAGAAAACACTTTTGAAATCACATGGGAGCCTCTACAGCCGATGAAAGGAGATTCCATTGTTTACATCCTTCAGCTTGCTGCTGGCAGAGAGTTTGATCAGGTACCTTTTATGTAGCACCAGGAATGTGAGGGGTTTTTGCTTGGAAAAATTATTACCAAAAAAATAGGTGGATATGTCAGGAAGGTGTCCTTGCCCATGGCAGAGGGTTCAATGAGATGGGCTTTTAAGGTCTCCTCCAACCCAAACCATGCTGTGATTCCATGATTTGAAGGTTGAAATTCATGTTTCTTTGGGGAGGTGACAGGTAGACTTTTCAGAAGTGTGAAGTGGGTGAGCACTGGTTTATCCTGTTCTCCCAACAGTTTCTTTGATTCTTAAATCTGCTGGTGTGTGGTACCACTGCCTCTGTTAATCAGAGAGTCCACATGGGTGGAGGAGCTTTAAGGAAGAAAACGCAGGATGATTTTTTTCCTCCTTTCTGAGCCTCCCAGCCCAGGTGAGGCCTCAGTGTGGGGTGTGGCAGGGAACGTAAATGAATCATGAATTGACTGCCATTTTATGAAGTTGGCTAGAGGAGGACGACTCCAGGCTGGAGCAGGACAGGCAGTTCCAGGTGCTGATGGTGAGTGAGGTGCCTGTGACTGAAGTGGCTCCCGTCTCCCGCAGGTGTACAAGGGCCCGGAGCCGTGGTTCCGGCTGCCGGCCGCGCAGACGAACTGTGAGTACCGCGCGCGCGTCTGCGCCGGCCGCCAGTGCCACGACCTGCCGGGCTGCCCGGAGCTCTTCGGCCCCTACNGAAGCGGCTCCACGAGGAGCGCGTCATCGCCATCGCGCTGCTCTGCGGCTTCGCCGTGGTCGCCATCCTCTTCGCCGTGGTCATCCAGTACTTCGTCATCAAGTAGGGCGGAGCTGGCCCCTCTCAGCTGTCTGTACAGAGCTCTCTGGGGTATTTATGGGTAGTTCAATGGAATCCTAGCTGGGAACCCCTCGCTCCGTGCGTTCCCGCTCCTGCTGCTGGCTGCCGGCGAGGCTGGCTTGGCGGATCCTTTCCAAATGCTGGACACGGATTTCCTGTAGAAAGGGTGATCCCGGGGCCTCTGCAATCAGGGTGAGCTGTTAGAGATCAGTGATTGGCTGCCTTACGGTGCACACTGGGGGGGTGTGCACACTCCTCCTCTCTCCCCATCCCAGCCAGTTGGAGAGGGAAGGCATTGCTAGAACAGTCCTTTCCCAGCACCACCAGAGCAGCGGGAGGCGATGGCTGTTCCATCAGGTTTCGCTGTAGTTTGATATCCATGAAATCCAGCAGCACAAGTGCTTGAGCTTAGAGCAGAACTGCAGAGCCTACTAGAGCATACCACATTTACTAGACTGTAGAAGGAAAGCAGAATATTGACTTAGTGATATTACTACTTTACAGTTATTTTAATACTTGGGATTCAGTAATAATCATTTCAAGTGTTGGAGTAGAGGGTGCCAGGGTTTTTTAGGGTTTTAATCCAAACCAATGCCAGCAGGACGTGGCTCTCGGCCAGGATGCCCAGGAAAGGCTCTGCCCAGAATGTTCCTGCTGTCCTGAGCAGCTTTGGCCCAATCCACATTTCACTCTCAGTGCCTGAGAGAAAAATAATTCCCTGTGCAGCGTGCTCAGAACAGCACAGGAGTTGTCTTTAAGGAGAAAGAGTGCATTTATGATAAATGTTACACTATTTGGCTCAAACTGAGCAATTGTTTTTGTACTATTATTAACCTAAAAAATAAAAAGTTCAGCCTGCTTTGGGTGCCCTTCTAACTTAACCCCAACGAGCAAATTGTACGTGAGAGAACTCTTTTTAGATAACGTTTATAAAATGTTTTAAACTTGCTATCCCAGTGGTAGCAGCTTCACATTCCATGGTTTTCCTGTTGGGAATGTTCAGCCTGCTATGAACTTGTCTGAAACTCGTCCTGGTCGGCTGGGGGATATTTTTGTGGACACTGTGCACTACATTTGACTGTTGTGTTCCATCGGCCTGTGAATCCCTGAGGAGGAGCCTGGCAGCTCCTGGCTCCGTTAGATCACAGCTTTTGAAAGCTGGAACTCACAAATTTCCAATGTTTCAGGATGGGTCTTGCCAACAGCGTTTGGAATATGCCACAGAATGGTAGATTTAGGGTATTTTGCAAAGTCTGTGGCTCCACTTTAGCCATCAGAGCGATGCACTTGTAGGTGGGAGGGTGGATGTGACTGAGCTACAGGCAACGTGTTTCCAGTAATTAATTAATCACTTTAAGGGTCTTTCTCCTACAGCAGTGGAGGAATAACGTTGTGTTAGAGTTTGAGGCATTGTGTTGTATTTCAGATGTGGAAAACCTAAATTATGACCTAGTATCACTTAATCCTCTTCACAGTAGATTGATGGTGCAATCTGAAATTAATCTTTTCAAAACGTACTCTTCATTTTTGTACTCTATTTATTTTGATTAAAAGTCCTGGAAAGGAAAAAAAAAATGTATGTTTGAATGTACTGGTCTACTTGTAGCAGAACTTTTAAGTTAATCATTTATTATATCATAGAAATCTCTCCCTCCAGTGTCAGAAAGAGTTTTATACAGATATTAGTCTTTAGTTTGCAGAAGAGTTTACAATGTCTTTATCTTCCTCATAGTCTCCCTTTAGCAGATGAACTGCCTGCAGCAAATCTCCGTTGCCAAAGGGTTCTTTCTTAACTCCTTAGAACCATCTTGTAGAGGCTTATTTGGCAATAATAGTCCTGATCATTTAAAAGAGAAATTAGGATCGCAGAGTAAATACTAACAAGTCACGACTGCTAAAAAATGAAATCAAATCCTTTTGTAATTGCCACAAAATGCTCATATTTCCAGAAAATATCCGAGATTTATACTGCAATATGGATTTTCCATCAGCTGTTGTCCATTCCAGAAGGATGTACCCTCGTGGCATTAATGTATTTTAGGTATCTTCAGTTTTCTTGTATTGTCATTTTTGAGGTATCTCAAACGTATGTTAAAGCTGCCATGCATTGTATTACTAAATTGTAACTATCAAATAGATAATATATTTAATACAGCCAATAAATAATACAAATGTATTCAAATTTGACTCCAGGCTCCTGTGGTTTTTGGGATTTAGTCTTACTTGTGTCATGTGTAGTTCAAGGGGAGGGAGCACGTTTAGTATCACCGAGAGCTGAATTAACTTTTCTTACAGAAAAATGGAACCCTTGGAGTATCACTTCCATTTCCCCTCATGCTGCAGGAAGTACCTGCGGTTCCCAGGTGAGGTAGAACAGTTCTTTGATATTGGAAGTTGAATTGTTTGGGGCTAATTAGCAATTTTCTGTCATTTGTGTTGACTCAGGGCCTTTCTCCCTCAGGCTCTTCCCCAGCATTTGCTGCCGAATGTGGAATTTCTCCTGATGGTGCTTTGATGATCTGATGAAGGTAAGATGGGAAAGGCTTTATTTGACCATCAGGTCTTCCCAAAGAAGCTGAACACTCAGCCTGGATTTCCTTTCCACTTCAGGAAGTATCAGGGATGAGGAGCTGGAAAACACTTGGGTGGAAGAGGCAAGGGGTGTGGGGGCCAGTGTGAGAGAATTCCAAGGGAAGGCTCTGGGAGGCCAGAAGCACACGGCCCAAGGGAGCAGGGACACCCAGCAGCAGGATGGGTCCTGCCACAGTCCTCAGAAATTCCTCCAGAACCCGGGAATGGGGCTCTGGCAGAAGCAAGAGAGGTATCGGCTACAAAACAAACCTCTGCTCCTTGGAGCTCAGCTCTTTGCAGCTCTTCTGCTCCCAAGGGCTGCTCAAAAGGCAGAGTTTGTGGAGCCAAATCATGTGGGATTGGGGCTGGAAAGGTCAGAGCTGAGCACAGGCACTGCATTGTCCGGCACATCCCAGCTCTGACGTTAGGGAGATTCCTGCTGCCCTTTCCAAGAGGCAGAAGCTCTGGCTGGGTTGTTCCTACGGATTTAGGCACTTGGGACGCCTCTCAACAAGAAAAGCTGTCTGTGTGCCAGCTTGGACTGCACCCTGAACACCTCAACCAATCCCATCTGGGAAGAAATTCCCAGCGAAGTTTCATAGAATAATGGAGTGGTTTGGGTTGGGAGGGACCTTAAAGTTCATCTTGTTCCGCTCCTGCCAGACAGGGATCCCTTCCCCTTTCCCAGGTTGCTCCAAGCCCCCATCCATCCTGGCCTTGAACACTTCCAGGGATTTAAAATTTATGGGATTTAAA
The DNA here is from genome assembly GCA_013400515.1 of Erpornis zantholeuca. NCBI lineage: Eukaryota > Metazoa > Chordata > Aves > Passeriformes > Timaliidae > Erpornis > Erpornis zantholeuca. Next base: position 17,775 of record VZTN01006390.1, read on the forward strand.
TCCTGCACCCTGAGCAGAGCCACGTGCCCAGGCTGTGCTCCTGATTTCTCCAACAGATGATTCCCAGCTGGCCGGCAGCTGCTGGGATGAACAACCCACGGCAGACCGAGGAGTCAGCGCCAGGCTAGGACACACCATGACCCCATTTCCTGTTTTCCGATGCTGAAAACAGCCCCAGTGTCTGAGCAGAGAGGAGGAGTGGCTGCTCTTCCATGGGCTGTGTTGTGCCCGTGGAATGTGTCTGCATTTATCCTAGAGAAAAGGAGGCTTGGGGGGACCTTGTGGCTCTGCACAACTCCCTGACAGGAGAGGGCAGCCAAAGGGGGTCATCTCTGCTCCCAGGGGACAGGGACAGGAGGAGAGGGAATGGCCTTGGGCTGTGCCATGAGAGCGTTAGGTTGGACATTAGCAGGAATTTCTTCATGGAAAAGGTCGTTAAACATCGGAACTGCCCAGGGAGGTGTTGTAGTCCCCATCCCTGGAGGTGCCCAGGGAAGGACTGGACATGGCACTCAGTGCTCTGGATTGGTGACAAGGTGGGGATTGGTCACAGGTTGGACTCGATGGTCTTGGAGGGCTTTTCCAACCCCACCGATCCTGTGATTGCCAGCACAGCTGTGCCCCAGAGGACTGTCCATGGCGGGAAACGTCCATGGCTGGGAAGGCATTTGTGGCCCTGGGGGCAAGTGTCTGGCCTGTGGGAACTGGCTCTCCATGTCTTCTTACTGCTGCTTTCCTGGCAGAAATCCTGCTTGTGCTTCCCATCCTGGAAAGTCACCTGTGGGCAGGGGGGGAGGGTGGCATGGAGGGGCAGAAGAGTCATGCACTGGGTTTAGGGATAAAGCTTGAGCCCCACAGGAGTGCAAACCACTGCCCTGGGAATAAATGGTGTGACAGCCCACAGCTCCATGTGCCAAGTTCCAGCCTGATCCCAGCCCGTGGAAGAGCTCCTATCCCCCTCTTTCCTAAAACAAGGGGAAAGAAAAGTGGATTTTGTTTGTTGTCTAAGGTCAGTGTCTGGAATTCCTCCTCCCTCCCTCCTCCCAGGATGTTTTTGTGTAACATGCTCTGACTCATGGAAGTCAAATGACTTGGCCTCAATGCTGCCTCAGCACAGGGATTCTGGCACAGGATTTTTGGCACAGGATTCTTGTGCCTGCCCCTTGTGCTGGATGAGGGTTTTCCAGCTGCTTCATGGGGTTGCTCCTGTTCCCCCCCAGTTGAACCCCAGCATCCCCAGACCCCCAAACACAAGTCAGGCTTGGGATGTGTCTCCGTCCGGGTCGGCTGATCCAGGTGCTGAATGCCTTCCTGGATGTGGATGGGGAGCACCGGAGTGCGGCTGCCACTGGAATGTTCCGCAGGTCGGATCAGAGGGAGCAGCTCTTGGTTTCTCCCTGTCTCTGAGGAACTGGGATGGGAGTCCCCAGCACATCCTCTTCCTCCAGACCTGGCTGCAGTCAGACCTTCACAGATAATAATAACATATTGCAACTGTTTCTGGAACATTGCTGATCTCCTGCCTGACAAAATCAAAACAAAATTTTATTTTTGGTTCTGTTTTGCCACAGAAAGTTAGAAACTTTGACAAAACTCACATGGAATGTGCTTTAAATGTCTTCCAAATCCAGTCAGCAGCCATGAAAACCAGCTTTAAAGAGTTTTAAAATTTGCTTCTGAAGTGGAACCTGTTATTTTCAGAACAGTGGGAACATGCTGTCCTAGAATTAGTTAATCCTAGGAATGCTGGCAATTTAAAAAGTGGCTTCAAAGCAGTTAATGAAATAACAAACCATCACCTCCTGCATCGCCACAGAGCAGATGGGGGGCACTGTGCTGTCTGCAGCAGGGGGAGCAGGGAAACGGTCACTTGAATCCGGCAGATTTGGTCTGTGCAGCAGTCGGCCTACATGAATATTTACAGTAAAAAAGGATTTCTACTCTGCTGGCCTCATCTCCAAGGCAACCACTCTAGGCCGCGTCTCCATGGCAACCCCGCTAGGCCGCGTCTCCATAGTAACGCCGAGTCGCCCAGGTAACGCCTCCCTCCCGGCCACCGTAGCCGCGCCCCTGCATCACGTGACCGGAAACTATGGAGGCCGCCAAGATGGCGTCCCCCAAGAGCGCCCCTAAAGACGCGCAGGTTCCGCGGGGCCCGGGGGGATCCGGGTGGGACCGGGGGATAGCGGAAGGCTCGGGGGGCTGAGCGGTGCCTGTGTCCGACCCGCAGGTGATGGCGCAGATCCTCAAGGACATGGGCATCACTGAGTACGAGCCGCGCGTCATTAACCAGATGCTGGAGTTCGCCTACAGTAAGCGGGGCCGGGCGGGAAGTGCGCGGGGAAACGCCGGGGGGAGCAGGGAAGTGTTGTCTGGAGCAGGAAGGTGATGTGCGAATCCGTGTTTCCACGGAAGCTCCCCTGTCACGCTCGCTGACCGTGGAGATATTTTCCACATGTAATTCTGTGATTCTTTAAAAGTAAGCATAGAACCACCAATCCCAGGGTGGCTTGGAAGGGACGTTAAGGAACATCCAGTCCCGCTCCCTGCCATAGGCAGAGACACCTTCCACTGTCCCGGGACGCTCCAAGCTCTGTCCAACCTGGCTACAGCCTCAGTGCCCTCACAGGGAAGAATTCCTTCCACTGTCCCATCCAGTGGGAAGAATTCCTTCCCAGTATCCCATCCAATTCCTTCCCAGTAACCCCACCCAAAGCTCCCCTCGGGCAGTCTGAGCAGTACCCGGAGGCCACAGAGTTTTCAGTGCCAGCCGGGTGGGATGGGGATCGGGATGGGGAGGATTTCATTTAACCCAGCCTCAATCCAGAGCCTGTTTCCCCCAGGATACGTGACCACCATCCTGGAGGACGCCAAGATCTACTCGAGCCACGCCAAGAAGTCGAGCGTGGACGCCGACGACGTGCGCTTGGCCATCCAGTGCCGGACTGACCAGTCCTTCACATCCCCCCCGCCCCGAGACGTGAGTACAGCCCGGGCT
>VZTN01006390.1:24207-43927 GCA_013400515.1 Erpornis zantholeuca
TCTCTAAAATGTTTTTTATATATAAATATCTTTGAGAGAGATATAGTATTTACATATATATTTTTATATATAATATATAGCATATTTCACTTTTATATACATATATATCCCAGACACCTATTGGGACTTTTTTTATATATATACATAAAAATTATAAATAGATATTAAATAGAGTATATTAAAATATTTGTTTAAATAGATTGTTAAAATATTAAAATACTAAATATTACTTTAAATGTATTATATAAAATATTTTTATCTATAGCTATATAAATACATATTTAGATCAATAAATATAGAGAGAATATACAATAGTTAATTATGCATACACATCAACACACTTATTCTTACATATATACCATTCAAATATCAAATTTTATATATATGTATTTGTATTATATATATTTGTATTTGTATAAATACATATAAAATATACATACATAAAACTATTGTATGGTCTCTCACACATCCACAATTTAAAAATAATAATATGTATAAATATATTTCCATACAGAATTATGTTATTGCCTACTGCTGGCACTTATAAATGTGCATATATTGGTTATAATTAATATAAAATTAATATAATAACAAAAAGGAATCTAAAACAATAGGGATATGATAAAAATATAAACTATTGTATATTATTTACTCTATAAGGTATTTCCCTTACACAGGTGGGAATCCTGTGGGGTGTCCTGTGCAGGACCAGGAGCTGGATCCCTGCTCCTGGTGGGTGCCATCCCACCCAGGATATTCCATGGCACTGATCCAAGTCCCTGCAGTGTCCCTGTGCCAGCAGGCCCTGGAGTGCCCCTGGAGCAGCCCCTGCTGCCACCTCTGTCCCTGTCGGGGGCCTGGGCCCTGTTTGGGTTGGAACCCCCAGTTCCAGCCCCTGTCCTCTGCCCTGGGGCTTTTCTTCCTTTGGTTTGTCATGTTGGAAAAAATGCAGCAAGAGATCTTCTGCTGTTTCAGAGTTGTTTTTATTTGTCTTATCAAAACCTCGGAGGCAGTGGCAGCATCCCCTGAGAACACCAGGGCAGAAAGGGCAATGGCTGCAGATCAGCAGCTACTTTTATACCTTACTAACAACCATTCAAGAAACAATACATATTTTATTTTCTTTTCAACACCAGTAAACCCTCATCTTATTGATATGTCTTTTCAATGCTAACTTTTTTACACCAACCAACACACCACAGGAACTGCTGTCAGAGAAGAGAGGAAGAGAATGAGGAGAGAGGAGAAGAAGAAAGAAGGAAAAACTACACCCAAAAATCTCCATCTTGTCCCTATGTAATACATAGAGCAAGATCCTAAAACTACAACTAAACTCTGTGGTTCACTAAACAAAAATCTCTTCACCTCTCTGGTGCATTCAGGTTCTCCCAAAAGTGGAGGGAGCTTCTCCCAAAGCCTAGGTCGCTGGCTAGGCCACTTTTGAGGAGCTCTGGGGATATAAAGAAACCACCAGAGGAGCAGGAGAAGCTTTCAGGCTTCCCTGGACTCCGACATGTCCCCTCCCTGCTCCCACAGGACAAGTTCCCCTCAACCCCCACTGTTTGTCCCCAAGCACAGATTTGGTGTCCTTGTGCCATGTCTGTTCTTCAGCACAAAACTCCTGCCTCAGGATTGTGCCTAAAGAAAGTGGGGGGGTGGGATGGAATGGGAGGGGCTGGAAATGGGATTTGGGATGGGACAATCTTCTATTAGGGCATAAACCCTCAGAACATCCAAATTTGTTTAAATCACTTGGAAACATTTTACAGCTCTCAGGGCCTTTAATACAGTGGGAAGGCAGGGAGAGGACTGAAGTCCAGGGTGAAGTGGGACAGGGAAGAAGCTGTGGCTGCCCCTGGAGCCCTGGAAGTGTCCAAGGCCAGGCTGGATGGGGCTCAGAGCACTGTAGGACAGTGGAAGGTGTCCCTGCCTCCTTCCAACCCAAACAATCCTGGGATTCCCTAAATTGGCAAAGCACTCATCCAACAGATAAATAAAGAGGGGTCTCAGCTCAGGGAACTACAGCTCAAACCCACATTCCTGGGGAAGGGCTGGGTCACAACCACTACCAGTAGAGGAAAAATAATTTTTAAAAAATGACATTTAACACTTTTTCTTCCTGCTGAGACTCAAAACTTAGGGCTGAGGGCAAGGCAAAGCAGCAGGATTGTATCTGGGGTCTGTAAACAGAAAGACCTGAGCAGGCCCCAGTGGCAAATCCTGGGACTGGTTTTGAAACCAAGTTTAAGTGCAGAGAGCCCAGAGGGACTGGGGGTTGTTGTGCAGAATAAGTCCAACTGCAAGCCAGGGTTCTTCAGTAATTCCTTTATTAAAACTACAAACCAGAGTTAAAATTCCTACATTATTCACATAGGTCATGTTTCTAAGTTCATAGAATAAGGACAGTCCAGCAGCCAAAGGGGCCAGAAAGCCTGACCAGTTCAGAGCTGCTGGGTTAAGACTTCTGCCAGGGCCTCCCCGCTCCATGGAGCTCCCAGGGCAGCTGGAAAAGTTTTTTCAGGCTCTATGAGAAGAGGCAGGAGCAGATCTCCAGTGCAAAGGTAAAGTTCTTTCAAGATTACAGGTGAAACCATACCCAGCGTTCACAGCTCGGGAGGAGGGAGGGAACTGGCAACAACCACCCCACCTGGAAAATCACCTCCATTCACTCCAGCAATTGCAGAGGAAAGATTCTCACCCTCCCCCTGGCCCCAACACACAAATATTTACAGAGACACGATCAGCAAGAAGCAGGGTTTGACTCCCTTGCCACGGGCAGGAGCCTCTGCTCCAGCAAGAGAATCCAACTCCCTCAAAAGTCACCAGGAATGTGGCCTAAAGGGATGAGAAAGCTCCAGGTCAGTTAAACTCCTCTTTGATGGGGGTACAGCCTGAGAAGAAGCTGATGTTGCTGCTCAGCATCCTCTTCTTCTTCTTCCCAAAGGGGTTCTGGTTCTCCTGGGACTCCTCATCCCTCCCGAGCAGGGATGCAGCAGTGCTGGGAATCTTCAGGAGCACCTCCTGGTCTGTGATGTCTTGCAGGACCTGAGGGACACAAAGAACAATCTCTGGAGTTAGTCACTGCTGGAGCGACCCACCAGAGGCAGCAGGACACAAAGTGCCAGGCCAGCCTCAAGTGTTGCTTCATTTTTTACTCAAGTCAAGAGAAAGACAAATTTTTTGACCAAATATCAAGATAGAGCAGGAAGAGACAGCAGTTGGAATGGTGGGTTCCCATGGGACAAGGGAATTTGTTTAGTTGAGACAAAATGAGATGTGCCAAGTCAGAGAGCACAACAGCTTAAGGTCACTTTGCACAGACAGATGTGATTTTATCCTGCTCCTCACTTCCCCTCTCTCCTTGCTGGAAGGTGCTGCAGGAAAACATGGCAAGCCTGTGGCATCATTTCAGTGTGGAAACTTAGGAATTCAGCAAACTCCAAACTTCCACATGAGCTGCCTGGAGCTGTGCAGAGTTTTCCAGCAGCAGCTTCTCCTCTGGGGTGATTTCCCTCCAAGATCCCTCACTCTCCCCCATTCAGCAGCTCTGCTGTCCCTGATCCCTGGGAATACCTTGGTGGTTGGAGTGACACACACGGGCTGGAAGAAGCTCTCTCCTGCTTGCACCTCCGTGGGGTCTTCCAGCTTCAAGGACCCTTCCGAGTCCCTTTTGTGCTCCTCACATGTTGTAGTTTCCTGAGGGGCAGCAGAGGGTGAAGCTCTTGTAGAACATCCATCCCTTCCCCTCCCACCAAGCCCCCTGCTCTCCAGCTGGCCAGTATTCCACAGGATGCTGCAGCTCAGGCTAGGGCTTCATAAAATAGGCAATAATTAAAGCACTGTGGGATGGCCCTGCTCCACATCTCTCAGATCCAAGAGCAGAATTCCCACTAGAAACATCTTCCCCAATAAACAACAGCTTCTCCCGGACCTTCCTGCTGCTACAGCCCCCTCCCCAAACCATCCCTTCCCTTCTTAAAAATAAATCCGGGAATGAGTCAAGCTTTTGTGTTGTCTGAAGCCAAAGACACAACTTTAATTTACTGAGTCCAAAAGGAAAATTGAAATTATTTGTCCTCAGATTTGTGGATGAGAAGTGGGACCAGGGAAATCTCTGCTGTGAATCTCCATATGTCTGCGCGCAGAGGCAGAGCCTGGTCCTGCAGTGGAAAATTGTCCTCAGTTACCAGAGAGGCACTAATTAGTGACACTCACAGAGCTTCAGCAAAGTGCACGTGCTCTGCCTGGACAAACTATGCTCGTGTGGGAATTACCCCTTCATCCAGCTCTGCTCCAGCCCAAAATCCAGGCCCTGCAGCCCCTGTGGCACCCCCAGAGCCAGCAGCACTCACCAGGCCACGGTCTCTGTTCCTGCAGGTGGCGGGGGAGCAGCAGCAGCCATCCGTGCACCCCAACTTTTGCTTCCTGCAGCCACACTGGCGATTTCCACACCGACCTTTGCACGCACACTGCAGAAGGAAGGGGCATCCAATCGCCAGGAAGCTCCTGGAATGCTCCAGCTCCCGTCAGCTGTGGCATATCAAGGACAGGGACACGCCCAAGCTGCCCCAGAAGTGTTTCGATGACACTCCTACCTCCCAGAATAATTTTCTTCCTAATACTCAGAATAAAATCCTCCCACCTACAGATCCATCTTAGGATAAGCACCTTCAGTTAACTCGGTGCCTGATTTCAGGTGATCCCAGATTCTGTGCCACACCCCCACAAAAAGAGGGAGTCCCCACCCCAAAAGCCCTCAGGAATTTTCTGAGCCACAGGCTGAAGCTCCAGACTGACACAGGTGGAAGGTGAGGCTCTGTCAGGACTGGAAGCTGCAGATTCCCAGAGGGATCCACAACAGGCCATCCCTTTTTTTGTTTGTTTCTCCCCTAAAATAGGCTCCCTGGAGGGATCTGGTTGCCCTTGGGGCTGTTCCTGAAGCAGAGGGCAGCTCAGGCACAGGCAGCAGGACAGAACATGTCTCATGGGACAAGGTGACTTGGACAGGGAAAACCTGTCCAGGAAGGTGTTGCTGACCTCAGACAACCTTTGCTGTGTCTGTGGGAAGGTCACAAATACCCCAAGGCACCCAAATAACCCATTCCTGCTGCTCTGAGAGCAGTGGAGACACCACACCTCCCCACTCCACACCCAATCCTTGGGCACAGCAAGTGACTCCCTAGCAGACACTGGATCAAGGGCAGCTGGATCTTACCCCCATGAGGTTTTTCCTTGCTCCTCTGCCTGCTTTCCCAGGAAGCCAGTCAGAATCATTCAGGTCCCCAGAGTCAGAGAGCAGCTCCTCCACATCTACCTCGGGGCTGGGTGCCCGGGGCTTGGCTGTCGTCTGCCGGCGGCTCTTGGGCTGCAACACAGGAGCACGAGGGGTTAGGCCAACAAAAAATCAGTTATGTTTTATTAATAATATTTTTATATGGTTTTATTAAGATTTTATTAAGGTTTTCAGAGTCCCTCACAGGCAAGAAGGTTGTGGGGTGAGGGAGGGGAAAAAAAAAATCCAATTATCAGGATTGAAAATTCAATTGATTTAAACTATTGATGACAAATCTGTGGAAGTCTGAGTTATTGTCACACCACATGGCAAAAAACAAATATCACACTTTTGTCCAAAGAGTTTTAAATCATTTCTTCCTCCCAGCACTAAGATCTGGCTCTTTGCAAAGCAGCAAAGCTTGCTGTGACACACATGCCTTGCTCCATAATTTAAAGACTGAGAATGCTACAGAAAAACAACCTGGATTGTGAAGGGGGATACAGAGTGAGACCTACAATGAGGAAACAGGGTTGGGGTTTGCTTTCTTTAAAATCAGAAAACTAATGCAAGGTATTTGAGTCTTCTGGAAAGGACTGAAGGGGCCACTTCAATGAGCAGAACAAGTGCCTGGTAAAAGCAGCTTGGGAGAAAGAAAAGAACCAAATTATCAGTAGCCAAGATTAATTTGGCAAAGAATTCAGATGCAATACAAATTGTGCAGCCTCTTACTTTGGGTGGAACATAATCAAAAGAAGAGTCTGGAGACTCTGGTGGCCTCTGCTGGATATGCCGGAGCTTCTGGCCACTGGCAACTTGGAGGAGCACCAGTTTCTGTCAAAAGGGACAAGAATCAGCTCTGCAAAATCCATTAAAGCCAACTGCCACAGGACTCTGCTGTCTGTACAAGGCTCTACCTGTTTCAGAGCATCATTTTCCCGGAGCAGCTCCTGGTTCTTCTCACAGATCTCCCTCATTTTCTCCAGCTCCTCCTCCTGTTTGCAGGACAAGAGGAAATTTATTTCATTGAAGAGAAAAAAGAGAAAATCCCCCAGGGTTATTCCAGCCTGCACAGCAACAACCCCATGCAGGCTTCTGCAAAGGGAACACACAGTCCTGCTCCTGTTCCAGGTATCCCAAGGATCCCAAAGGATCCCACCCTCCCAGCCACGGCACCTGGAACCGCAGTCGCTCCTGCAGTTGTTTCTCCTGCTCGTTCAGGGAATCTTCCAATCTTTTCTCTGCTGCTTCTTTCTGCTGGAATTGGCTGAGCAGGTACAGAACCTAAAAGCAAGTTGGAACATAAAGAAGTGAATTCCTGAAAGAAGCATTTGGCTTCCAAGTCCAGGCTCAGGGAATCTTCCTGCCATTTCCAGCACAACCCCCCCCTCCAACTTCTTGAAAAGTGATATTGTGCTCAGGTGTAACATCCTCACTTGAAGCAGGAGAAAAGTTACTGAATAAACCAATTTACACAGGATAAATACAGAGATTTCTCTGGCTTTTAATGAAACATCTCCAAAAATCCAGAAAAATTTGACTTGATATTCAGCACCAGCTTCACGTCAGCACATCCCCTTTGCCTTTCTCTCTGAGCAGACCTGGAGACCAGTCCCAGACTCCAAGAATTCCATGAGCTGTGATTCACCTTTTCCTGGTGTTGCTGTTCCTGCACCAAAATCTGATTTTGGAATGCTGTCTCCATCTCTGCTGTGTGGTTTCTCTCTTCCATCAGCATCTTCTGCACATCAGAACAGCTGGCCTGGCTCTGCTCCAGGCTGCTCTGCAGTTTGCTCTCCTGCACTTTGGAGGAGACCAGCTGGAAAACAAGAGCAAGGGATGGCTTGGGCCAGGGAGTCCCTGGTGGGCCAGGTGCTGCAGTCTGGAGGGGAAGCCTCCCTGTAACTTGCAGCCACCCCAGGAACATGGCCAACCCTCAGCACCAAGGAGAGCAGGGGAGGTTCAGAGCCAGACACTTTGGAAGGGCAAACCAGGGAGCTGAGGGTGTTGCTCACAGCTCTGAATTCACCTCCCTTCTTGCAGCACTCAGTGATTTCCTTTTCACCCTTTTCCTTTGATTTCCAAGCACCAGGGAGCAACAGGTAATTCTGTCCTTCAGTTGCTCTTTCCCTGATCCCACAACACTCCAATTCCTACTCTTCCCCATCACCAGTCCTGTCAAAGTTTTTCCCAGCTCAACACCAGTTCCACTGGTCCCCCTGACCACAGCCAGCACTGCCCTTGTTTCCCTGCTTGTTCAGGAAGTATTTTTAGATACTTTCTCTTATTTTCCACTTCTGAAATTTGTCTTTTCCCATTCCCATGCAAGTCACCCATAAGCTCAGCTTTAGCTGGTATCTCCAGACCCTCATCTATTCCACTTCCCCCTTCCCTGTTTTTCAGACTTCACTCCCCAGTACAGAACATTTTAATCCAAACTTGTGAGGGGAATAAACCTCTTCCACTTGAGTGGAGGGCTCCACTCAAATTCCTTTGGTCACTTCCTTCTATTTGCGGCTAAGACTCAGAGCCTTTATTTTTAGGGATAAAAGAGGAAAATCCAGCATTTACCTCTCCCAGGAGATACTTCAGAGCACACTTGGCCTCCAGGATGGTGGCAATGCTGTCCCAGCGCTGCTTGGCCCGATCTCCATTGTCTGCATCCAGGAGTTTCTGCTGCAGATCTGCTATCTGGGCACTCCTGGGGAAGAATCCATGGATTTGGGGTTACAACACAGGAGAAAACCAGAGCTGGTGTCTGGGCTAATGTTACTGTTCCCAGAATATTAAGTAAAGTAGTTTAAATTGAGATTTTTGCTGCTCAGTAGAGGACCTGGAGCCTGCATTGCTCTCCTGGGGAGTTTTGCCTCCACACATTGCCAAATAAAAGTGGAGGTTTTTCCCCAGAAGTGCTCACTAACAGTTCAAAAAACCCAGTCTTAGTGACTGAGTACTTTCCCCACATTTGAAAAATTCCAGCCAGGAAAACCCACGCCTTTCCCTCATCATTTCCAGTGTCAGTCTGTGTGTTTTACATCCTCTTCCAGTTCCTGAGAGCTGGGATGGAAATGAGGGAAAAGCCAGAGGCAAGGCTGTGTGGATGGGCTGTGTGGCAGGGCCTTACCTGAGCTCCATCTCTGTCTCCAGGCTCTCAATCTGCTTGGAGATGGAGAGATCCGTGTCTGGGGCCTGCAGGTCAGCCAGGCAGTACGTGCGCCTCTGTGGGATGGCAGCAGGAGCAGGGCAGGAAATCCCACAGTTACAGACATTCCAGCTGAAAAAGCCTCCAGGCATCTCCCCACTGCTTTAATTCCATTGTTCCTTCCCAAAAGCCTTTGCTAAGGGGTGTGACCCACTCCCATCCCTCACAATCCTTGAGGGTGACACAGCTCTCCAAGAGCATTGAGTCCAACCGTTCCCCCAACCCTGACAGGTCACCCATGTCCCCAGGTGCCACATCCAGATGTTTTTTGGACACTTCCAGGGATGGTGATTCCACCACTTCCCTGGACAGCTGCTCCAAAGCCTAACTGTCCTCTCAGGGAAAAAAATTTCCTTAATTCCATTAAGTAACAAGTTCCTTCAGCACCTCTTGTCCCTGATGTGTCAGAGGACAAGAACATTCACCTTTCCTCCCACAAAAGGTAGCCAAGGATGGGCTCCATGCCTGCCTTCTGAGGGAACAGGTCAAGTAGGAGTGAGAATAATGAACCCAATGTTGCTGAACAGCCAGAGGTGTGGGGTGGGAAAAGGGGAATTTCGCTCTTACCCGGAGCTTTGGAGGGGGGTTTTCCCCAGCCTCTTTCTTCTCTTTCAGCTGAAGGAGCTCCTTTGCCAGGATTTTCCTGTCCTCCAGCAGGTCTGCCAGGTGTCTTCGAGCCTCTTCAGTGCTGACAAGAACCTCGACTTCATTTGCAAGCCAGGTCTGGAAAAATAACCACCAAAACCCAGGGGTTGATCTCAACACCAGGACTGAATTCTTCTCCGTGAAGGCATTTCACAGAAACTCAATAATCCCACTGCAAATCCCTGCTCCTCCTGCTGTGCTCTGGCCACCAAGGCCTGCAGCACCCACCCCAAATCCCAGTTTTCCAGTGCTGGGATGCAAAAACACTGCCACCCACTTTGACTCGTGCAGCAATTCCTTCCATGCCCCGAATTTGGGTCTCCTTCCGTTTATCTGCTGCCTCCTTCTGCTTCTGCAGGGCATCCTTGAGGCGTTTGTTGGCAGCTGCTGCCTGGAAGAGATTCCACAAGGAGCTGAACAGGGACTGCAAATCATCTGGAAATGCCAGGGATTGCCAGCCCAGGGCAAACACTGGGCCAGTGACAGCACGAGGTAAATAAATCTCAATTTATCCTGGTTTAACTCAAGAACTCCTGTCCTTGATTTATTTCCTTTGCTGCCATTCCTCCATTACAGAGAACCTGCTTCTAAAGGCCTAAAGGTAGAAGAAAACTCCCAAAAAATGAGGGGTTGAAGATGCTGAATTTTTCTTTTACAAAGCCATCCTGAAAGGATTTGGAACTGCAACCTTGTAGGTCCACCACCCAAACTCATTTCCCACTTCCTACCTCGCATGGATCTTCTGGCATCTGCATGGATTTGCCAGAGGAGCCTGGGACTCAGAGTCATTTGGCCTTTGGAGGAGCAAATTTAACTGGGTTGCCTCAGAGGCTACAAGGCAGAAGTTATGATTTCTCCAGAGAGAAAAGTTTTTTTTTCCAGCCTCTAAATGCCTTTAAGGAGCAAATTTAACTGGGATCCCTCAAAGGCCCAAAAGCAGAAGTGGGGATTTCTCCACAGAGAGAAAAGCTTTTCTTTCCAGCCTCTAAACTTCCTCTAAGAGGTTTCTGTGTATCCTGTTCCTTCCTCCAGCCCCACTTGGCAGCCTTTAGGGACTGGTTGGGAATTTCCAGATGCTGGCTCCTCACCTCCTCTGTTTTGCGCCGGAGGACATTGGCCTGTTTCTGGAAATCCCTCTCCAGCTTGAGGAGCTCATATTGCCTCTTACGATCCTGCAAGGAAAAACAGCTGGAAAAGTCACACTTCCCATGACAAAGGAAAGGCTGCAGCCCCAGACTTCCAACCTGAGCATCCCAAGGCATTGAGGAATTGCTGTGACACCAAACTCCAGGTGTTTGCTGTCCCTTACACTCAGCCACCAGAAGCAGCTGGATTTTAGCAATCTGCAGATCCAACATTCTTTGGAAGTTTAAAAACCTCCCATGCTGAGGCCAAACCCTACAACTTTAAAATCCTTCAAATATAGACTATTTTTGCCTCCTGCTTTACAGCTGATTCTCAGCTGTGGCCAGAGCTTGAAGATCTCCAGCCACAAGCAAGTTTGGGTGGTGCAAGGTGGCAGCCACATGAGCCAAGCTCCTCTTCAAAGCATTCCCAGCTCTTTTCAGATGCTTCCCAGTTAAACAAACCTTGCAGCACCCCTTTGGAGAGAGAAACAGTGTGAGGGGGCTTTTTTTGCTCACCTTTTCCTTCAGCTGGATCACTTCCTTGTCCTTCTGCTGCTTCCACTGCCTGAATTTCTCAGTGTCTTCTTTCATCTGCCGCATCAGCTGCACCCTTTGCTGCTTCATTTCCTGGAAAACACCAGTGCCCCTAAGAATTATCCAGGATTTACAACCTGAGGAGCTTCAACCTCCATTTCCCCTGTGCCTGCCAGGTGTGGGGAGTGGCAGGTGGGAAATCTTAGTGTGCTCCCACTCAGGACACTCTCAAAGTGCTAAAAAACAGGGATTTTTTTTTTTAGGCACAAAGGGAAGACCAACACAGGCTCAATTTAGGGAAACCAAAGTGGAGCCAAATGATTTGACTGAGGCAATAAATTAGAAGTGCCAGAAAATACTTTGGACTTATTTTGCTCTCCAATCTCAGTAATAACCAGCCTAATGGGGTCAGGCAACCAAAGGAATCTTGCCAAAACCTGCTGTTTTCAGTCTGACTAAACAGAAAGTGGATTCCTGCATGGGAGCTCAAGTCAGAGGTGCCTGTTGGTTACCCTGATCTCCTGGTTCAGTTTGGACACCGTGCGCTCCGTGGATTCCTTCAGCTTCAGGAGCTTGGATTGCTCAGTCAGCTTCTTCTTGAGCTCATTGATTTGTGCTTCCAGCTCCTGGAGCCTTTTCCGGCGCCGTTCGCTCAGCCTGGAGAGAAACCACAACAAATCCTCTCCAGCTTCAGAGACACCTCATGAAAAACATCACCTCTGTCACCTTTGCTGCTGCTGGAAGCCCACAGGAGGCATCTCTGCAGCTCCTGGCACGTTAAAGGGACACTTTTACATCAAAAAAGAGCTTTTACAGATCAAAGAAGTGCAAGACATTGGATTTTCAGACACACTAACAACCCCCAGAGCTGCAGGCAGATCCCTCTTACTTGGCCTGGTTGATGTCCTTCTTTGCAATGTGCAGAGCAAGGACCAGTTCCTCCTTTTCCTTTTGCAAATTGCTGACTTCCAATTCCAGATCCTTGATATTGGTCTAGAAAGGACAAGAGGAATAAATCTCCAAATAAAAACCTTGAAAAGACACCCTGAGGCAAACCTTTAAGACAGAGAAACCTTGAAAAACCCCAACCCCGGCAGCAGGCTGATAAAGCACCTTATCTAAGAGCAGTGTGAGGGTCACAAGGGCTGGGCCAGCACACTTTGGAGCCTTGCTGGGCACAGAGGCACCATGGCCACGTCCTGACTGGACCATTTCTGAGATGGGACATGCCAGCACAGCAGGGAAAACTGCCCAAGGGAGCAGGGATCCAGTTAAAGCAATAAATAGACCCAAATCAGAAGAGGCTCCTGAGGACAGATCTCCTCTCCTCCCCTCCCTCCCCAGCATGAACTGGGGAAAATGAACTGAACAAGGAGGATTTCAGCTTTACCTCGTACTGGGACTGAATGGGCCCCAGATGAGTGTCATTTTGAGACATTTGCTTGGCCAGGGCCTCTTTCAGAGTCAGGGCTTTGTTGAGCTCCAGCAGCTCCCTGGAGAGCTGTGCCTGGCGCAGGGCGTGCTGGGTGCTGAAGTCATTGGAGGCTCTCTTGGATTCCTGGCCCACTTCTGCTTCCTGCAGGAGACACAGCCATGAGGAGAGGCCAATGAAGAGCTCTCAGATTACATCATCTCTGTTTCTACACAGCACTTCAAATTCATTTTTATGTAAAAAACTAAATATTCAGAAACAAGAACAGGTTCTTGACCTTGAACACATGGAGTTTAAAACAGCACAGACAAGAGTGATGGTTTAGCAAGCATTTGGGCTAGAAAACTAGCAGGAGGGAGCAGATAAAAGTGATGAGGAGATAAAGCCATGTCCCAGTGAGGTGTGCACTGCTGAGCCCACCACTTACACCTGGAGAACCCTGTTCAGAGTTTGGCAGCTCTGCAGCAGCTTCTGTGGTGGCAGCATTTTCACTCTGTTGGACAGAGAGAAGAAGATTTGGGTGAAAAGGGAAATATGAAGTAAAATGAAGGAAATAACAGACTGCTGGCACATTATGGCAAAGCACAACAGGTATATTACAGGTTCTCCTCTGGCCAGAACCTCTCTGGAAAGAGGAGACCATCGTTCTCCTCCTCAAGGGAAGTGAGGAAACTCCTCCTTGTCTAGTTGGAAAAGCCATTCCTTGAAATCTTCCCTGAACTCCAGCACTGGGAGCCACAGGAGAGGACACAGGAATGTCCAGTGAGGGAAAACTGAAATTCCTCCATTAGACAAAGCCTGGAAGCTTCTATTTAACAATTTCAGGTCCCTGCAATTTATGTTGTCCATAAAAATCACCAAGTTTACAACACTCCATCCAATTTAGGGATTGTAAATCCATTCTAATCTCCAATATCAGGTTTTTTCATGGAGACTCCTCCTTTCTCCCCCCCAGGAGCAGCACAAGTGGCCTTTCTGCAGCATTAAAGCACAACAGGACAGTTTTGAAGTGGATCTCAAGAGTCACTTCATACTTTTAGTTCCTGGGCTCCTTGAGGGAAGTTGTTGGGATGGAATCCCAGGTTTCTTGAGTAACTTGAACACAACTCCCCCAACCCTGAGCTCAGCCTTACCTGCAGCTCAGCCAGCACCTGCTGCAGGTTCCGGATCACCTCCACATTTTCCTTTAATTCCTCATCTTCCACAGTCTCCACCAGCTTCTGCAGATCCAACTTGCACCTGGAAACACAGGAACAAGTCCATGGCACATTTGTGCCAGGGAGGAACAACTTTCCCCACGCAACCTCTGAATTAATTCTGCCTGAAAAAATCCCAGCTGATTTGATCCAGTTTATCCCACTAAAAACATTGGATTCCCAAGGACATTTTCCCAGGAGAAGGGTGTGGGGACACTTACACAGCATGGTGCTGGAGCTGCTCTAGCTTGGCAAACATCTTCTCATTTTCTTGCTCTGTCTAAGAGAAATCAGAGTTATATTGAATTGTAGAAGATAAGAAGCCAGGACTCAATTGGTTAATTTGCAGCAAAAGATTGGCAGGGTGAAAATCAGTGCACTGAAAGATCCTTCATGGTCAGGGCCACCAGTTTGGATTTAACAGCATTTTTTCAGGAATAGACACTGCAGGCAGTAGGAAAAAAAGCAAGGTGGGGAAGGGAGAGCACAAGTGTGCAAGTGCTATCTAAAATATTAAAATAAAACATTTAAAATACTAAAGAACTGAAAGATTCAGGTCTCCCTTTCCCCACTGAAGTCTCATATCTAAAGACCAACGAGATTCTGGAAGGCTTTTGGTTCTGATTGATTGAAAGGAACATTAAAGAGAGATTCCCAACATGCCACAGGGATGGGAGCTGCTGGTGATTCATTCCCAGCAATTCAGAGCTCTCCTGGGACAGCTGAACTTACCAGGATGATCCTCTCCAGCATCTGTGCTGTTTGCCCAGCAGCCTCGCTCAGCCCCTGGCTCAGCTTCTGGTTCTCCTCCTGCAGGAATTGGTTCTTCTCCATCAGGGATTGGAGGCTCTCCGAGGTGGCCAAGCCACTGCAACAGCAAGGAGAAGGTTGGGTGTGAGCATAGCCTGGCCAGGGCTTTGTGACAGCACTGAAGACACCTCCAAAATAATGATTATTCCCTGAATAATTCACAATAAACAGCCCAGAATGGTTTGGGTGGGAAGGAGCTTAAACCCCTGCCATGGGCAGGGACACCTTCCACAGACCAGGCTGCTCCAAGTCCTGTCCAAGCCTTGGATACTTCCAGAATGCAGGAAGAACCTCCAACAGAGGTTGTGAACTCCATGGATGTGGTTTTGAAACATCCCCAGAACACAACACCCACACAATCCAACTCTGTCCCAGATTTTGTGCCTTTAAGGATAATGGAGGTGGAGCTGCCCCACATTTAGGGGTAGAGGGGTGAGGAAAAGAGGGATGGATGGGTCTCAGACAGGTGTTTATTCAGGAGGTGTTTCCTGGTTCCTCTTTTATTTCCTGCAACAGATTGCAACAATCTTGAGGTGTTTGCTATAAAACTAAATAACCCAGGGAATTCCAGTAAGGATGACAAAAACAGGGGGAAAAAAGGCAATCAATTTGTTCTCCCCTCATGCCACAGCACTGCCCAGAGCTAAGGAGATCCAGAGACTTCTCTGGATTGGGATAAACACAGATCCACGGGACACAAAATAACAAATCTTACTTGAGAGACACGGGCAGGGTCCCTCCGTGGGCCTGGAGCAGCAGCACCTGGAGCTGCTGGACCTACAAAGACAAATAATTATTGCTTGTAAATGTAGCAGCTCCATGGATCCTGGGTCTTCCTGACTCACTTGCCCCATAATCCCCATTTTACCACTGTCTGTGGAAAGGAGTGGTGTTGTTACAATATTTCAAGTCATTTACTCCTCAAATAAAAGCTTCTCTGGGATCACCTCAGGGGAAACTCTTCCCTTCCCACTGTGCTGGGCACAGGCAGGGGATGCCAGGAAAGCACCAAACCATCTCTGTGTTTCTAATTCTGCCCATAGCCCACCAGGCAATGATTTGTTGGCCAGAAGGGAAATTTAAACCACACCAGCTGCTGCAAAATTCCAAGAAATATCCATATATTCCCTTCCCAGCCACCTCCAGAGATGCAGCAATGCATGTTTAGGGATGTTTTGCATATTTTGTGAGGCTGTGCCTTCCCTGGGTGTTTGCTGAGCTCAGAATCAGAGGGACCCCCCAGTACCTGCTGCTTCAGCTTGTGCAGCTCAGCTGCCTGGGGGTCCACGTTGACAATGGGTTTGTTTTTGATCTTCCTGGCCCTGTCAGCATAACGCAGAGTGTTCAGGGTCTCCTCCAGGTTGGAGTCTGCTGGGCTCACACAGGCAATCATCAGTGTGTGGCTGTTCCCACCCAGGGAGTCTGGGAAGGAAAGGAAACGACAACAGTCAAGTGGCATCATTCAAGGATTCCAATCCCATGAGTGCATCCCCAAAACGCAGATTAAACACCTGGATTTTGGTGCCAGTCATTATTTTCTCCTCTGCCCACTCAGTTCTGTATTCAAGGGGGTTTCAAAAGCCAAAGTCAGGCTTTGAAACTAAAGATTTCACCCCAGAAGCCCCAGTTGTTGCCCTACTAAATCATTTCTTTATGCCATTTCTGGCCTGGTTCTTTCAGGTTTGCCCCTCTCTTCTCCCCTCCAAGTAACAAAGCCTCTGTGAACACCCAGAATTTTCTCCAATTTAAGGACTTATTGGCTAAGAACAGATCACAAAGCTGTGTGGAAGTTCATCCTTCGGTTTTTTATGAGTTGTCTCCTTAAAGCTATGGATCAGAAAAAAAAAGGCCCCACATCCACCCCAATGTAGGTTTTTCACGAGGAATTTTCAGGCATGGAAAATACTGAAGAGCTTTTGTACCAAACAATGTAATTACCATAAAAATCCCAGTAATTTTATTACCAAAGCTGTGCCCAAATTTAAGTGTAACTTCAATAAAATGCATTAAAAGACAAATCTCAGCCATTGAAAAATAAAGACCAGACATTCAGAGTAAGAAATCAAATCCCAGGGAAGGCATAGATTGCTTGAGCTTCATTCTGGCTGTGACATCATCCAGGGAGTTGCTATAATTAAGGTCCAATAATAGATCTCTGCTCCCAGGCTTCTCCTCTTCCTTCTCCCCACCAAAAATATGCCCTGGATTTGTCTTGTTTCCTCCTGTCACACAAAGTGCAGGAGAGCAGGACTCATTTTGAGTTCATCTCACTGCATTTGCAACCTAAAATAAGAGCCCAGGAAAGCTCTGGCTTCAGTGAGGAATTAAATAAATGAATCCCTTTGCAGCAGCAGCTCTGAGCTGGGGAGGGTTTCTCCTGCTTTGGAATTTAAAAAGCACCTGTAAATTTAGGCTTTGTCATCATCTTCTCTCACCTTGCAGCAGCCTGGTCAGCTTGGAGTCTCTGTAGGGGACAAACCCCCCCTTTTTAGTCTCATCTCCCAGAGCACTGATGACATTCCCCAGGCACAGGAGGCCTCTGTTGATGTTGATTCCTGCAGACAAAGCTCACAGTGAGCACAGCCAACTCAACAGCTCCAAACTCCTCCTTTGCTGCCCTTATTAACCATTCAACAAGGTTTA
Organism: Erpornis zantholeuca; assembly: GCA_013400515.1. Taxonomy (NCBI): domain Eukaryota; kingdom Metazoa; phylum Chordata; class Aves; order Passeriformes; family Timaliidae; genus Erpornis; species Erpornis zantholeuca. Next base: position 41,069 of record VZTN01006390.1, read on the forward strand.
AAGAAAGCAGATTAAAGGGTTAAAGAAGTGGCTTGCTGTTTAATTAACTCCCAAGTGAGAAGAAACCCAAACTCCCTCAGTCCCAGCCCACAGACCTTCTTTGAGTCTGTCTCCCTCAGCCTTGGTCTTCTTTTGTCTCTCAGAGCCAGCAAGATCCACCAGGTGTAGCTTGCAGTGGAAACTGCAATTCCTAGGGCAGAAAGTAACTGTGTTACTCTCCCAGGTGGAAAAGGAGCAGCCCAGGGGCTGAAAATTCAGAGAGCCAAAAACTGAACTGCCTTGAGAAGCACAGGACCAGGATGAGGAAATTTTGGGAAAGTAACTCAAAGCTGCACTATGACACTCACTTGTCATTTTTCTTCTTCTGATCAATGCAGATGGTGAAGATAGCGTGGGATCTGGAGGACTGGGAATTCATGGCCGTGGATCCCACGGTTCTGGAGTTGTTCCCCTGCTCCAGGCAGGACACAGTCTCTTGGGCACAGGTGACATTTCTTTCTGTCAGCCCCACAATCTGTAGCCAGGAAGGAAACATTGCTCATCCTCTGCTTCCTTCTTGTCCCACCTGGGATCAGAAAAATCTCCCTCTGCCTCAGTCTGTGCCAGCCCATTCCCAGGAATCAATGTCACCTCCAGCCAGGGGCCTGGAATGGAGCCTCCCAGGCAAAACTGCTTCTGAATTTCACTTCAGGAACATGGAATCACCTCTTCCTAAACAGAACCCCCTAGGTTCCTCTGCCTGCCCCAGAGCCAGCTGGGCTCCAGGGACAAATCTGTGGATATCCAAGGCGAAGCTGGGAGCTGTGCCAGTCACAGGAAGGGGGAAACTGGCTGATGAGGTGAGGATTTGTGTGGATAAAGTGATGGAGAGGCAGCTCCCAGGGACACAAACCACGGAGAGGATGAGGAGGAGGGACTGGATGTGCTCCTTGGCAAGTTGTGCTTTCCCTGAGGATCCATCCCCCCCGGATCCCTCTGTGCACAGAGGATGGGCCCCATCCCACTGCTTCAGGGATGACAGAAAATTACACATAAAGCCCTTCAGTCCCCAGCCCTGCCACCCCCTCCTGCTCCCACAGCCAGCAGGGCAGACCTTGATGCCTTCCTTGGGATCCTCCCGGATGTTGATGGGGGAGCGTTCCCGAGAGGGGCACAGCAGGTCCAGGATGTCCTCGTTGTAGATCTGGAAGCAGCACAGGAGCAGCTCAGAGTTACCAGCCAAAGAAATGTGCAGTTATGCTGAAATTAGGGTTAATTTGCCATCACATTCTGCTCACTTCCCCTTTAGGAAAAAAACACCTTGGACCAGAATCCTATATGTGACAAAACCTCCTGGAGTATTGGGGATTGATTTAATCAATATCTGTTACCTGAAGGAGGTGATCTCAAAGCTCCCTTTAGTCATAACTTGACAAAAACCAAAATTTTACCTCTAGATAAGAAACTTTGAGGATGAAGTCCCAATCCTGCCTTTGCTGTTTCTCCTCAAAGAGCAGTTTGATGACCCTGGGGATGACCCCCACGCTGGGCTCATACTCCTGGTTGGCAGTGTAGGTGCCTCCCATGGAGTAGGTTTTCCCAGATCCCGTCTGTCCGTAGGCCAAGACAGTGGCATTGTATCCTGGGGGAACAAAGGGCACCTGAATGAGTCACGTGGGGACAGAAAGCTGCATTTTTGAAAACCACCCTTCCAGAAAATCCTCAGTTTACACCAGCTTTAAGCACGGATCACAGTCAGGAAATTTGAGGCAGGAAAAAAAAGCAATGGCAACTCTGTAAAGCACAGGCGAAATGGTTATTCCAGCTCTTTTTTAAGACTGGATGTTGCTTTATTACAGCTAAACAGAAACATAGCACAAGTTCTCTGCCATCCCAACTCCACTGCAGCATTCCTGAACAGGATGTTCATCAATTCATTGTGCTATTCTTAAAGAGGGACGGGGACTTTTCATAAAGGCAAGGGGCAATGACACACCCATTCCCCCTGACAGAACAAGGGAGAACAGGTGCTGAGGCCCTGGCACAGGGTGTACAGAGAAGCTGTGGCTGCCCCTGGACCCCTGGAAGTGCCCAAGGCCAGGCTGGATGGGGCTTGGAGCACCCTGGGATAGTGGAAGGTGTCCCTGCCCACGGCAGGAGTGGCACTGGATGGGCTTTAAGGTCTGTTCCAACCCAAACTATTCTGGTATTCCATGAAAGCTACCTTACACGGGCAGCCTCGGGAACCAGAGGGCTCAGAGAACACACCCCACTCGTTTTGTGGGGCAGAACGGGTTCCAAACGGGCAAGATCCGTGACAAACCTTTGAAGATGCCTCGGACCAGAGGCGACACCGCTGTGTTGAAAACCTCCTCCTGCTCCACGGACGGATCAAACACATAGTCGTAGGTGAAGGCCTTGTCATTGCCCACCACGACCTGCGGAGGAGAGGGACGGGCTGGTAACCGCGCCCGGGCTGCGGGATCCCCGGGAGCACCGGGATCCCCCCGAGCCTCACCTGTGGCTCCCCGGGCACGAAGGACAAACACATCTGGCAGCCCTCGCTGGTCTCCTTGGGCACCAGCGGCCGGCAGCGCAGCGCCACGCGCACCGGGATGCCCTTGTCGTCCTCTCGCACCATCGCCAGCCTGCGGGACACGAGCGCCGTGATGAGGACCGGGGCGGCGGCTATGCCGCGGAGCGGGGATGGAGTGGGGGCGAAGCGGCCCTGCCCGGGGTATGGGGTGGAGCGGGGGCGAAGCGGCCCTGCCCGGGGTATGGGGTGGAGCGGGGGCGAAGCGGCCCTGCCCGGGATGTGGGGTGGAGCGGGGGTGAGGCGGCCCTGCCGGGGCTCGAGGATGGAGCGGGAGCCCCGGGCAG
>VZTN01006390.1:44367-64496 GCA_013400515.1 Erpornis zantholeuca
GGCCGGGGGTGCCCGGCCCGGCCCCGGCTGAGCCGCCGCTCGTCCCCCGCAGCGCGTGTATCACCCCGACTACAACAACGAGCTCACGCAGTTCCTGCCCCGCACCATCGTCCTCAAGAAGCCGCCCGGGGCACAGGTGAGGCGGGGGGCGCCGGCCCGGCGCTGCCTGGGCGCGGTGTCGCGTTCCCGGACGTGGTTCCCAGAGCGTTTCCCTGCATAAAGCGCGCTGGAATTGCGATATTCCCGACTGACAGCGTCCTGGCACAGGAAACTGCTGTGACTGGCGTGGGGCGGGCAGGGTGGCATATTCCAGGCCGGTTAGCAAGGGGAGGAGTTGTTCCCGAAGTGGGATCTTGGGATGTGGAGCTGCTGGGGTGTTCCCGGTGGCAGGAATTAGGAGAGAGGGACTGGTGCTGCTGCCTGGCTGAGCGCTGCAGCACACACGCCTTAGATCCATCCCGGAGACAGAGCAGGGAGAAGGGTCCAGGAGACTTGGAAGGGTCCTGGACACGGAGAAGAGTCCTGAGGAGTGGGATGAGAACTGGCCCAAGGGAAGGGTCCTGGTGATTGCATTTTCCTGCTGGTTTTTCCCACAGCTGGGCTTCAACATCCGGGGAGGAAAAGCCTCGCAGCTGGGAATCTTCATCTCCAAGGTGTGTCCGTCCTTGTGCCATTCCCGCCGGGATCCTGCCAGTGCCCGTGGGAGCTGCTGAGCCGGCCGGGTGTGCAGGGAGGCTCTGGCTGCCTCACACCCTCTGAGCTCGGCGCTGAGACTTGTCACAAAGCCGTCAGAACATCCTGCATCGCTTCCTGGTCTCTTCCCAGCCCCTGGAATTGCTCCCCGGGGCCATGTGGGAGGGGAGCTGTGGGAGATCCACTGCTGCCATCCCTGCTCTCCCTTCCCAGGTGATTCCTGACTCGGACGCGCACAGGGCCGGGCTGCAGGAGGGGGACCAGGTGCTCTCAGTGAACGACGTGGATTTCCAGGACATTGAGCACAGCAAGGTGAGCGCTGGGATGGGGAATCCAGCTCTTTCCAGCCTCTCAGCCCAGCACAGAACTCGTGGAATCCTCTGTCCTTGTTTTCCAGGCCGTGGAGATCCTGAAGACGGCACGGGAGATCACGATGCGTGTCCGGTACTTCCCCTACAGTAAGTGCCCAGTCCAGGCACCTGGGATGCTCCTTGGGAAGCAAGCTTTCATAAATCCCTGCCAATTCCACTCGAGTTTAGCAGCCCAAGGTCACTGACAGTGTTGATTTGGGATCAGGCATCACGTCAGGATAACGAGTCCTGGCTTCATCTGTCCACATAAAAAAGCTTGGAGAGCAGGAAGGTGGGATGGTTGAGGAATGGAAAAGTTAATTGAGAGCTGGAGAAGTAGCTAATTATCCTTGAATAACATAGGAATGAGCTCTGGCACAAGTGCCTATGGTGGATATCTCTCCCTAAGAATGTTTTAATTGTGAACAAAGGGAAGGACTGGGTTAACTCCCAGTTTCTCCTTCTGCATCTGTAAAGTTCCAAGATTTAAGGGATTAAGAAAAGGGAGAAGTCAAGCCAAACAAGGATTCTTCATAAAACAGAAAGTGGCCATTAAGAAGAAAAACATGGAGTGGGGGAAGAGAGGATTTCAAACAAACCAGTTCAAACAAATAATTTTGTTCTAAATGCCCTAAAATCACTTGAAATGACTGGTGGGGGGGCACTTTTAAAGCCAGAGGGTCTCAAATGCTGCCTTCACTTGGGAATGTGTGTTTTCCTGAACATTTTGGGTAATTTTCCCTGGCCATCCTCTCCTTGTCCCTCCCTCCCAGATTACCAGCGGCAGAAGGAACGGACAGTTCACTAACAGGGAGCTTCATCCTGCCAGAACCTCTCCACTGGTTTTTCCCAACGTCTGAGATGACTCCTCACAATTCAGCTTTCACTGAGGTACCACTGTCCTGCACAGGATCAGCCCTTTCCCACATGGAGGGATGCCAAGGGGCTCATTTGGCTGGAAGATGGACAGGGATGGAGGCTGTGCTCCTGGGAATGGGTGTTGGAAAAAGCTGGTGTGAAGTGGGTCCTGGGGGGCAGCTGCTCCAGCAGAATCCAGGTTTTAGCAAGACTTAATTTGAGTGAGTTCTGGGCTGGCTCTTGATCCCTTGATCCTTGCTTGATGAGCATTCCTGAGCAGAGCACGGGCATTGTCCTCCAAAAAATCCACCTGTTCCACTCTCTTGTGCCATGGAATTCTTTCCTTCTCCTCTGTCCCACCTTGGCTCTGCATTGCTGGGTTTGCTGGGAGTAAAATCCAGCCCCAGTCCGTGCCCAGCTCTGGCCATTTGTGCCTCTTTGCTGATAAAGACCCTGCAATACAGGGCTGGGGTGTTTGGAAACTTTAATTACCCAGAAAACATGTTAATGATCAGCAAATCCAGGGGCAGATGCCTGGTGGGATCACGTAATGGCTTCAGGACACCCCTGGCTCTGGCCTTCTCTTCTTGTGGCGTTTTCCACTTTTTCTGTAAAAACAATCAATAAATAAATACCGCAACCTGAATTCAGCTTATTCCCACTCAGGAAGTCTGGGTGGAGGTTGGGATGTACCCACCCTCAGCATCATTCCAGGGAAGTGCTGGGACAAGGCTTGGCTCCAGCTAATCTCAGCTCCAGCCCACAGGAGGAAATTTGGGATCTGCAGCTGTTTCAGGGGCTTTTTCCACTGGCTCTGCTGGAGGTGAGCCCTTGATTAACCCGGAGGGTGCTCCAGCACTGCCAGGAAGGAGCAAGGCAGCATTGCAGCTGTGGTGCCACCAGCACAGCTCCAGGAGCAGGGCAGGACACTGAGACAGGCTGGGGGTGAGGAAAAGACACTGGAAAAAGAGGTTTTCACTCAGAATTAAGAATTAACTTTTCCACCAGGAGAATGAACATCCTTCAGCACCCTGGGGAGGGGAAGGAGAACTTTTCTCTCACCTCTGTGCTCTCACACTGGTTTCCCAGAATCTCAACATTCCATAGGGAAAGGGGAGCTCTCTCCACAGGGAGTTGCAGATACAATTCCAACATTGAGTTTGTCCCTCCTGCTTCAGAGCATTCCCGGGCAGGAGTTCTGGGAAGGTCTCCCCTGCCCCGGGCACTTCCTCCCAGGGAGTGACTCAGGTGTTTTCCTGCTGACCTGGCTGACAGGAAGGAGTGGTTTCTTCCCCAAGGCACCATCGTGTCCTGGGTATGTTAATTAGCAAAGCATTAAGGCCACCACAGTCCACTTCATCCTCCAGAACTCAAGCACTTCCTGATTCCTGGTGGGAAAACAACAGCTCCAGCAACACTGGGTTTTTTTAGTGACTGGCAAAACTGAGCTGAGGCACAAATTTATAAAATCATGGAATGGCTTGGGTGGGAAGGACCTTAAAGACAGTCCAGTTCCACACCCTGCCACGGGCAGGGACACCCCCAGTATCCCAGGCTGCTCCAAGCCCTGTCCAACCTGGCTGGGGATGCTTCCAGCGGTGAAGGAAGCACTGCCAGGGGCTCAGGCTGCAGTGACTCCCCGGGCAGGGAAGCAGCACTGGCAGAGGTCCTGCACATCCTTCTGGAGCAGCAGGATCAGTCCCAGGCGTGTTGCAGGGCAGGGCTCATTTGAGGGCTCCTCTCTGTGCCCTTGTGCTCCTGGCCCCCTTCAGACTCATGTTTGGATCCACAGGGTCCTGTTGTTTTCCCAAAATAGGGATCCTTCTTCCCAAGCTTTGGTAATCTCCCCCAGGGTTGAGATCATTGAAGCATTTCCACCCTTAACCCTCAACGAGGCAATTCCACCCACAAGTCACTTGTCCTTCCAACACCTGGACATCACTTCCAGCTCATCGGCTGCTCAATTTCCTGGATTAAATATCCTTTTTTTGCTGATTAGGCTTGAAAATAACAAAGATCAAATCTCAAAGAGACTTCTTGAGAAAATTGGTACATATTCCACATTTTGCAACAAGTCAGCAAAGTCCTTCTTCCTGTGTCCCTTTCTCCCTCCCTCCTCCTTCTTTCTCCTCCATCCCTCCTGCTCTGTTCTTCCTCCCTCCTTTGTCCTTCCTCCTCCATTCCTCCACCTGTGTCCCCCCTTCTCCTGTCCTTCTTCCTCATCCTTCCTCCTTCTCCATCCCTCCTCCTCTTCCTCCTCCATGCCTCCTCCTCCATCCTTCCTCCTCCTCTTTTCCTCCTCTGTTTTCATCCCCGTTCATGCCAGGAATGTCACACTTCGGCACAAACCCCTTTCAGCCCCCCAGCCCCGGTGTGGCAGCAGGAGAGCGCAGTGTTGGTGAAATAACTTTATTTATTTAGTGATACACTGTGTCTGTGTCACACAGTCCTTACTCAGAGTTACAGTCACACTTACTCGCTACAGCTACAGGACAGCGGGGCCGGACACACGGCAGGAACACATCCAGAAAAACAGTGGGAAGGGAACTATTGGATTCCACTAATTACCCCCCGCCCCGGAACTGGGGTCTCCCCCCTCCCGCCCCGGTCCGTGACTCGAACAACACGAAGGGACAGCAGAGCTGCCTGTGAGGAGGGACAGCAACACCTGTTCTACAGACACGGACACTGACACCAGCAATTCCCACAATGGGCTATGTACAGGGAATGGGATCAGCTTCCCAACGGGAGTGGGGAGGGGGGGGAGTCACATCCCAGCTTCCTCCTGCAGCCAGCTCGCCCGGAGGGGAAGGGACTCTGGGGCGCTCGGTCACCTGCTGCCAGCCCAGGGCTGTCCCCTCCTGCCCCCAGCTGCAAACACAGTGTCAGGGACTGAAGGACACCCTGCCAGGGGAGGGGAGGGAGTGTCACTGACCCACCCACCGTGGTCACGCTGTGGTCACTGTCCTACCCCCAGCACCCTCCGTGTCACACAGGCCAGGTGGGGAAAGGACAATGAAATTCTCCTCTCTGTCGACTGACTCAAACCGACTGCCGGTGGACCCAAAACCCCAGCAAATCTCTGAAAAGCTCTATGAATTAATTCAAAAGCAGAGGCTGGAGGAGAAGAGGCAATTCCCAACTTCTAAGCTTGGGAAGTGACACCAGAATTCCCTTCAGCAGCATCCAATTCTCCAATCCTCCACCCACTGTGACAGGAATTCCCTGCCACTGCTCCCCTCAGCTTTGGCAAAGGTTAAACTCCCCCAGGAGTGAAACAGCTGCTGATCCCATCCCAAAGCATCTGCTCCAAGGGCAGAGGCAATGGGAATGATTCCATCAAGCAGCAACCTGGGAAAGAGAGTGGAATGTTGCCCTTCCTCTGCTGTGGCTCTCCTGCTCCACGTGAAGCAGCTCCAGTGACAAGGAACAGGAGAATGGAGATCAGGGGAAAAGCCTGAGGAGCATCCATGACTCCCAGGGCAGGTACTGCGCCTGCAGTGATGGATTCCAGGCCACTGTTTGCCTCCAGAATCCCTGAGGATCTCTCCCCACCCAGCCTCAGGCTGCAAAGCCTCTGCTCCCTCCTCCTCTGCCACATCTGCAACCAACACTCACCAACATCCTCTGGATGGGAAGAGATTCCAGCTGAGGGGAGCAGGCTCTGGGATGTCCCTGCTACACAAAGGGGAGCAACAAGGCCAAAGCTCTCAAGAGTTTGGGGCTTTCCGGGGCCCTGTGTGACACGAGGGGCAAAACTGGGAAGTTGTGAGCAAGAGTTAGCCAGGATCATCCACAGAAAGGAGAAACCAGGGAGCTAATGGGGTGTGTGCCCTGTGGCAAGCAAAGCCTGGGAACAGGGAACCTGCAGAGTCCAAAAAGGCAAGTCCAAATGACCGGTTTAAGGAGCAGCCTTTCACCAGAGGAAGTGGGGATGCAGGACAGGGGGCTGGAGAGGGCAGGGGAAGGATGCAAGGCAGGAGGGAAGGCGGAACACCCACCCCCCAAAGCTTCATTTTTGTCTTCCCTAACTCGGCAGCTTTTCCATGGCATTCACAAGATACATCTGAGCAGGGAGGCTCCAGGCGGGAACAGGGGGAAAAAGGGAGGAAGAAAGAGAGAGAGGGAGAGAGTGTGAAGGGCACCGTGGTGCCAAAGTGCAACAACATAAAAAAATAAACTCAAAAGACAGGACACTCATTCTGCACTCAGGGCTCAAACCATGCAGTGAGAGGGGTGGCCGGGGCTGCTCCCCACCAGCACACAGGGATTCGCTCGCTTAGGAATGGTTTTCCAGCCCCAGAGGGGTGGCAATGAGCAGGATGTTCTCCGGGGAGCCCGGCCGGGCGGAGGGGCTGCTGGCAGGGGCTGTTAGCAGGAGCACCCGCTCTCCGTCACTGGCTGCTCGGGGGGCTTCTCTAGTTTGATGTCGATCACTGCAGGGACAGTCAAGGAATCACCCAGACCACCATCTGGAAGGGTTGGTTGGTGTCTCTCCATGGCCTGCCTGCACAGGGTTAACTGCACAGCCAGGGACATGGTGAGACCTCTCAGAGGATGGAGCCCAGCTGGACAAAAGGTTTGTTAACTCTGGCATTTTAAAACTCTGCAAATTCCAGCCTCAGTTCAACTGGAAAAGCAGAACTTGTGCTGGCCATTACTTGTGTACATTCAGATCTAGCCCATAAACAGGGTCACACCATTCCCAATGGTTTGGGTTGGAAGGGACCTGCCATGGGCAGGGACACCTCCCACTAGCCCAGGGTGCTCCAAGTCCCATCCAGCCTGGCCTTGGACACTTCCAGGGATCCAGGGGCAGCCACAGGTTCTCAGGGCACCCTGTGCCAGGGCCTCACCACCCTCACAGGGAAGAATTTCTTCCCAATATCCCACCTAACTTTGCCCTCTGGCATGGGAAGCCATTCCCCCTTGTCCTGGCACTCCAAGCCATTGTAAATATCCCCCTTCCATCTTTCTTGCTGGTTCCTTCAGGTCCTGGAAGGCCCCAGTTAGGTCACCCCAAAGCTTCTCTTCTCCAGTCTGAACAATCCCAATCCTCCCAGCCTTTCCTCATGGCAGAGCTGCTCCATCCCTCTGCTCACTTTGGGGCTCCTCTGGACACACTCCAAGAGCTCCATGTCCTGTTTCAGCCATGTCCCTGCAAAACCCATCCCCACAACATGCCAGGGAAAGTCAGTAAGCCCAACTTAACACCAGATAATTGCCCATTTCCACGGGAAAACAAGGATACTGTCTTCTTTGCTCTTCTCTGGTGTGCTGTCCATCCCAGGTAAGGCAGCAGCCACACGGCGGAAAAGCTGGAAAGCAGCAAGAGAGGCTCAAAGATTGGCAGAGAACAATTCCCATTAAAAACATTGCTTTACAGCAGAACTCGCAGTCAGAGTTGTACAAACTCATTAAAGGGGTACTTCAGCAGGCAGGGATCAAAAATGCCATGAGAATTTTATGTAGGAAATTTAATAGGTTTCAAATAACTTATTTTAAAGAACTTATTCAAAACCTACAAAAAAACCCCAGTTTTATTTTAGCTGTTCCTGCTTGAACAAAACACAGAATTAATTATTAACATTCTTCCAGGGATCAATGAGACTCCCTCCTGCACTCACTAAACATCATTTACCATGTCCAGCCTCTGCTTGTGCACACAGGGTGCACATCTGGGGATTTCAGATCACTCACCAGGCACTGAATATTCCCCTGTGGAATAACTGAGCTTTTACAGCACAGCTCCCAGGTCAGTCCTGCTGCCAAACAGCCATTCCTGAGCTGGCTCCAGGGAGCTGCAGTCACACTGGGAAGGATGTGCTGGAGCTGGGAAGGACTGTTATATCCCCAAAAAACACAGAGAATGGGTTTGCATAATTTCTCAGTGAGTGTTTGGAGCTCACCCTGATGCCCTCACACAGCGCAGACACTGCCAGGCTGCTGCACTCTGCTGCACCAAACACCAGAGCAATCACTGCTGCTGAGGATTCTCCTCCCAGCAGCTTGGCAGGGGCTCCTCAGCCACCCCTCCAAAGGGTGTTCCTTGGGAAAGCAAGGAACCAGAGAGCTGCTGGAGTTTGCAGCTTTCAAATCCCAGCTCTCCCCACAAACACTTGCTGGGCAAAGAAGGCAACAGGAGTCAAAATCAAACACTAAAGAGGGTTCAATCCAGAGCAGCCACAAAAAACCGAGCCCAAAGCCTCCTAATCCCACTGCGAGGTTGTACCAAGCTGCTGGTGTGCAGCAAACTCTTGAGGATGTTTCCCAACTCCCTCCAGAGCTCACAGCTCCTTATTCCAAGCTCTGACATATCCAGAACAATTCCTGAACCAGTGGGGATAGGAGTCACAAGCAAGAGGCAAAAGGCACAGGCAGAAATCTGAGAAATTCTGCTTAAAACAGAAATGTAAAGGATTTTTTTGCTCTTTGGTTGGTCAAACACTGGCACCTGGACAGTCCCTATCCTTTGATATATTCCAAACTCAGCTGCCATCAGCTCTGAGCAGGAGGGCTGGAAGGGATGATTTCCAGAGATCCCTTCCAAGCTCAATTCTTCCAAGATATTCCAAGATTCTCTGGCTGGCAAACAGAAGGAGGAACTTCTACTCCAGTGTATCAGCAAAAACAATTCTCCCCAGTGATGTCAGCAGTGATTTCAGCAAACGGTGCATTGACTCTGAACCAAAGCAAACCAAATTCCAGCTGACTGACTGCACGAAACAATGATTTTTCCCCTTTCCCATCCTTCAGCACATTCTGGAGTGAATTCTCCTTTCTTTCAAGGCTTATCTCTGACAGGGAATCATTGACTCAACAGGAAAGGAGCTTCCACTACACAAACCAAGAAACATCTCAGGGGCTGGCATTGAATGGGAGGAAATTCCTGCAGGATCACAAACCCCAGCCTGGAGCAGACCTGGAGCAGTGAGGCACAGATTCCTGACTGGAGAACACCACGTGGATGTACCTGTTTGACATTGTACCCAGTCTTTGCACTGGTCTCAATGAACATCACATTCAGCTCTTTGGCTCTCTGTTCCCCTTCCTCTGTGGTGATTTGCCTGGAAAAGCACAGGGAAAGGGAGACACAAGGAACAGGAGGAAGAGTTAGAGATGGCTCTGAGTGAGTTGTTGCTCCCCCACCAAGAGGGCACAGCCCACCTCAGGACCCTCAAGCCTTCACCACCCTCCAGCTTGGAGTGAAACCACCTCAGGGAAGCTCTGAAGAGAACACCTGGAGTCGTGGCAGACAAGCAGCACAGGATGAAGCTCATGCAGAACATCTGAGCCTCATCCACAGCATTCCAGGGAAGGAAAAATCTCCATGCTGAGACAGGGAGTTTCCCAAACCCAACAGAATAAGTGTTGTGAGGTGACACAAAGACCCAAGAAAGGCTCCAGCAGCAGGGACAGGGCAGCAGCTTGGGAACAAGCACCTGGAATCACCCCTCTGAGCACCACCCTGTGTCCCTCTAAATCCTGCTTTAGCACTGCTCTCAATACTCAACACATTCAGCTCTTGGGCTTTTCCCTCACCCTCCTCTACAAAAACCTGCCTCCAGCAACAGGAACAAATCATAGAACACAAAAACTAAACCAAAGCAAAAGAGTTCAGAAATGAAAGAAAACTGCAGGGAGAAAAAAAAAAAAAAACAACATAAAACCCAGCCACCAACTGAAGCAACATTGAGTGGAATGAAAAACTTAACCAGGCTGCAGTGAACAGGAACAGGGCTATTTTTAGTGCAGCTTTTTGGCCTCAGAACTTGCCTCATTCCTGGTGTTTATCAGAGGATGAATGGATCCCCTGTATTCTACCTCAAAACTGTCACCTTTGTGACACCAGAGGTGGCTTTGTCCAGCCTTACAGGCCCAAAATGTCAGCCTCTCACAAATCCAACTTCCTTTGAAAAGAAAGGCAAGGCAGCTCCTGTTACTGACACCTGGAAATTCCCTTCCCCATCACTTCAAATCCCAGCCCAGACCAGGACACATTCACCTCCTCAAATATGAATTTTCAGAGCCGCATGAACTTCAGCTGTAGCTGCTTCAAACAAGTTTCTGGTATTTTTAATTCTTCCAGCAGTGCTGGGCCAGCTGTTGTGCAGCATGAGGAAATACTCCAAGGCTGAAATGATCCCATTGGGCTTTCCAGTTCCACATGAAACTGGATTTTGACAGGAATTAGAAATGCCAGATTATTCAGTCAGGGAGCTGCAGTTATTCCCAGCTCCCAGGAGGGCATGGGAGAGGCTCAGTGGTCAAAATCCAGAGCTGGCTCAGGGAGAACATCTTGGATTTTGCTTTTGTGAATGATTTCACAGACCATGAGTTCATCACACATGGAATTCTAAGCAAAATGAGCTGGACATATTTTATTGAAGCTCTGAGCACCAAGTTTTGGAAATATTTCCAAAGTGCAAGGCACAGGACACCTCGAAATGCTTCCCAGGGAAGTGGGAAAAGCCAAATAGAATTATCGCTGCTTTTCCTGCTGGGCATGAAAACTAAAAATCTGCAGGGCAAACAGCCAGGGATGTAAGGGATGTTGGGACACAAAACCACCAGAACTAGAGGAGAAAATCCACATCACAACACATCCTGAAGGAACATTCAACTGCAGGAGTGAATAAAGCTGGGCTTAGCATTTAAAATGTGGGAATGCCCACAATGGAACACTCAGATCGCTCTGCCCATCCTCCCAAGAAACAGAGTGAACAATGATAATCAAATAAAACTGCAACATTTTGCTGAGAAAAACATTCATTTCATCTACAAATTGTTCTCCTTTGATCAGGAAAGTTTTGTGAACAGCCAAGGACAAGGGTTTGATATTTTAAGACTTTATTTTGCTGTGAGATCCAGGTGTTTCCCAGTTCTACCCTCCTGAGGTGATTTTTTTTGCATCAGATCAAAATCCCCTGTGGTTGCAACCCCTTGCACATCCCCCAACAACACACAAAGCCCACACTGCTGGGGTGTGTGAGGATGTTTCACTTGGAAGGGTTGGGACTGCCTGGTTGACTCCACCTTCCCTTTGTCAACTGCTTCTGGCACCACCCACTAAAATAAAAACCTTCCCCTATCACCACTGCTCCTGATACCTTCCTAAGGAGCAGAAATCTCTGAAAATACTCAACAAAATTATTGTTAAATAAACAGGGAAGGGAAGGATTTGAAACAGGAACACAAAGTAAAGCCTGTGCTCTTCTAAGAGCCCAATACATTGGATATTTTGGTTGAAGTGCTGGAGAACTAAGAGTTTTACAACAAAACACTTTATGGCACCTCCCAAAACATTAAGTCTGTGCCATTTTAGAAGTCTAATTAAATTTTTGGGTCTCTTGGGGAAGTTTGGCTTTTGCTGATCTGGTTTCCTCACACACATCCACAAGCTCAGTGTGCGCTGTGTGTGACATGAAATTTATACTCAGAGAAAATTCATATTTTTAGATCAATCCTACAAAAGTTTGTGCTGCATCTTAACAAGGAGAAACTGTAATGAACTTCCAGCTGCACAAGCAAGAGAGTGAGGGAAATTAGTGAAAATCAGCAGATTTCCTTGCTTTTGCAGGCAGCCTTTAGCCTTTCCCTCAGTGTGAAAAGGAAAATCAGATAAAATACTCCACTGAGCATATGGTGTAGAGTCACTTAGGTAATTTTTTTAGGTGGGTTTAGGCGAGCTTTAAACTATTTGGAGGAGAGAAAAGGGCGTAAGTTTTGCTGCAACCAGAAATGTGAATTTCCTGACAAGGAAATGATGCTGTGCTTAAAACTGAGCCTTGTTTTAAGCCCAGACTGGCCCCAGTCCTTGGTGGCTCTGGGCAGGGCAGCAGGGCCCAGTTTGCCCCGTTACCTCTTGTCTGCCAGGTCGGTTTTGTTCCCCACCAACATGATGATGACATCACTGCCTCGCTCTGTCCTGACGTCATCGATCCACTTGGAGGTTTGCTGGAAAGAATTCAAGTCTGCAGGGAAGAATGAAATAGCAAAGCTGAGGACAAAACTCCTGCCAGAGAGGGAGAATCCTTCACTTGTATTCAGGTGCTTCTCAAAACCTCCCCACGTAAATTATTCCCTGCCCAGACAGAAAGACAAGGAAGGGGGGAAAACACTTCTAATTTTAATGGTGCTTTTGCAGAACTTGAGGCTTTAACTTCTCAGTTCTGCTCCCATGGGGTGTTTCCAACAAGGACACAGCAGAACCTCACTCCCCTGAGCTGCCACAAGGCCCCACTCACTTGTGATGTCATAGACCACGACGGCGATGGTGGAGTCGCGGATGTAGCTGGGGATGAGGCTGCGGAACCGCTCCTGCCCCGCCGTGTCCCAGAGCTGCAGCCGGACCTGCTGGGGCCAGCCCGGCCCACCAGGGAGAGGAGAGAGAGCAGGAAAACCCTTTAGGGAAAAGGCCACTTCCACACCCAACTGCAGCAGCTGAGGTCACCTTGTCATCTCGCCCCAAATCCAACCACCGCGGAGCTGTTCCCTGGTTCTGTTTGTAAAGTGCTTTAATTCCCTCCTTTTCTTGCCCAGAGATCCTGCTCTTCCCAAATATCTCTAGGATTTGGCTCCCTTCTCATTGCTGAGGGTAGCCAACAGCACAGCACTGATCTCCCAGGATTATGGATGGGATCTCCACAGGACTCGTAGCCTCTAACACCTCTGATCAAAGCTTTTGGGGCAATGCCCACAGGACAGACACCAGGCAGGAAAACAGCATCCAACCTCCAGCACAGAGCATCCAGGTGATGGCAATGGG
Source organism: Erpornis zantholeuca (assembly GCA_013400515.1). Classification (NCBI taxonomy): domain Eukaryota; kingdom Metazoa; phylum Chordata; class Aves; order Passeriformes; family Timaliidae; genus Erpornis; species Erpornis zantholeuca. The sequence continues at coordinate 57,037 of VZTN01006390.1, forward strand.
GATTCTCATGTGAGACTGAAGCAATGATAACTTAAATTCCAGCAGAAATGAAAGCAAATGTTACACTGCAGGGTTCAGGTGGTGCAAAGGGCATCGGGTTCACCCTTCCAGAGCAGCACAGGAGTCACCAAAATGCTAAGCCAGGTAGAGTTTAACCCCAAACTGTTGTTATTATTATATATTATATATATGACAGTTCCAAGGTCTGGGACCTGCCTGGCTGAATCGGCACTGCTCAGAAACTCCCCAAACATCCCAAACAAAAAGCTTTCCACACTGTGAGTGCCTCCTTTTCCTCTACCTCCCAGTGCCAGAAAACAGGATTGCTCCTCATTCCCAACAGTTTTATGGTTTTCCCAGTTTACAGCCACGAATAATCCCAGCAGGGAGGCAGAGTGCTGGTTAATGAGGCAGCTCATCAAGGAAAAAGCAGCTTCCCCAGGACCAATCACTGCTTGTTTAGAAGAGGAAGAGAAGCTGATAAAGCACAGGGCTGCAGCCAGGTTCAAAACAACATCTTATCTGCATCAGGGAATGTCGAGCTGATGCCCTGGGGTTTAAGGAAGATTAGGGCTTATAGTTAAAGCAATTAGCTCCTGCTTCATTTTGAAGGCAGACTTGATTACAGGAGCAGAAGTCAGGGCTCTTCTCTATCCCAGGAAACTCAAGGTGACAAACTGGGAGCACCTGGGCAGTGTCACAGCAGAGCTGGAAGATCAGATTGATCCCGACAGCTCCTGGACTTCCCAAGCTTCCACATCCTCCCAGTACAGCGATGTTACACTGGAATATTCACCATGAACATTCACCCAGGTGGTGACTGAACCACCCCAAACCTTCAGACTCACACGCAGAAGGCAACTGGAGGAAGCACCACAGAGCTGGGCCAAGTAATTTGTTTAATTTGTAATTTGTGCAGGGTGATGCTCCTTGAGGGAAGGTCCCCAGTGAGCAGGTGCCACACAGACACACCCCTGAGGTGACCCACGCTTGCTGCATTTCTACAAGTCCAGGTTTGTGCGCACCCATTTTAGAAGGGAAAATATAAAAAACCACTGTGGGACACCAGGAATGAGCCCAGCCTCCCTTAGAACGACCTTCGGGAGGGGCCTGAGCTGAGTATGGACTCTCCCCATGGATCTCTCCACCTGCATTTTGGGATGTCCAACACATCAACATAACTAAACAATTTCATTGGGCCCCCAGAAGTACCTGAGCACTTTCCTTCTGCAACACAAGCAAGGTTTAAACCTCTCAGTCACTACGAGCAGTGAAAAAATGAAATTATCTGCAAAGATCAGCCCATTACTGAAAAATTATGAGATCAGCTGTCACTTAATTACTTCTGACATGGCTGGGAGCTGTTACGAACAGCCTGGACTGGCAGAATTTTTCCAGCTGCCTGGATAAACAGCATCCTGTACCTGTACATGGGGAAAAATGACACCAAGCTGTGCATCCTGCCCTGCTGCCTCAGCCAGGAGAGTCCCCAGCACAGGCCACTGCCTGCACATCTCCGTGCTCCTCAAACCCCAGACAGGCCTGTTTGACATCATTTGCACCAAACCAGGAACTCCCCCAGAATTCTCTCCAGCTTCAGGACTGGGAGAAAGACCAGGCAATCATTTGCCCTGAATAGTGAGGATAAATCCTAGCCTATTATTTGCTAGGCACTTCAGCTTAGCAGAGTGAAACAAATGCCTGGTCCTCACTCTAAACTTGTTTGTAACAGAATAAAGCTGGGCCAGAGCTTTTTCACCTGTGCTGTTTTCTTTACTGAAATTTATATAAATCCTGATACTGGAGATTAACAAAACCCCCACCAGATCAAGTAGGATCAACAGCAAGGAGTTACAATGAAATAATTTTCTTCCTATCTTGTACTAAAACATTCATGTCAAGAGTCACAGGGAATTTCCCTCTAAGCTTGTTTGTTCTTTAGAAATTGTGGTTGTTGCATCTCTCCTCTTTCAACAGCTCTCTCATGAATCTTTGTGTCTCTTTTCCAACAAAATGGGAATCTTGAATCCCCCTAAGTCACTCCACAGCTTCTATTTAAAAGGGTCTTGTCCTGTTTTACCTACTCTAACAACATTCCTTTGCTTTGGCACCTGAAGCTGATACTTGTACAACCTCTCTCATTACCCAGAAATGAAAAAAAAACATTTTGAAGTTAAAAAAATAAAAAACAAAACAGAAAAACAATAAAGCTTTCCAAAAGCTACCAAAAACCAGCACAGACACAGGAATTCCCACTCCCTGCCAACACCCACAGGTGGCTGATGGGCTATTTTAGCTCTTTTGAGGTACCACCACCACTTCCAGAGTAAAGATATGTGTTAAAAGCAAGGTCCCTGCAGACCGTGGGCTCGATACCTACTTGTGATGTCAAAGACAATGAGAGCCACAGCAGAGTCACGGATGGAGCTGGGAATGAGGAACCTCTCCTGGCCGGCTGTGTCCCACAGCTGCAGCCTGATCTGGGAAATGGAAAAGTGCAGGGGAAAGGGAAAGGGAACAGCAGGAAAACGGAGAACAAAACCAAAACTCAAGTGAAATCAAAATAAATAAATAAAAATAAGTTGCAAAGCAAAACTAAGGCAACAAAAGGAAAGTTCAAACGGAACAGAAATGTGAAAAGAGGCAGCGACACTTCCCGAGGTCTGGGAACATCCCTCCCTCCACACACCTGGGAATATCTCACACATGCCAACACCAGAAAGCAGGAGAGCCCTAAAATCCCTCCTCACAGCACCTGCTAATGAGGGAAAGGCACAGCCAGGCCTCAGGGATCCTGCCAGAACAGCCACAAAAGCAGCTGGCCAGATGTGGGACTCCTGACCCTACAGACCACCTCATCCTGGCCCAGATGATCCCACTGGAAAATCAAAGGTGGTGGAACACACAACAGCAACCACCCTCCAGGCTGGCTTCTCCTGCCCTGCACTCCAACAAGGCTGGGAAGACATGGACACACAGAGAGAAGGAAATACTGCTCAGTCTTTCAGGAATGAGGGGAACTGGCACATGGATGTGGCTCCTGACAGCTAGGACTGAAGATGGGGCTTCTGGTGGCTCCAGCTCACTTAATGCCACACATCCCAGTGCTGGGAATGTCACACAGCTGCCCCTCCTGGGAGACAGTTTTGAAGAACCAAATTCCACATGTATTTCATGGAATCCCAGAATGGTTTGGGTTGGATCTTAAAGCTCATCTCATTCCAGCCCTTCCATGGGCAGGGACACCTTCCACTGTCCCAGTTTGCTCCAAGCCCCATCCAACATGGGACACTTCCAGGGATGAGTATCCCTTCTGCTGGCTTGTCCAGGCCACCTTTAGAGCTAAGTGACAGTGCACAGGAACAATTTCAGGATAAATTATTTGCTGTAAGGCCACATCAAATCCACCAAAGCACACATCCCAGCTGGAGGCTCAGCATTCCTCATTTCCAGCCCAGAAATCAAAGCCTATTGCAAAATCCAATATTAAGAACATCTGAGAAATTATTCCAGTGTCTGAATTTTCCCAGCTTGTTTGCTTGTATTTGTCCCTCCTCTTATCAACACTCCACACCTCTGTTATTTGAACAGGTTTTGTGGGCTCTGTGGACCACTTACATAATCAGGAAAGCTAACAGCATTCCAGCATTGGCAGGAAAATGTTCTCTTTGGGACAGCAGGGCAGCAGATGAATGGCATCCTGACTTACACAACCATGAGAACCCCACAGCACTATAACAGCACACAGGCATCCACAGGTGTCAAGCAGCATTCCCGGGATCTTTGCCTTAACCAAGATCACGGAAGGGCTTTTCTAAGAGTGAATCATTGGTAAAATGTCAGAGAAGCTCTGAGGAAACTCATCGCACACTTTGGGAAGAGACTTCTTCAGAAGCAGCAGGCCCAAAACTCCACACGGGAGTGTCCCCTGCTCCCCACAGCTCTGTCACACTCCTCACACAGCAGCAGACTGGGAAAAAGGCAAATACTGGCAAAACATGAGCAAACCCACACATACTGGGAGGAAATCCAGGAGAAAGGAGTGAGGGGTCTGTGCAAACAGGAATATCGTGGAGGCTAAATCCCGAATTGCTTTATTGCAGTAGGTCAGAGCTGTGCTACCCCAGGAGCTTCCTAGGAGGAAGAACGAGGTCTAATCATGAAGGACTTCAAGACTTGGAACACCTACTCCTTGAGTTTTTATTTGCTTCAGGAACTGCACTGGATGATCCACGCGGGCCCTTTCCAGCTCAAAATATTCTGTGGTACCTGAGGCCTGCTCAGCCCTTTTCATCCTGACAATCCCAGAGGCAGAGCTGCAAGTTCTGGGAACAAACTACACCTAAAGCAGGTACATACAACAGGTAGCACAATCCCTGGGATATGGCCATGATCTGGCCCCAATTCTCCATGGAAGATTTTGACTTCCTGATAGAGGTATCAGATCTTGTACCAGTGATGGGATTCAAGCAAGGCTGGTTCTCCAGAGGGTGCTAGGGGATTGCAGCAGCTGCTGGAGGAAGGGCCAGGGGGAAGAGCCCTCCCAGCCATCCCACCCCCGCCCCACTCACCGTGCGGTCCTCCAGGTACATTGTTTTGGACAGGAAATCAATTCCAATGGTTGCCTGGAAAGAGGAGAAGCATTAGGAACTGTGTCTTGCCTTGCAGCATCACCATCTTTCTGCACAAATTCTCAGAAATGTTCACGAGCTTGTTGTGAAGCTGGTGAAGTGATGTGCCTTCAATTGCCTTCGACTGAGGTGATAAAAACAAAGCAATCTGGGGATCTGCAGCAGCTGAATTTCACAGCCTTCTTCAACACTTCTCAGCTCCACAAGAACCTCTAAGTCTGGATTTTAACCTCAGACATTCCTGTATCTCCACACAGATCATATCTGAGCTGGCAGCTCCTTCTGGCCTGCCCCAATTCAGTCTGGTAAGAATTATCTTGTTAGAAATACCCAAAAGGTAGAACGAATGAGATCTATAAAATATGGGCAACTGAAAGCTAAAGAGCCATGTTTATCCAGGCCTTTCCACTTCAGAATGTGCTTCCAGTGACACTCAGCAGCTTCATTTCCCCGGCAGGTCTGCATTCCCATTGCTACAGCAACTGCAGCACAAAGGCATTTAAAATAATGCACTAAGTTAGGTGCACTCTCAGGCACTTCAATCAAGGAGCTGTCCCAGCCCATCAGAACCCCAGGAAAGAGGAGAGAGCTCCTGATGTAACAGATTTGAGTGTTTTAGGCAGATTATCCCCACTCTTCACACACACACTTTGTGCTGGGAGGGTTCCAGCAGAATGTGGACCACTGGATAATTGGAAAAGAGCAACACAGTCAGTTTTGGGAGGGAGAATTTATTCCTGGGAGGTCTATTTTCCAACCAGGCCATGGTTTGTAACAGCTACAATAAGCAATAAATAACTCTACAATAAGCAAAAAGTAAGAGCATCTTACAAGAGCCAGGAAAAGAAAGGAAGCACAGGAAAAGAAAAAACCCAGGAAGCACGAGAGGATCCAGTTCCAGTGAATGACTTGTCCTCGACTTCAAATCACCCCAATCTAAACCAGTAATTCTTTCAAGCTGAATTAAAAGATAAAGCCCATATCTCATCTGCTTTACAGATATTTGATATTGCCCTGAAATACTTCTGAGTGCCTTTGATGCAATTAATTTTTCCCAAAAATCTTCAGGCCTCTTACACATCTTCTGCTTTTCATCTGCAGCCTCTTCATCCCCACCCCCCTCTCTGCCTGCCAAGACTTCCCTGGCTTTTCCTATCTTTAGTTCTTTAGTCAAAAAATAGGAATAAAGAAACTGAGAGACAAAATATACCAAGCTGACTTCTGGCAGATCCATCTACACACTCCAGACTCAACTATTCCAACTTAAATGGAAGCTCTAAAGATAACAGACACCAAGAATGTCAGAAGATGTTGGTATTTTATTCATTCTCCATTTCCCGAGGCTTCCATATCCATCATCAGATATCCTGAGCATCATCTTCCAATAAAACAATGTTCTCCCCATTTTCCTCAAGGCTTCTCACAGGATCTGTCCCACATCCAAAGGGGATCTATCCTGCATCCAAAGGGGATCTAAACCTTGCTGCCTTTCTGGACACTGCACTTCCTGACATCACACTGGATGCTTTGATTTAATCATGAAGCTTCATCTCCATTTCATGGCACATTTTAACCTCTTATCTGATCTTGAACTGACATCTCATGGAGAGCTGGGCTCCCAGGCATCAATCTGAACAGCAGGGAATAGATTTATCCATATATACACTTAAAAAGGAAATAAATACTATCACATACCTGGTAAGTATTGTCAAAACTGTCATACATAAACCTGGTGATCAGGGAGGTCTTCCCAACTACGAGAGAAGAGAAAAATTACTTTCAAGCAGCAGTGGGAAAAAAAATTTAGCACTGCTTTGGGAGTGGCACTGATCTGACAGCAGCTGCCAATCTCAGGCCATTCCAGCTACACCTTCCTGGGAAATAGCCAGCTGGAAATTTCATTCCCAAAATGACAGAGGCAGATCAATCTCTGCAGGTCCAGAATTAATCATGGAGATAACTTGGTCCTCGAATCAGGTGTGCTGATAACGAGGAAGTGATCATTTGCTTCGGGCAAGCAATAAATCTGCTTTGTTACCCTGTTCTGCTCCTTATGTAATCCCCAAGTCTGGGACATAAACATCAAAACAAAGCAGGTGATACCCCAGATGCTGTTCCGCTGCCTCTGGCTGCATGGAATAGCAACATTCTGCACTCCCATCCTTCCTCCGTAACGAGATTTTAGATACAAAGCAAACTCTGGTGGTTTGCTTCAAAACTTCAAATTTACATCTCCAAATATCATCAAGAGACAAAGTGCAGAACTGACAAGAAGTGAAAAACAAAGATAAAGCTCCAATTCTCACTCAGGAAGCCAAGAAAAATTCAAAGGATGTGGATGGAAGAGAAAAGAGGAATAAACTGCCCACACAGGTTGTGAAATTGTGTACACTAGAAAGGGTTAAAAACAGATTAGACAAATGCCTATCAGCAGAAATGTCCATCCTGCACTGGAAAGGCTGGGAAATCAGTAGACTTCTGGAAAACCCTCCAAGACATCCAGTCCTGGGCTCGAGAAAAAGCTGAGCAGTAATAACCCCACAGAATGGTTTGGGTTGGAAAAAAGCTCACCCAGTTCCACCCCTGCCATGGGCAGGGACACCTTCCATAGTCCGGGTGGCTCCAAGCCCTGTCCAACGGGCCTTGGACACTCCCAGGGAGAAACACCAGGGTTCCAAGGAAAACACACAACTCATCCATCTATTCCCAGGGAAGGGGCACAAAAGGGAGGCCATCTGAGGCAAAACAAAACCCCCGCGGGTGGAAGGGAGACCGCGGCCAGGGGGGCAGCACAGCCGCCGGGAGCCCCCGCAGCTCTGGGGCCGCCTC
>VZTN01006390.1:64719-84956 GCA_013400515.1 Erpornis zantholeuca
GGCCGGGGAGGGGGGTTGCTATGGCGACGGGAGGGGGTTGCCATGGTACTGGGGAGGGCGGTTGCCGTGGCGACCGGGCGGCCTCCGGGGCGAGGATGCTGCGGCTTGTAGCGGGATGCGCCCGGGCTGTAGCGCGGATGTTGTACCGCGAATGGAGCCGGCTGTACCGGGATGCACCCGGCTGTAGTGTGGCTGGACCCCGCTGTACCGGGGATGGTTGCAGCAGAACGGGTCTGGCTGTACCAGGGATGGTTGTACTGGGATTGGACCCAGCCGTACCAGGATGCATCCGGCCGGACCTTGGGTGGGCCCGGCTGTAGCAGGGATGGCCCCAGCCGGGACTGGCTCCACCAGGCCCTGCATCACCTCATACCTCCCTGCACAAAGGCAGCGCCTGCTCCCCCCCAGCATAACACGGAGCCTGCACTGGGCCACCGGGTGGGTTTATTGGTATCAGTGTCACAGAGCTGTGCACAGCACGGGCAGGTGACAGCCACGCTGGTGACATGCTCAGCCGGGGCCATCGCACCCGCCCTGTCCCCGTGCTGGCACCCATGGGAACAGGGAGCACCGTGGGGCTTTCCAGTGTGGTGGTCCTGGGATGAGCTACAGCAGCTCTCACCACCACTACCAGGGCTTGGAGTGGGTGCTGGGAGCCTGGGGAGGAGGGGGGACTCTCGGGGACTGTGAGGGGCTGAGGGGGCTGTGCCAAGTGTGGCACGGTGGGGACACTACGGGCGGCTGCGTCCCAAACTGGGGCTTGGGGGGCCGGCGGCTTAGCTCTCCTCTTTCTCGGCTTCCTCCTTCTCATCTTCATCATCCTTTTCTCCCTTGAGCTTCTGGCGAGCAAATTCCTCGATGACAATGTCCTCCTCGCTGGAAGGGAGAGCAGAGCACAGTGAGCCCCCGGGAGGAGGGGAAACCCCTGCTAAGCCCAAACCCTGCTCCTAAATGGGGACAATGCAGTGGTGACCCTGGCCCTGTCACCCCACAGGGAACACTCAGGTCACTGTGAGGCATAGTCTGGCCCCAGCACACAAACCCAGGCCTCATTACTGCCAGCCTGCATGACTCAAAGAGCTGGGCCTGCAGCTTCTGGGGGTTTTTAAGGCAATGTTTTGCCTTGCCAAGGCAAAGGAAGGAAAAGAAAGCAAAGAGTTGAGTTACCTTCTTGAGAAAGATGAGCAGTGAGTGACCACAAGGGAGAGGACAAGCGAAAAATAGGGAAGAAAACAGAAAAAAGGAATCAGCAAAAGAGATTCCAAAAGCTTGGGAATGTGAAATGATTTGTCAAAAGCTACATGGATCCACGCTGGGTACAGACCAAGAGATTTCCTCTTTGGAGGTTTGAATATTCTCACTGAGCTGGGAAAGGGATGGTGTGAAAGGGATAGGTGTGAAAGCCTGGAGCTGCAGCCTGGTTTTCCAGGCCCCAAGCCCAGTGCTCATGTCCTGCTTTGGGGTTTTACAAGGCAGGGCCATGGCTGTCAGGAATGGATTTGGCACTGCAGCTTCCCAGAGGGAAGCAGCCCCAGCTGTGGGGGGAATTCCATTCCCAGATGGAATAAGCTGATGTGGGAGGAGAAGAGGCCTCTGGTGCTGGGGAATGTGACTTCCAGCACACATTCTGGGGCACAGGGATGTGACTTCCAGCAGCCCAGGGATCTCTGTGTAGGGACCAAGACTATGGGGATATTGTGTCCAGTGGTGGCATTTGTGGCTGGAAGACACTGTCAGCTGCTTCTGAGGGACAGGGCAAAGCCTGGGCTTGCAGCCACTGTGGTGGCAGAAAGGGGACTTGTCAAATAAGCCCTAGAAATTTGCAGAACCCATCCCAATCCCAGGATTTGATCCATCCTGCTGCCTCTGGGAGTGGCTGCTGTGACACAGGCTCAGGGCTTTGAGACCCAGCTGCTTTAATCCAAGGATGTAATCTCAAGATGGAATGTCACATCCATCTGTGATGGATCTGCGTGGTTTGTGTGTTAGAGGGAATGTCTCTTTACCTGGCCTTAGCTGTATTCCAGTGAAAAGCACAAGGAGAGAGGGTTGGGGAGAGAAAAGTTGTGCAGGTTAATACAGAAAGGACATTTCAACTAACAGCTCTCCTTAGTTCTTGAGCGTTTTCCTGGAAAGAGGGACACTGGGAAGGGTGCTATGGGGAAAACATCTCCCACCCTGCTCCAGAACACAGTGTGTGTGCAGCACAGCTGGACAGCTGTGCCCATCCCATAGGAAAACTGCTCCCACCCCGCTCCAGGACAGCTGGACAGCTGTGCCCATCCCACAGAGGGCAGAGCAGGGCCCTTGGCACTGACACCGCTGCACCAGAGTTGTTTTCACCAGCTCCCCCCTGAACCAGAAGTGCCTCTTCCCCGCTGATTTTCGGCAGCATCCCACACACAACTCACTGTCATCAGGCTTTGGGTGCATGAGGATGACGGGCATCTCCACCCCAACATCACTGGAAGGAAAAGCAGCTTAGTCAAGGATCCTGCCCAGCACAGCCCCGTGCTCAGCCCCACAGGCAGCCCCCCTTACCTGGCAGTGAGATCTCCCAGGATACTGTGGCAGCAGGAGAGAAAGGACAGAAATGAGCCAAGGCAGAGGAGGGGAGTGCTTTATACTGAGGTAGAAGATGGTTGATAATAGAGATGGTGGGGTGGAGGTCAGAGAGCAGCCCAGTGCCCCCAGGGGAGCAGGGAAGGGATGAAGGGGCCCATGGTGTGAGTCCCCTCTCATTTCCCCAGGGTACAAAATCCCCCAGCACAGCCCAAGATGATGATCCCTGCTTCCCAAGCCCATGGATCCTCACCCTCCTCGGGACACCACCAGGTTGACCTTCACTTTGTAGGACACCAGGATGCCCAGCACCTCCTTGTCCATGCCAGGTCTCAGGCTAGGAAAAAGGCAGAGGGGAACAGTGAGAGGGCAGTGCTGCCTGCAGACCCCATCCACTCCCCCATGGCAATTCCCTGGGTTTATCTGTGTCCTGCCACACATGGGATGCACTGGGATTTAGCAGGAGGGGAAAACAGGAGAAGGGAGGGCACTTGGGTGAGGCCACAGAGCAGCTTCTGGAGGCCCCCTCCAAGACAAGGCCCAGCTCTGCAGAGGGATCCAGGAGCTTTGAACAACATCGGAACTGGGAAGCTACATCTCTCCTATGGAACAGAGAGGTAGGTCTGTGAAAGTGCCACAAAATCCCTACATTTTCCAGCTGGATGGGGTGGGCTCAGGGACCCTTGGTGGGAGCCCAGAACATCCTGAGCAGGGGAACGTGTGGGGAAGATGTGGTGGGGAGCAGGGGGAGCCCACACAGCTCTTACATGGTGGTGGAGGCCAGGTTGGTGTCCTCGTGCTTGAGTTTGCCATCGAGAGCGAGGCCTCGCTTCTGGCGGTTGGACGAGAGCAGGGGAGTCACCGAGTACGTTTTGGTGAAGGTGGAATTGGCGGCCACAGTCTCACTGGAAGGGTGGGAGAGGAGAACTCGGAGCCAGCCTCAGCCTGGGGGGGCTCAGCTTCACAGAGACACCTATGCAGGGCCAGCCCTGCCCTCCCCACACAGCTGCTTGGCCATTTCCTCCTTTTGTTCCCTCCTCTCTTTCCCGTCTACGACCACTTCTTTTTTCTCCCCCCGCCTTTCCTCCCTCCCTCCTCGTTCTCAGTGGGGCAGAGGCTGTGTCTGGCCTCAAAAATGCAAAGTGAGGAGATGAAGAAGCCTGGGAGCAGCTGTGCACCTTCCCCAGGGACCTTCCCAGCCACCACCAGCTTGTGCTGGGGGGACCTTGTCCACGGCATTTCCTCTCTTCTGCTTCCTCTGCACCTGCTCTTCTAACCCGAAGATTTTTGCTTCTTGGTGTAAAACTGTGCCACATCTCCTCTCCCCATCACTCTCCCATCCTCCTCCTCCTCATTTCTCTTCCTCCCTCTTGGAGATGCCACATCACCTCCGGCCCCTTTGTCCCTTACTTTATCTCCTCGGTGCACACAGTCTTCGTGTATTTATCCAGGGAATACAGGACCACGTCTGTGATCTGATCCACTGGGGACAGACAAGGGGGAGCCATGTTGGTGACATGGCAGGCGCTCGTGGTCCCCATGTCTGACAGTGATGGGTGCTGGGACATGCTCCTTCTGCCCCCTCTCACCTGTGATCTTAATTTTTTTCACAACCTTGTTGGTGGTGTTGTTGATGTTGACGGTCACATTGATGGGCTCTCCGTGGTAGTAGATCTGCAATGGGAAGAGGCTCAGTGATGTGACCAGAAATCCTGCTCCCTCTCCCTGGGGCGACAGTGTCCCTACTGACCTCCTTATCCAGGGAAGCTTCGAGGTGCAGAGGCTTGTCTGACATCATGAACTGCCGGGTGGTCTCGGCTTTCGGAGCCGGCCCCTTCTGCGCTGGGGCGAACTGGACCTTGCGGATGATGAGGCGCACGGAGTTCCTGTGGGGACAGAGGTGGCACCCCCAGTGTCCCCCACGGCATCAACAAGGCCCTTGAGGTGTCACAAGGATTCTTTGGGGAGATCACAGTGTCCCCAGCAACAGGGTGCAGGTTTCAGCTGGCTCTTAGGACATGACATGGGGACCACTGCCCCAGTTTTGGGCAGAGTTGCCCATCCAAGCATGGCACAGGGAGACAGAAGGTCCTCAGCCTGATCCCCAAGCTGGTCGCCCCAAAAAGATCCTGTGGTTTGGTTTTAGGGCCAGAAGGGGGAAAAGGAATCCCCTGAAAATACCTCTTGTGAATTTTCTCCTCCAGATTTTCAGCACAAAATCCTTTGACCTCGAAGTCCACGCCACAGGCCTGGGGGAATATATATGGTCACTGAGCAGGAGGGACTCAGAGCTGCTGAGTTTTAGGTTCCTTTTCTTTCTTCCTTTCTTCCTCCACTGCATTCCCTGAGATCCTGGCACTGACTCCAGCCATCCTCCCTTCCCACCCCTCACCCCATGGGCCATGAGAATCAATTCTCAGTTTTAGCACTCCACAACTCAATCCCCTGCCAGGGAGGATGGTCCAGGGGACACAGACTGGGGACAGCAGCTCACCTTTCCCACATCATCTGGCCCAGGCTGGAGCGTGATGGAGCAGGGCAGGTTGGTGGCAATCTGGGCAGGGAAAGAGAGCAAAAAGGGAATAAAGAGCATGCCCAGAGCTGAGCCCTGGTCACACCCTGGAGCTGCGTGGCCAGGAGGGGCTGAGCAGCTCCTACCTCAAAGGTGAAGGGGTAGGCATTCTCCCCAAGCTTCTTCATCAGCTTCTCCTGCAGAGGAGTGAGGGTTTTGGGGACCTGGTCCGGCACAGGTGGGTACAGCTGGGTGGTCAGCACGTAGATGTCCTTCCTGAAGGTCAGGCCGATCACGTCGAGGTCATCGCGGCCGTAGCGGAAGGCGCAGGTCAGTGTCACATACACTGAGCCAGGGAGGAGGGCAAGGATGGGACGGAGGGAAGGCACGGGGGGTGAATAAAGAGGGAAGAAAAACTATTTCAAAAACTCTTCAGCAGAAATGAGATTTCTCAGGACCTCAGACACTGAATATGAACAGGATCCCTTGTGTCCTTTGCTGCTGTGGCCCTGAGGGACAGCGAGCTGTAGGTGACATGGAGCAGCTTTCACCTGAGCACAGTCCCAGGTTGCTGCTGAGTTTTGAACCGATGCCATCCCCTCCCCTGACTTCTGTATCAATACCTTTCCTGTCCTTTAGGTACTCCGGATCAATCAGGCAGACACCATCTGCAAACCAGCAAAAGGAGAAGGACGGGTGAGCTCAGCTGCCTGGGAAGATCTTTGCTAAAACACAGCTTTTTAAACCCAAATAATCCACTTTGAAGGTGACTGAGAGGAGCTGCTACCAAGGGGCAGTGGTGATGTCCCCTCCAGCCTCTCCATCAGCAGGGTGGCTGGCTTTTTTGGCAAAGGGGCTTTTTCCCTTTCCCCACTCTTTTTCCTAAGGACAGTTGCAGGAAAACATGGCATTTGCTCCTGCAGAGCTGCTCCTCCTGCTCTATCAGCAGCCCCCAACACTGGGACTGACCTCACCAGCCTCTCCTGCCTGTGCTTCCCCCTCAGTGCTGGGCACAGCCCCACTCACCTACAGATTCCACTGAATCCACATGATCCACAAAGTCTCTCTTCCCCAGGTAGAGGGAAAGCTAGAGGCAGCACATGGGGAAAGGGAGTAAGGGAACAAGTTAATGTTTATCATTGAATTGGCTCAGATTTCGAAGCCCAGAATTGTGTTATGGGTTTTGTCACCAGGTTGGACCAGAATCATTTTTAAGGGGTAATATCAGAGTATTTTTAATGTCTGTTTTGAAAAGCCAATCATGCAGTGGCATCATGGCAGGTTTGAGAATTAACTGGATTTCAAAGGGAAGGCAGACCCAGCCCAGATCCTGTGGGTAGATCCAGCCTGGAGGGATCCCAGCACAGCCTAAATCTTGGGCTGACAGGCTCACCTTGCTGTTGGGGCTGGTCTTCTTGAAAACCCTGTGGAGAAAACAGAGATGGATGTTTGGGAATGCCTTGTACAAGGCTGGATGGGGCACAGGGGGATGATGGACTCTCCTACAAACGTGGTGCATCACCAAGGGCTATGCCAGGGTGTCCTGTCCCTGGGAAATTCCAAGTCCTGCAAATTCAGAGCCAAACCCACTCCAGGTAGCTATCCCAGAATGTGCTCCTGAGCTCAGGGTGACCATGGAGGAGTGGGTGGGTTTTGTGTCTTAAAGGCAGGTGAGAAAGACCGACACAGAGAAGGGGTTTTGTTGGCTCCATGACCGCTCCATGGGAGCTCTGGTTCCAGCCCCTAGGAGCAGCAGCTGCAGGGAGCTTAGGTCTTACTTTCTCCCTCTGCTCCTGCCCTGCAGTGCCCTGCTCCATCCCAATTCCGGATAAATAAATCAATAAAGATACTTACTTTGCTCCTTCTGCCATTTTAAGTCAGTGCAGGAATCTCCAGGTGGAAATCTGTGGAGAGAGAGAGGGAACGTGCTGGATGAGGTCCTGGGGAAGAAGCAGCCCCAGCCATGGCCATCATCTGACATCCTGCACATCCCAACAAACGGCAGAGCCCTCAGGATACAGCGCTGCCACCTTTGCAGAGCTCAGGAGCTCCAGGTTTGGCTTTGGGGTGGCACACGGGAGCTGAGCCAGCTCCTTGTTCCTGGCCAAAAAGGTGATGGAGTGTGAGAGAAAAAGGGAGAATGTGGTCCCAGAGAAGAGGAAGCACAGCAGTCATTCCCAATGGAGCAGGTTCAAGACTGGGAAAGGCAAGATAATGAACAAAAGGCCTTACAGAGCCTCAATTTTAATAATTTTTCCAGTCTGCTGGAAATTTTCTGTCATGTCTCAGTGGTAGGAATGGACTTGTTTCCTGTCACTCACAAGGAAGTGAGGAAAACACAGGGAGAAATGCCAAGGCAAGCTCAACTTCCCCATGGAAAGAGAGATCTGGGGGCACATGGTCCTTCCATCCCCATCCCTTGATGCTGGCAGTGGGGCTGGAGCTGCCCAGCCCTGCACAAGCTCTACTGGCTCGAGCCTGTGTCCAGAAGGAACCTGTAAAGATCCCACTGATCACCAGCTGATTCTCCAGGATATTGGATGGGATGAGCTCAGCCTCTTAGGGACAGACAGCTCTGACACGAGTGCAGCTTAAGCCCAGGCAGGATTTTAAGTCCCAGGGGCACGTGGACACAGTTTCCTCTGTACACAACCACAGGGAATCTGGTGAGAGAGAAGAAATGGCCATGGGGGTGAGGGGATGAGCTTCTTCCCCATGGGAAGACAACAGAGTAGTCCCAAACTCAGGATCTTTGAGGCCCTTGGGTGCTGTGGGATGTAAAGTTTGGGAATCCTTGCAGGGTGAGAAGGTGCAAAGGGAGTGGGAGCTGAACTTGGTCCCCTCCAGACTCTGGGAATTGGAGATGAAGCAATGGAAGGTGGAGGGGAGAAGAGCTGAACTCCTGCTCTGCATATCTCAAGTCCCCAAAAGGGGATTTAGACCCTCCCTGGCTTGGCTCAGCTGTCCCATACCACTACCCAACCCCTCTGCCACATCCTTTGGCTAAGCTGGAATCCTTTTTGTCCACAGATTTTCCATTTTTCAACAGTAAACCGCCCTCCTTCCAGCCACAATCCAGCACCAGTATCCCTGCCCTGAGTGTTTTCCAAACCCTCAGAACCCCGAGCAGGCAGCACTCACCTGGCAGGTGGATGGACAGACAGATCTCCTCCTCTTCTCTCCCAGCAGGTCCCAGTGCCACCCAGTCACTACAGGCTGCTCCCCGTCCTGCAGCTGCTTATATCCCCGCTGGCTGTCCCTCCCCTGGCATCTGATCTCGCCCACTCAGGCCTGGCCAGGGCTGCAGGGCGGGTGTGTCTGTGTGTGAGGGCTCCGTGGGAGAGGGACTTGCGGGAAGAATCCTATTAGTTGATTAATTGGGGAGACGCTTCATGAGTAAGAGTGGGCTATAAATACATCTCTTGCTGGAGCCCTGGGAAAGCAGCTTAGGGGGATTGGCAAAGAGGGCTTAGGAGCAAGGTGATGGTAATTGAGGTGGAAGCTCTGCTCCTGGTGGGAAGGGGTGCAGATTCCCACAGGGGCTCTCTGCAGTTGCTCCCGTGGCAAGGGGAGATGGGCTGGGTCTGGCTATGGGGTTGGATGGAGATGGCAGAGAAGGAGGAACCAGCCTGAGGTTCTCCCTCCCTCACACACCTCCCTGGCTGAATAACATGGATGGAGGCACAATCAGCTTCCTGCATGGCTAACGTGCCCATGTGGTCAGTCACCTAAAGGTGACCTGCTGGGGCCCAGGGCACACAGGACACCCTCCCCATGAGACACTATTGCACAAGATGATGTGGTGAAGGCAGGATTCACCCTCCCTGAACCATGAGGGAAGGCTCCCAACCCTGGGGGTGACAGAGAGCTGCTACTCTCCCCAACACAGCCTGCCCAGCCCAGCATCATTTCATAACTCCCAGGCTGGCCTCGCCTGACCCGATTAACGCATCATTAACTCGAGGTTTGCTGCTGCAAAGAGGAGACTGTGGAAAGAAGACAGAGTGGCTCTACCTTATGGCTGCCAGGCAAGCAGAATTCCCACTGCAACCCTGTCCCAGCCACAGCCATTGGGTGGGATACCCCTCCCATGGGAACGGCTGTGGCACTGGCTCTAGGGATGGGGCACAGGGACAGCCCAGGGCAGTTATGAACTGCTCCAGCAAGGACCCCACTCATCCTCCTCACCTCCACCATGCCTCAAGCCCTTCCTTTGGGGCTGAACTTGATTCTGGCTCAGCCCCCAGAGCTGAGCATCAGGATATCCCTGCTAGGAACTGTGCCTCCTCCTGGGCCACTGCATCAGCTCAACAGCCTTTATCACCTGGGCACCAGCTCCCCGCAAACACAGCTCACCTCTTCCCCCACTGCCACTGGGAGCCACCGTGGCATGCCAGCCCCAGCAGCCCCACTGCCAGGGCTTTAGCTGCCAGCACACGTTCCCCGGTGCTGGGACTTGTGATCTCTTTAATTGCACATAGGAGAGCTGCTTAGGTTCCAGATTAACAGGCACTATTTCTGCCACAGTCAGGGGGACACGTGAACTGTGACCTTCACACGGGCGGGTTAAAGAGGAGGAGGAGGGAAAGGAGGAGGAGGCAGGCCCACCTGGACACCCTCAGCCTGGCCAGGGCCCCCAGCACTTTGCCTGGAGCACCTAATCCTGAGCTTTGTTTGTGGCTCTTCATTACGCTCTTAATGAGAGCCCTGTGACCAGGGCCACTCACCGGCTCTGCAGGGTCTGCACTGTGTGGTGAGGATGGGGAGCAGGGCTCATCATGGCCCCTTCAGCTCAGCCTAATCCCAGCCAGGTGGACCTGATAATTCTCCTCCCCAAAACAGTGGGGAGATGGACAGAGCCCACATCCCTTCCCACGCTCACGCTGTGCCCCAAACCAGGGAAGGAAGCAGGGTTGAAAATAATAGGGAAATGAAAGAGGCCTTCTTCCTTTTTCCTGTGTAATGAATGGCCAGAGGTTCCTCTCATCTCCTCATCCCACCATCCCTCCAGGTCCACGCACTGTGAAGCACAGCTCAAAGAGCCACTTCCAGCGGAGCAGGACATCAGTGGATGTGGGACTGGTGTAGCATGCAGGGGGCCTGGCTTCATCCTTCTGTCCAAATGGACAGTGCCCTGCAGCATCCTGCCTTCCCAGGGCCAGGGGGCTTCCTGCATCCACAGGGTCTGGAGTGAGCCTTGATACAGCCAGAGCCCCTCAGCAATCAGGGCCCAGTGAACCCACATTGCCATCCCAACCTCACCTGTGCCCAGGTGCTGGCACAGCCTCCAGGTGCCTCTGGCACAGTCCCAGCTCTGCCTCTGGCACTGCACACCGCAGCCACCTTACATAAACACTCACAGCAGGCACTGCTGATTTCCCAAAGCCCCTCAGAGCTCCAGGGCTTCCTCCCCTGATCCGGATTAAGCGGCGTGGATGGCATTAATCAGGAGACAGGCACCTCCACGCCTGCCAGGAATTACTGCCGTGCTGTTAAGTAACGGGAGTGAGCAGCACTGGTGGGACTGGGGCTCCAGCAGGATGAGGGTCTCCAGCCCCACACAAAGCTGCCACCTCTGTGTATCCCCATGGCAGGTGCTGGGCAGAGTCTCACTTGCTGCTGTGTGACCACCAGAGAACCACCAGCTCAAAATCACACGGGTGGCCCAACTTCTCACTGGCCTGGCCACAGGTTCCTCTCGAGCCTGGGAACCCAGGAGGAAGCCTCGCAGGAGATTTTGGCATATCTGTACCGGTGGGCTGGGGCAGGAGCTGGGGGGCACAGTCCCTTTGCGTTGGCCCAGGGCTGCAGGGATGTGCAGTGGTGCCAAGGGTGGTGGACAGCCAGGAAGATGGCTTGGCACAGCGCTCCATTCTCATCCTTATCCTCATCCTCCTCCAGCAGGAATTTGAGTCTCCAGAATCTCTATTCCCCTGGAGCTGCCAGGCACTTGAACAGAAGACGGTGGCTGCTGCTCATCTGTAATTAATTGCTGCTAATCACCCTGTAAGCTCGAGGCACCGCAAGCGTGTGGCCCTGCTCTCACACGGCCACGAGGAGTAAAACCTCTGGGGCTGCACCCAGGAGCTGCGGTGCTGTCCGAACCCTTCCCTGCTGAGAAAAGACTCCCGCCTTCCCGACCCCTTTCCAGAAGCCCCAATTCCCTCCCACCTGCAGGCAGGCCACACACAGGTAGGGTGACATGAGTGCCACTGAGGGTGCCCGGTGCCGGCAGCAGCTCCGTCCCTCTCTGCCAAGGGCAGAGCTCGGCCCCATCGCGGCCTGCAGGTCCCCAGGAGTGGGCAGCCCATCCCCTGCCTACTGCCCCAAACACATTTCAGGGGCTTCTTGCCATTCTGCACCACTGGCAGTCCTTTCTCCCGGGGTTCTGCCCATCCCTCAGCCCCGAGGAAGAAGAGCAGCGGGAGCAGGTGGAGGCAAAGCGCGCTGCAGGAGTGTCCCCGCTGTCCCCAAGCCGCTGCCTTGCCCCGGTGGCGGGGCTGGAGGAGGAGCGAGGAGGCCGCTCCGGGGCTGGGGAGAGCGGGGCGCACGGAAGGAGGAAGAGCGCGGCCGCCGCGGTGCCGAGCGAGCAGCCCCGAGCGGGGGAGCCCGGCCCGTGAGACGGGAACCGAGGGCATCGCCGTGGGTACTGCGCGACCCCGAGCTGCTGCCCCGATGGGCAGCGTGGCGGGCAGGGGGCCGGTGTGACCCACCGGGGGAAGCCCAGCAGCCTCAGCTCTCTGGTCCCGCTCGGCTGCACCCCAAAATCGCAGTTTACTGCTCACAGCGCCCCACAAGAGCCACGGGAGCCCCGCACGGCGTCTGCGGGGGACGGTGAGTGTGTCGGGTGAGGTCGGACCCCTGGGTGCCATCAGCGTGGCCTGTCCTCGCCGTGCACCACGGAAGGATGGTAGCCCAGGGCCACCTTTCCTGTGACTCCCCATAGGAAGGATCCGCTCGCTGATCTGCCCCCGTGTTCCCTGCAGGCTGCAGCCTCCGTAATGAGGATCATCCAGACCCCCAGCCTTCCCCAGCTGCCCCCCTGGTGCTCCTGCCACGCTGCTTGGCCGCGGGGTACCCGGTCCCCCTGAGCATCATCCTCGGTGGCTCCCTGTCACCCGCAGGGACCTGCAGCCAGCACCGCGCTCGGGTACCGGGGGCCCGGTGTCCCCACGCCACCCCCTCCTTTCCCCGCCCCAGCAGCCCCCGTGACTGCCAGCAGCCCCTGCTGAGCTGGATGTGGGGCTGGGACGGGGACACGGCGCAGCAGGATGGCGGCAGCAAGGTGGTACCACCGGGACATC
The DNA here is from genome assembly GCA_013400515.1 of Erpornis zantholeuca. Classification (NCBI taxonomy): domain Eukaryota; kingdom Metazoa; phylum Chordata; class Aves; order Passeriformes; family Timaliidae; genus Erpornis; species Erpornis zantholeuca. The sequence goes on from VZTN01006390.1 coordinate 77,098, forward strand.
AGCCAGGTTGTGGCCGAGGGGCTGCTGGCCAAGGCCGGTCGGGACGGCTCCTTCCTGGTGCGGGACAGCGAGTCGGTGAAGGGGGCATACGCCCTGTGCCTCCTGTAAGTCCCTTACCTGCCTCTGCGTGTGGCTTCTGTCTCTATCCCCTGCCCGCCTCCCTTTGTGCCTCCCCCTGCTCCAGGCACTGCCAAAACCTCATGGAAGAGCCTTCAGGGATGTCAGTGGGGTGAGTGGGGTGGCACTGGAGTTTTTGAGTGATGCCCGGGTCAGGCCAGTGGAGAGCCCGGTGTCCTTGGGAGCAGACTGGAGGTTGGGCCCGCAGCCCTGCCCAGAACCGTGGCTGCGGAATGGATACCCCCAAATCCAGGGCACATTGAGATGTTTGGGGCTGCCTGCTGATTTTTGAGCATCTCCCATGCTGGGGCTCTGAGGCTACAACCCCCAATACAGGGCCTCTTGCCATTCCTACACCGGGAACCAGGTGTGCAGCCCCTGAGACAGCGGCTGCCTGCACCCAATCTGCTCTGCACCCAATCTGCTCTGCATTCCTCCTGCTCTGCATCCTTCCTGCTCTGCATCCCTCCTGCTCTGCATCCCTCCTGCTCTGCATCCCTCCTGCCTCCATCCCTCCTGCCTCCATCCCTCCTGCTCTGCATCCTTCCTGTTCTGCATCCTTCCTGCTCTGCACCCCTCCTGCTCTGCACCCCTCCTGCTCTGCATCCTTCCTGCTCTGCATCCTTCCTGCTCTGCATCCCTCCTCCTCTGCATCCCTCCTGCTCTGCATCCCTCCTGCCTCCATCCCTCCTGCCTCCATCCCTCCTGCTCTGCACCCTTCCTGCTCTGCATCCCTCCTGCTCTGCACCCCTCCTGCTCTGCACCCAACCTGCTCTGCACCCCTCCTGCTCTGCACCCTTCCTCTGCCAGCTTGTCACACATCTGTGTGGGCAGGTTTGGCAGGATGTACCCCCTTTCCTTCACTGGTTTGGCCCTTTTTGTGGGACAAACTGTAAATATGTGGTGCCAAAGGGTACTAGGGGTGCGGGGCACTAGCCAGAGACCAGGCTGGTGGCACAGGGTGGTGGCACAGATGGGGATGTGCAGTGGTCCCACAGGCAGCACGACAAGGGCTCTGTCTGGCCAAAAGCCAGGGAACCACGGCGCTGTGGGAACGTGGAGTCACGGCTGTCCCACGCTGTTTGGAAGCAGAGGGACACTGCACATCCTCCCACAGACCCCGAGCTGAGGGTGATGATTTATTTCTGGAAATGCTCGCTCAGTTCCTCTCTCTGCGGAGGAGATGAGGTGTCTGCCTCAGGGCTGGGCCCCCGGCGCTGCCACGGTGCCGTGGGCAGAGGTCTGGGGTCCCTCACCTGCTCTCTCCAGGTTCCAGAGGCACGTCTACACCTACCGCATCCTCCCCGATGACGAGGGGCTGCTCTCCGTGCAGGTGGGTGCAGAGGGGGTGCACCCCCGGCCCTGGGCGGTGCCTCGGAGCTGGGCGTGGGCAGGATGCAGCTGTGGAGGGCCCGGGGAGCTCGTCCCCCTCCCCGGTGGGGTGCCAGCAGCCTGTGGTTTGTTTTCTGCGCGAGCTGCAGGATGCGGGCGCTTCGCAGCCACTCCTTCAGCTCAGGGCTGTCAGAAGCTGCTTCCCCACAGCACAAGGCATCCTGCCACTGTCCCATCCTAGCACTGTCTCTTCCTGCCACTGACCCTGTCACAGCCTGGCCACACAGAGCCAGCCCCTTGGTGCCTGTACCCACGAGGTCTGACCTGGCCTCGCTTGCCCTCCTCGATGTCCCCTCAGGGTTTCTCCTGTGACCCAGCCCTCTGCAGTTGCCCTTTTTGCTCCCTAAAAGAGCATCCTGGGTGTCCACAGGGAGAATCCCTGTCTGCTGAAGGAGGCTGATGTCTCCATGCTCCTCCACGCTCCTCACCCCGCGGGTCCGGTGTGCAGCTGGCACTTCCAACTCACCATGGGCACATTTTGGGGGACAGAGCCACTGAACGCGGCAGGCTGGGGCTGCTCTGGCAGAGGAGGGGATGTGATGGTTCCTCCCCTGCTCTGCCTCCCCAGACCATCCAGGGCATCCAAGCCAAGTGTTTCCGCACCCTCCCCGACCTGATCGGTGCCTACCAGCACCCCAACAACGGGCTGGTGACCCCGCTGCTGCACCCCGTGCACCGGGCGAGGCCGGACGAGGACTCGGGTGAGCCGGGGAGGGGCCGGGGGCTGTGCCGGGCTGGGAGCGGGGAGGGTCCCGCTGAGCTGGTGCCTCTGCCCACAGACGGGGAGGATGCCCGAGGCTGGGGACACACGGTGCCGTGTCCCGGCGCTCCCCTCTCCAGCCGGACCCACATCCCGCAGCAGCTGCACCAGAGGCTGCAGGAGCAGGTCCACAGCAGGTAATGCACACCTGCCCGCCCCGGGCGATGGGATGGGCATGCCCAGGGGCGATCTTTATGTCCACCCCTCTCCCAGCCCCGCCAGTGACTTCATGGGCTTCATGGCCGAATACCTGACCCACCACGTGCAGCTGGACCTGGAGGCTCTGTGCCACGGGCACTCGCAGCTGCGGCACCTCAGCACCGCACTCGCCACTGCCTGCCGGGCACTGCACAGGTCAGTGGCCTGGGGACGGTGGGGCTGGAGGGCGGACGCCCCCCGGGGCCACCCTCCTTGTCCCCCTCCCCTTTCGGTGGTTAAGTGTCGCGTCAAGGCACGGAAACGCCCACACCGCCTCTCGCCCGCTCTCTCCTCCCCTGCAGTGAGATCGACTTCACGCTGGCGGGTCTCGAGACCCTGGCCAGGGTGTTCGAACCCCCTGTGTCCCCTCGCAGCCCGGCCAGGGAGCAGGTGAGTGCCCCCACGGTCCCCAGGGACCTCCACATCTTATGGTGCAGCCCAGACCCACAGCGAGGGATCCACCGGTCCAGTGCCGCTGTGCTGCTCCAAAAATATCCATCCTCCTCCTCAGGGTTTCCTGAACAGCGATCCAGACCTGGAGCTGCTCCTCAACAAGCTCTCCACTGTCAACCACCTCCTCTCTTCTCTGGAGAGGAAGGTGCCTGACCCCACGTCGTGGTGCAGGGGGAGGCACAGCTACCCCTCCCCTAAATTAACCCCTCTGTCAAAGCAAGCTCTGGCGGCAGCACAGCCCAGGGCTCCCCGTGCCCAGTGCCCCCAGCACAGTGCCCATCCCTCCGGCAGGTGCTGAAGTCACTGCAGGAGACGGTGTCAAGGCACAACCTGGCACTGCCCAGCGTGGCCGTGGCCCCCCCGCCAGCTGCCAGGCCCCTGGCCGTGCAGAACTTCGAGGTGAGGCTGGGGACACAGTGGGACCCTGGAGCCACTGCTGGGCAGGTCAGGTGTGGGAACAATGCCGGAGCCACGTCCCTGTGCACAGGTGAAGGTGGGGAAGTCCCAGCGTGCAGCCCTGATGGTGGATGTGGAGTCGGGGACAGTGACCATCACCAAGCGGGGCAGCGGCTCCACGGAGGAGGTGATCCCACAGGATAAAAGTAAGGGGCTGCTGCACCCCTGCTGGCTTCCAGTGGGATTTTTGGGGCTGCAGGGTTCCCTGCACAGGCCTGATGCCATGGAGATGGGCCACATGCCCTGTCACACTCCAAGTCCCCGTCCCACACTGCCCCGTGGTGGGAGGTGGGGCCCACCATCACCCCCCTGAGCCCCATCATTCAGTCCTGCAGCTGATCAAGTACCAGAGCATGCAGAGCAAGGTGAGGCTGGTGTGTGCCCGCGACAACCAGAAGAGCCTGAGCAAGGACTTCATCTTCCCCAGCGCGCGGGTGAGCGGCACCCACTGTGCCCACGGCGTGTCCTGGGGAAATACGGGGCCCTTGGGAACATGGGAAACAGCAAATCAGTGTCTCAGGGCTGAGACCACCCCTGCAAGCTGGTTCCTATGCCTGGGGGTGGTGTCCACCTGATCCTGGGCCGCAGTGCCTCCCATCTCCCTAAGACACCCTCACCACCCTGCAGAAGCGAGAGGCCTTTTGCCAGCTGCTGCAGCTGATGAAGATCCAGCACTCCAATCTGGATGAGCCTGAGCTCATCTCGGTGTATATTGGGACATGGAACATGGGTAAGGAGCCAGGAGAAGGTGGCCTTGTCCTGGGAGGATGTTGTGGCTAGTTGTGAGCCTGGGTGGTTTTTGAGAAGTGTCCCAGGAAACCTCAGGTCTGAGCTGGTTGTCAGTGGGAGAAGGTTGGAGAAGACACCAGCCCAGCTGCCTTGGTCTTTGTCTGTCCTGTCGTGGTCCCCTGACTTGGAGGGTATTGGGGAGACAGATGAGCTGGGATATCATGAAAGTTTTGGGCTGTAAATCCCAGCAGCAGTCTGGGATGTACACAGCTGATCCGTGGGGCTGGGACAATGCTTCCTATCCCCAGCAGCTCCCAGAGACAGGCAGGGCCTGTGCTGGAGAGGAGCTTGGGAGCCTGGCACATCCTCTCTGTGTGACCCCCATCCCCACCCACAGGCAGCACGCCCCCACCCCGCTCCCTGGCCTCCTGGCTGACCTCAAGGGGCTTGGGACACACACAGGACGAGACCACGGCCTGCATCCCCCACGACATCTACGTCATCGGCACCCAGGAGAACTCCCTGGGCGACCGTGAGTGGGTCGAGTTCCTCTGCGCCTCCCTCAAGACCCTCATGGCCATCGACTACCGAGTGGTAAAGGCGGGCACAGCCTGGGCCCAGGCAGGCCTGGGGGGACTGGGCACTAGCAGCCATCGCCCCACGGCTCCTACACCAACCCTCAGGTCCTCCCCCACCCCAAATCAGCCCAGGGAACATCCTGTGCCCCACGGACTCCATGAGTGCCATCCCCAGCAGCCAGGGATGGGTTGCTGACCTAGCTGCATCTCCCCGTGGCCGTGGGGCAGGATGGGGGCCAGGCAGGCTCACCCCTGCCCCACCACAGGTGGCCCTGCAGTGCCTGTGGAGCATCAAGATCGTGGTGCTGGTGAAGCCGGAGCACCAGCGGCGCATCAGCCACGTCCACACCTCCAGCGTGAAAACCGGGATCGCCAACACGCTGGGTAGGGATGGGTGGGGCAGGGAGATGACCCCGAGGGAGGGGACGGCCTGAGGGCCAGGGCAGGACGTCTGGGCTCCCCCAGGGCTCAGTGGTGGCACATCCCTGCAGGGAACAAAGGAGCTGTGGGCGTCTCCTTCCTTTTCAACGGGACCTCCTTCGGCTTCGTCAACTGCCACCTGGCCTCTGGCAGCGAGAAGACCCACAGGTGATGCAGGGATGGGGAGGATGGGGCTGCCCCGGGGCAGGTGGGTGTCTCAGGGGGCTGGAGGTGCCCTGAGGGGCTGCGGGACTGTCCCTGTCCCCAGCTGGCAGGGGCAGAATGAGGGTGAGTTGTCCCCGGGGTGGCTCACATGGTGCTGCCCTTCCCTCTGCAGGCGTAACCAGAACTACAGTGACATCCTGCACTCCCTGGCCCTGGGGGACAAACGTCTGGGGGGCTTCGACCTCACCCTGCGCTTCACCCACCTCTTCTGGTTCGGGGACCTCAACTACCGCCTGGACATGGACGTGCAGGTGGGACCCCACAGGTGCCACCCTGGGGGCAGTGGGGGGAGAGGAGCCCCGGGGATCACTGTCCCTTCCTCTGGCACAGGACATCCTCACCCACGTACTCAAGAAGGAGTTTCAAGCCCTCCTGGCTGCTGACCAGCTCACCTTGGAGCGGGAGAAGAACAAGGTGTTCCTGCGGTTCAGTGAGTGTGGGGACAAGGGTGGTGCTCCTGCCGCTGGGACAGTGGCACCAGGGTCCCCACAGACCTCCGCTGTGTCACCCACAGCTTTTGGGTGTCCCCTGTCCTGGCACAGCCCAGCATGAGGTGCCCAGAGCCTGGGGGACCTTGGCATGCACTGTGCCAGCCATCAGTGTGAGCCTTCCTTGGGGACCATGATACCCCATGGGGACAGGCAGGGACCATGGCCCCTGTGCCACCTGCAGGTCTTGATTCCAGGTGAGGGTGACATCTCCTTCCCTCCCACGTACCGGTACGAGCGGGGTACCCGGGACACCTACGTGTGGCAGAAGTCCAAGCCCACAGGGGTGAGTTCCAGAGGCCTCCCTCCAAGCAGGACATCTCTGTGGACAGGGACAGCAGGGTGCTGAGGGGGCTGCCTGGTGGTGCTCAGTCCCCACACCTCCCTCAGCCAGTTCCCTCCCTAAACGGGGTTTGGGCAGGCGGGAACTCACTTTTTGGGGTGCTGGGATGCTCTTCTGGGCTGGGGGAGCCAGACCCCACTGAACCAGCTTTTTTCCCCATTTCCAGATGCGGATCAATGTCCCCTCGTGGTGTGACCGCATCCTGTGGAAGTCACACCCGGAGACCCACGTGGTCTGTAACTCCTACGGTGAGTGACACCCCGGGGACAGAGGAGCCAGGGGTAGCCAGTGCCACCTAGGACCCCGGGGCTTGGGGACTGTCCCCTAGCTGCCCCTCCCACCATCCAGGCTGCACTGATGACATCGTGACCAGTGACCACTCGCCTGTCTTTGCCACCTTTGAGGTGGGAGTGACGTCGCAGTTTGTGCCCAAGGAGGGTAAGAGTTGGGGTCTCTCACCCCCCGGGCCCGGTTTGGGGTGAGCCCTGGCACACTCTGACCTGCCAGGACCTGCCTGCAGCTCCTGGCTCTGGCCCTGAGGCACTGGCCTGCATCGAGTGGGAGAGCATCGAGGTGATCCTGAAAACCACGAGCCGCAGCAAGTGCTACATTGAGTTCCACTCCTACTGCCTGGAGGGTGAGGGGGTGCCCAAGCTGCTGGGGGGGGCTGTATGGGGGAGCCAGCCTGGATGTAGCTCTGTCCCCCTCAGAGGTGCAGCGGAGTGGGGAAAACACCTTCCAGAACTGTGACATCCCTGGATTCCTCAAGCTGGGCTGGTCCTCCAAGCATCTGCCTGTGGTGCGCAGCCCTGGAGCATCCTCATCCCTCCCCTTCCCCATCCCTATCGCTCGCTCTGTACCCTGAGCCCCAAGGGGGGCTGGAGCTGTCACCAGCCCTCAGGGCAGAGCCACCCTGTGCCCCCTACCCTGCAGCAGCCCCCCTGAGCACCCCCTCTCTCTGTGCACAGCTGAACCCCATCCTGCCCGACCCGGAGTACCTGGGGGACCAGCACCTGCTCCTCAGCATCAAGGGCGTGGAGAGCTGCGAGTCCTACGGTACATGGGGATGGTGACACTGGGGCCACCGTGGTGGTGTGGGGGTGCCAAGTACAGCCCCCGAGGTTACAGCCCGCTGGGTGTGAGGCTGGCAGCTGGAGTTTGGCAGGAGGGACCGTGGCACCCACCCTGCTCCGGGTGCTGCCGCTCACGGGGGCCTCCCGTGCCCCTTGAGCCCCGGGGGCTGACGCTGTGCCCGCAGGCGAGTGCTGCCTCGCCGTGAGGTCAGCGATCGGCCCCACGGCCCAGCAGTTCGAGACGTTCCTGTTCCACCGCGGCGAGGAGACGGGCTCCGTGCGCGGCTGGATGCGGGTCCGCGTTCCCCGGGGCCGCTGCGGCACCCGCGAGAGGCTCTACGGTAACGGCGGCCGCACGCAGCCCCCTCCCGCTGCCCTGGGCCCGGGGACACCCTGGGCCACGTTTCTCTCCGGCCCCCGGCCGTGGGGTGAGGCCGGAGCTCGCTGTCTTTGCAGAGTGGATCAGCTTTGAGGAGGAGGATGCTGAGCCGGCGGCAGAGGCCCCGGTGCGCCCCAAGCCACCCCCGCAGCGTCTCAGGTACCCCGGGTGGGCTCAGCCCTGCCGGAGCCCCAGAGTGGGGGGACGCTGAGCCCTTTTCCTCTCTGTGCTTCTCAGGAGCCGCCCCC